>OY796683.1:19614551-19983443 GCA_963680715.1 Tetragnatha montana
GAACCTGGTTGCTAGCGGGTCACTCAGAGATCCGGGGCTGGGGTTCTCGAGCGTTCCTCCCTGCTTAGTGGGCTTTTCGCGCGAAAAGGCCCACTAAGCAGGGAGCCTCCTTGCTCTCGAACCCTGGTTGCTAGCGGGTCACTCAGAGATCCGGGGCTGGGGTTCTCGAGCGTTCCTCCCTGCTTAGTGGGCTTTTCGCGCGAAAAGGCCCACTAAGCAGGGAGCCTCCTTGCTCTCGAACCCTGGTTGCTAGCGGGTCACTCAGAGATCCGGGGCTGGGGTTCTCGAGCGTTCCTCCCTGCTTAGTGGGCTTTTCGCGCGAAAAGGCCCACTAAGCAGGGAGCCTCCTTGCTCTCGAACCCTGGTTGCTAGCGGGTCACTCAGAGATCCGGGGCTGGGGTTCTCGAGCGTTCCTCCCTGCTTAGTGGGCTTTTCGCGCGAAAAGGCCCACTAAGCAGGGAGCCTCCTTGCTCTCGAACCCTGGTTGCTAGCGGGTCACTCAGAGATCCGGGGCTGGGGTTCTCGAGCGTTCCTCCCTGCTTAGTGGGCTTTTCGCGCGAAAAGGCCCACTAAGCAGGGAGCCTCCTTGCTCTCGAACCCTGGTTGCTAGCGGGTCACTCAGAGATCCGGGGCTGGGGTTCTCGAGCGTTCCTCCCTGCTTAGTGGGCTTTTCGCGCGAAAAGGCCCACTAAGCAGGGAGCCTCCTTGCTCTCGAACCCTGGTTGCTAGCGGGTCACTCAGAGATCCGGGGCTGGGGTTCTCGAGCGTTCCTCCCTGCTTAGTGGGCTTTTCGCGCGAAAAGGCCCACTAAGCAGGGAGCCTCCTTGCTCTCGAACCCTGGTTGCTAGCGGGTCACTCAGAGATCCGGGGCTGGGGTTCTCGAGCGTTCCTCCCTGCTTAGTGGGCTTTTCGCGCGAAAAGGCCCACTAAGCAGGGAGCCTCCTTGCTCTCGAACCCTGGTTGCTAGCGGGTCACTCAGAGATCCGGGGCTGGGGTTCTCGAGCGTTCCTCCCTGCTTAGTGGGCTTTTCGCGCGAAAAGGCCCACTAAGCAGGGAGCCTCCTTGCTCTCGAACCCTGGTTGCTAGCGGGTCACTCAGAGATCCGGGGCTGGGGTTCTCGAGCGTTCCTCCCTGCTTAGTGGGCTTTTCGCGCGAAAAGGCCCACTAAGCAGGGAGCCTCCTTGCTCTCGAACCCTGGTTGCTAGCGGGTCACTCAGAGATCCGGGGCTGGGGTTCTCGAGCGTTCCTCCCTGCTTAGTGGGCTTTTCGCGCGAAAAGGCCCACTAAGCAGGGAGCCTCCTTGCTCTCGAACCCTGGTTGCTAGCGGGTCACTCAGAGATCCGGGGCTGGGGTTCTCGAGCGTTCCTCCCTGCTTAGTGGGCTTTTCGCGCGAAAAGGCCCACTAAGCAGGGAGCCTCCTTGCTCTCGAACCCTGGTTGCTAGCGGGTCACTCAGAGATCCGGGGCTGGGGTTCTCGAGCGTTCCTCCCTGCTTAGTGGGCTTTTCGCGCGAAAAGGCCCACTAAGCAGGGAGCCTCCTTGCTCTCGAACCCTGGTTGCTAGCGGGTCACTCAGAGATCCGGGGCTGGGGTTCTCGAGCGTTCCTCCCTGCTTAGTGGGCTTTTCGCGCGAAAAGGCCCACTAAGCAGGGAGCCTCCTTGCTCTCGAACCCTGGTTGCTAGCGGGTCACTCAGAGATCCGGGGCTGGGGTTCTCGAGCGTTCCTCCCTGCTTAGTGGGCTTTTCGCGCGAAAAGGCCCACTAAGCAGGGAGCCTCCTTGCTCTCGAACCCTGGTTGCTAGCGGGTCACTCAGAGATCCGGGGCTGGGGTTCTCGAGCGTTCCTCCCTGCTTAGTGGGCTTTTCGCGCGAAAAGGCCCACTAAGCAGGGAGCCTCCTTGCTCTCGAACCCTGGTTGCTAGCGGGTCACTCAGAGATCCGGGGCTGGGGTTCTCGAGCGTTCCTCCCTGCTTAGTGGGCTTTTCGCGCGAAAAGGCCCACTAAGCAGGGAGCCTCCTTGCTCTCGAACCCTGGTTGCTAGCGGGTCACTCAGAGATCCGGGGCTGGGGTTCTCGAGCGTTCCTCCCTGCTTAGTGGGCTTTTCGCGCGAAAAGGCCCACTAAGCAGGGAGCCTCCTTGCTCTCGAACCCTGGTTGCTAGCGGGTCACTCAGAGATCCGGGGCTGGGGTTCTCGAGCGTTCCTCCCTGCTTAGTGGGCTTTTCGCGCGAAAAGGCCCACTAAGCAGGGAGCCTCCTTGCTCTCGAACCCTGGTTGCTAGCGGGTCACTCAGAGATCCGGGGCTGGGGTTCTCGAGCGTTCCTCCCTGCTTAGTGGGCTTTTCGCGCGAAAAGGCCCACTAAGCAGGGAGCCTCCTTGCTCTCGAACCCTGGTTGCTAGCGGGTCACTCAGAGATCCGGGGCTGGGGTTCTCGAGCGTTCCTCCCTGCTTAGTGGGCTTTTCGCGCGAAAAGGCCCACTAAGCAGGGAGCCTCCTTGCTCTCGAACCCTGGTTGCTAGCGGGTCACTCAGAGATCCGGGGCTGGGGTTCTCGAGCGTTCCTCCCTGCTTAGTGGGCTTTTCGCGCGAAAAGGCCCACTAAGCAGGGAGCCTCCTTGCTCTCGAACCCTGGTTGCTAGCGGGTCACTCAGAGATCCGGGGCTGGGGTTCTCGAGCGTTCCTCCCTGCTTAGTGGGCTTTTCGCGCGAAAAGGCCCACTAAGCAGGGAGCCTCCTTGCTCTCGAACCCTGGTTGCTAGCGGGTCACTCAGAGATCCGGGGCTGGGGTTCTCGAGCGTTCCTCCCTGCTTAGTGGGCTTTTCGCGCGAAAAGGCCCACTAAGCAGGGAGCCTCCTTGCTCTCGAACCCTGGTTGCTAGCGGGTCACTCAGAGATCCGGGGCTGGGGTTCTCGAGCGTTCCTCCCTGCTTAGTGGGCTTTTCGCGCGAAAAGGCCCACTAAGCAGGGAGCCTCCTTGCTCTCGAACCCTGGTTGCTAGCGGGTCACTCAGAGATCCGGGGCTGGGGTTCTCGAGCGTTCCTCCCTGCTTAGTGGGCTTTTCGCGCGAAAAGGCCCACTAAGCAGGGAGCCTCCTTGCTCTCGAACCCTGGTTGCTAGCGGGTCACTCAGAGATCCGGGGCTGGGGTTCTCGAGCGTTCCTCCCTGCTTAGTGGGCTTTTCGCGCGAAAAGGCCCACTAAGCAGGGAGCCTCCTTGCTCTCGAACCCTGGTTGCTAGCGGGTCACTCAGAGATCCGGGGCTGGGGTTCTCGAGCGTTCCTCCCTGCTTAGTGGGCTTTTCGCGCGAAAAGGCCCACTAAGCAGGGAGCCTCCTTGCTCTCGAACCCTGGTTGCTAGCGGGTCACTCAGAGATCCGGGGCTGGGGTTCTCGAGCGTTCCTCCCTGCTTAGTGGGCTTTTCGCGCGAAAAGGCCCACTAAGCAGGGAGCCTCCTTGCTCTCGAACCCTGGTTGCTAGCGGGTCACTCAGAGATCCGGGGCTGGGGTTCTCGAGCGTTCCTCCCTGCTTAGTGGGCTTTTCGCGCGAAAAGGCCCACTAAGCAGGGAGCCTCCTTGCTCTCGAACCCTGGTTGCTAGCGGGTCACTCAGAGATCCGGGGCTGGGGTTCTCGAGCGTTCCTCCCTGCTTAGTGGGCTTTTCGCGCGAAAAGGCCCACTAAGCAGGGAGCCTCCTTGCTCTCGAACCCTGGTTGCTAGCGGGTCACTCAGAGATCCGGGGCTGGGGTTCTCGAGCGTTCCTCCCTGCTTAGTGGGCTTTTCGCGCGAAAAGGCCCACTAAGCAGGGAGCCTCCTTGCTCTCGAACCCTGGTTGCTAGCGGGTCACTCAGAGATCCGGGGCTGGGGTTCTCGAGCGTTCCTCCCTGCTTAGTGGGCTTTTCGCGCGAAAAGGCCCACTAAGCAGGGAGCCTCCTTGCTCTCGAACCCTGGTTGCTAGCGGGTCACTCAGAGATCCGGGGCTGGGGTTCTCGAGCGTTCCTCCCTGCTTAGTGGGCTTTTCGCGCGAAAAGGCCCACTAAGCAGGGAGCCTCCTTGCTCTCGAACCCTGGTTGCTAGCGGGTCACTCAGAGATCCGGGGCTGGGGTTCTCGAGCGTTCCTCCCTGCTTAGTGGGCTTTTCGCGCGAAAAGGCCCACTAAGCAGGGAGCCTCCTTGCTCTCGAACCCTGGTTGCTAGCGGGTCACTCAGAGATCCGGGGCTGGGGTTCTCGAGCGTTCCTCCCTGCTTAGTGGGCTTTTCGCGCGAAAAGGCCCACTAAGCAGGGAGCCTCCTTGCTCTCGAACCCTGGTTGCTAGCGGGTCACTCAGAGATCCGGGGCTGGGGTTCTCGAGCGTTCCTCCCTGCTTAGTGGGCTTTTCGCGCGAAAAGGCCCACTAAGCAGGGAGCCTCCTTGCTCTCGAACCCTGGTTGCTAGCGGGTCACTCAGAGATCCGGGGCTGGGGTTCTCGAGCGTTCCTCCCTGCTTAGTGGGCTTTTCGCGCGAAAAGGCCCACTAAGCAGGGAGCCTCCTTGCTCTCGAACCCTGGTTGCTAGCGGGTCACTCAGAGATCCGGGGCTGGGGTTCTCGAGCGTTCCTCCCTGCTTAGTGGGCTTTTCGCGCGAAAAGGCCCACTAAGCAGGGAGCCTCCTTGCTCTCGAACCCTGGTTGCTAGCGGGTCACTCAGAGATCCGGGGCTGGGGTTCTCGAGCGTTCCTCCCTGCTTAGTGGGCTTTTCGCGCGAAAAGGCCCACTAAGCAGGGAGCCTCCTTGCTCTCGAACCCTGGTTGCTAGCGGGTCACTCAGAGATCCGGGGCTGGGGTTCTCGAGCGTTCCTCCCTGCTTAGTGGGCTTTTCGCGCGAAAAGGCCCACTAAGCAGGGAGCCTCCTTGCTCTCGAACCCTGGTTGCTAGCGGGTCACTCAGAGATCCGGGGCTGGGGTTCTCGAGCGTTCCTCCCTGCTTAGTGGGCTTTTCGCGCGAAAAGGCCCACTAAGCAGGGAGCCTCCTTGCTCTCGAACCCTGGTTGCTAGCGGGTCACTCAGAGATCCGGGGCTGGGGTTCTCGAGCGTTCCTCCCTGCTTAGTGGGCTTTTCGCGCGAAAAGGCCCACTAAGCAGGGAGCCTCCTTGCTCTCGAACCCTGGTTGCTAGCGGGTCACTCAGAGATCCGGGGCTGGGGTTCTCGAGCGTTCCTCCCTGCTTAGTGGGCTTTTCGCGCGAAAAGGCCCACTAAGCAGGGAGCCTCCTTGCTCTCGAACCCTGGTTGCTAGCGGGTCACTCAGAGATCCGGGGCTGGGGTTCTCGAGCGTTCCTCCCTGCTTAGTGGGCTTTTCGCGCGAAAAGGCCCACTAAGCAGGGAGCCTCCTTGCTCTCGAACCCTGGTTGCTAGCGGGTCACTCAGAGATCCGGGGCTGGGGTTCTCGAGCGTTCCTCCCTGCTTAGTGGGCTTTTCGCGCGAAAAGGCCCACTAAGCAGGGAGCCTCCTTGCTCTCGAACCCTGGTTGCTAGCGGGTCACTCAGAGATCCGGGGCTGGGGTTCTCGAGCGTTCCTCCCTGCTTAGTGGGCTTTTCGCGCGAAAAGGCCCACTAAGCAGGGAGCCTCCTTGCTCTCGAACCCTGGTTGCTAGCGGGTCACTCAGAGATCCGGGGCTGGGGTTCTCGAGCGTTCCTCCCTGCTTAGTGGGCTTTTCGCGCGAAAAGGCCCACTAAGCAGGGAGCCTCCTTGCTCTCGAACCCTGGTTGCTAGCGGGTCACTCAGAGATCCGGGGCTGGGGTTCTCGAGCGTTCCTCCCTGCTTAGTGGGCTTTTCGCGCGAAAAGGCCCACTAAGCAGGGAGCCTCCTTGCTCTCGAACCCTGGTTGCTAGCGGGTCACTCAGAGATCCGGGGCTGGGGTTCTCGAGCGTTCCTCCCTGCTTAGTGGGCTTTTCGCGCGAAAAGGCCCACTAAGCAGGGAGCCTCCTTGCTCTCGAACCCTGGTTGCTAGCGGGTCACTCAGAGATCCGGGGCTGGGGTTCTCGAGCGTTCCTCCCTGCTTAGTGGGCTTTTCGCGCGAAAAGGCCCACTAAGCAGGGAGCCTCCTTGCTCTCGAACCCTGGTTGCTAGCGGGTCACTCAGAGATCCGGGGCTGGGGTTCTCGAGCGTTCCTCCCTGCTTAGTGGGCTTTTCGCGCGAAAAGGCCCACTAAGCAGGGAGCCTCCTTGCTCTCGAACCCTGGTTGCTAGCGGGTCACTCAGAGATCCGGGGCTGGGGTTCTCGAGCGTTCCTCCCTGCTTAGTGGGCTTTTCGCGCGAAAAGGCCCACTAAGCAGGGAGCCTCCTTGCTCTCGAACCCTGGTTGCTAGCGGGTCACTCAGAGATCCGGGGCTGGGGTTCTCGAGCGTTCCTCCCTGCTTAGTGGGCTTTTCGCGCGAAAAGGCCCACTAAGCAGGGAGCCTCCTTGCTCTCGAACCCTGGTTGCTAGCGGGTCACTCAGAGATCCGGGGCTGGGGTTCTCGAGCGTTCCTCCCTGCTTAGTGGGCTTTTCGCGCGAAAAGGCCCACTAAGCAGGGAGCCTCCTTGCTCTCGAACCCTGGTTGCTAGCGGGTCACTCAGAGATCCGGGGCTGGGGTTCTCGAGCGTTCCTCCCTGCTTAGTGGGCTTTTCGCGCGAAAAGGCCCACTAAGCAGGGAGCCTCCTTGCTCTCGAACCCTGGTTGCTAGCGGGTCACTCAGAGATCCGGGGCTGGGGTTCTCGAGCGTTCCTCCCTGCTTAGTGGGCTTTTCGCGCGAAAAGGCCCACTAAGCAGGGAGCCTCCTTGCTCTCGAACCCTGGTTGCTAGCGGGTCACTCAGAGATCCGGGGCTGGGGTTCTCGAGCGTTCCTCCCTGCTTAGTGGGCTTTTCGCGCGAAAAGGCCCACTAAGCAGGGAGCCTCCTTGCTCTCGAACCCTGGTTGCTAGCGGGTCACTCAGAGATCCGGGGCTGGGGTTCTCGAGCGTTCCTCCCTGCTTAGTGGGCTTTTCGCGCGAAAAGGCCCACTAAGCAGGGAGCCTCCTTGCTCTCGAACCCTGGTTGCTAGCGGGTCACTCAGAGATCCGGGGCTGGGGTTCTCGAGCGTTCCTCCCTGCTTAGTGGGCTTTTCGCGCGAAAAGGCCCACTAAGCAGGGAGCCTCCTTGCTCTCGAACCCTGGTTGCTAGCGGGTCACTCAGAGATCCGGGGCTGGGGTTCTCGAGCGTTCCTCCCTGCTTAGTGGGCTTTTCGCGCGAAAAGGCCCACTAAGCAGGGAGCCTCCTTGCTCTCGAACCCTGGTTGCTAGCGGGTCACTCAGAGATCCGGGGCTGGGGTTCTCGAGCGTTCCTCCCTGCTTAGTGGGCTTTTCGCGCGAAAAGGCCCACTAAGCAGGGAGCCTCCTTGCTCTCGAACCCTGGTTGCTAGCGGGTCACTCAGAGATCCGGGGCTGGGGTTCTCGAGCGTTCCTCCCTGCTTAGTGGGCTTTTCGCGCGAAAAGGCCCACTAAGCAGGGAGCCTCCTTGCTCTCGAACCCTGGTTGCTAGCGGGTCACTCAGAGATCCGGGGCTGGGGTTCTCGAGCGTTCCTCCCTGCTTAGTGGGCTTTTCGCGCGAAAAGGCCCACTAAGCAGGGAGCCTCCTTGCTCTCGAACCCTGGTTGCTAGCGGGTCACTCAGAGATCCGGGGCTGGGGTTCTCGAGCGTTCCTCCCTGCTTAGTGGGCTTTTCGCGCGAAAAGGCCCACTAAGCAGGGAGCCTCCTTGCTCTCGAACCCTGGTTGCTAGCGGGTCACTCAGAGATCCGGGGCTGGGGTTCTCGAGCGTTCCTCCCTGCTTAGTGGGCTTTTCGCGCGAAAAGGCCCACTAAGCAGGGAGCCTCCTTGCTCTCGAACCCTGGTTGCTAGCGGGTCACTCAGAGATCCGGGGCTGGGGTTCTCGAGCGTTCCTCCCTGCTTAGTGGGCTTTTCGCCCGAAAATCAGGGTTCGAGATCAGGGCTGGGGGTCCCCAGGGGTTCAATTGAGTTCTAGGGGTCGATTAGGGGGAGTTTGAGTGGGTTCATGTGCGTAGCCAGGGGGGTGTAGGGAGGGGCAGCTGCCCCCCTAAATTCTCAGTTTCTTAAATCTTTTTTAAAAACACTTTTCTGAAATTTGCAAATCTAAATCAATTTTGTTGCTTTCAGAGTTAACTGAACAATGTCTCATCTTGAGATAAACACTACTTTGAGGGTTGAATTTTAAAAAAAAATTTCTCGGGGAGGTACCCCAGACCCCCCACTTTCAAGCTCACATGCATTACACATATTTTTAAGTGTTACAAAAGTTCAAGTCCTTTGTATAAGTATGCTAAAATTTAAAGTGTAAAAGTGCTCGATATACTGTTGAGTCAACCGCTAGTCAGTGATCACAACATCAAGACAGTGGCGTATATATAGGAATTTATTTCGGGAGGGGCCCAAAATTACTCCCCAACCCCTCCCCCACATATTTAATAGGTCCAATGTAGCTTTTTAGGTGATAATTTAGGACCTAAAAACATAATACAGGAAAAGTTGTTAGTAATAAAATACAAGTACCAAAGGGGGGGCTGGGGGTCCTCCCCCATAAAATTTTTGGAAGCTTGACTAAAAAAACGGTTTTTAACTAGTTTTGGTACACTAAGTCCGAATTTTGGATGTACATTTTTATGAACTTAATAGTATTTAAAAAGTTATTAAAATAGAGTTCCAAGTACAAAAGGGGATCTTGGGGTCCTTCCCCAGAAAAGTATTGGAACTTTACCCCTAACAACAGGGTTTTATTTTGTTTTTGGTACACTTAGACCGTGTGTTGGACTCATATTTTTGGTAGGATTTGAATTTTGAAGAACTTATTATAATAAAGTTGTTAATAATAAAATTCCAATACAAAAGGGGGGGTTTGGGGGTCCTCCCCTAGAATTTTTTTTGAAATTTGACCCTAAAATACAGGGTTTTAACTTGTTTTGGTACACCTAGTCCGAATTTCGGGGGGGCAGGGCCCCCTCGGCCCCCCTCTTATATACGCCACTGCATCAAGAGCAAAGTTAAGTATCCTTGCCCCCCCCCTAACATGAAACCTGGCTACGCCCATGGTGATCACCCCAATCACCTCCCCCCCCGTGGATCCGCCACTGCCTCCATTTATCATGCCAAAATCGCACAGTTCTTAATTTTGGATTCAAACTGTCATTGGCTAAGGTTTCTTCATAATTACCATCACCTTCTAATGTAGCCTCATGAAACTTAATGGCTTCACTAACGTTAAAGCCATCCTGAAAATATTTTTCAAAACATGTACGAACATTTTCACTAGGACGTAGGAAACTCAGAGCTGGAGCAGTTTTCATAGCATGTGAATGCTTGTAGCTGATTGTAATTTTTGCAGGTAGTCCTTCCTAAAAATGAAAACATTAAAAAGTAGAAATAGTTATGCATATGTTTATAAACAATAGTCACTTTGTAATTGATAAGGGACAGCAGGTACAATAGGCAAAAATATTTAATTTTTGAAACATAAAACAAATGACAGCAGTATTTGTTTGGAAGAATTTCAATACGTTTAAGAACCCTTCGCGAAATATTTTACCTGAAAAAGAGAGGTTATACAAAATATTTTTTAGCTAAAAATGGACAATCTCACCCTAAACCACTAGCAGGTTATGCTATATTCATTTTATAACATCACCAAAACCAGAATCTGGCTGAAAGAACCCAATTTACTGCTAATTTTAAAAATTATATAGAGTTTAGAAAAAGATACCGGACCTCTTATCCGTAAAGTTCGGGACCGGCATCATCTCGGATTTCAGAATTTTACGGATTTTTGAACATTTTCCCGAAAACGGGGGTAAAACCGGTTTTCCAGCCTCAAAACACCGCATTAACAGAATTGCGTGTGTATCGTTACCAAAGCACATCGTTACGAAAAGTGGGGCACAAGTTACTTAGTGGGCTTTTCGCGCGAAAAGCCAATAGTGGGACCCCCCAAGTGTTCGTAAATCACCAGAAGTGGTCCCCAACTTACCGGAAGTGGTTCGTAAGTCACCGGAAGTGGTCCATAACTTACCGGAAGTGGTTCGCAACTTACCGGAAGTGGCCCTCAACTTACCGGAAGTGGTTCGTAAGTCACCGGAAGTGGTCCGTAATTCAACAGAAGTGGTCTGCAACCTACCGGAAGTGGTCTGCAAGTCACCGGAAATGGTCCACAATTTACAGGTAGTTCGTAAGTCACCGGAAGTGGTCTGCAACTGGTCGGGAGTGGTTTGCAACTTCACGGGAATTGCAGACCACTATCGACAAGTTGCGGACCTCTTCAGGTAAGTGGCGGGCCACTTCCGGTTACTTACGAACCACTTCCGATGACTTACGAACCACTTCTGGTAAATGGCGGACCACTTCCGGTGACTTACGAACCACTTCCAGTGATTGTCGGACCATTTCCGTTAACCTGCGGACCACTTCTGGTGACATATGAACCACTTCCGGTCAGTTGCAGACCATTTCCGATGACTTACGAACCCCTTCCGGTGACTTATGACTTATAACCGGGACGCGAATTTACAGATGGAACATGCGGTCCAACATTGCTTGGCGAAATCCTATATTTAGGCTCATTACTCGCCAATCCAGTAACTTTCTGCTGCTTTGGCTATGAGTTTGGCGAAACGCGTGTTTCGTCATAAACAACATGGCCGCCTCTGTCCGTCTGTGCGTTGGTATTGTAAGGGCGAGGCGAGTGCGCACGGGCGACTTTTGTCACGGTAACAAAGACAAAAACAACGTTGCTAAGGCTGTTGTTAGGGGCGGGACATATAAGCATCCAATAGAAGCATTCGCACATGACATCACTGGAGGATAAAAACAACGTTGCTAAGGCCGTTTTTAGGTAAAGTCATGTGATTGAAAATGCTCTATTGTTTTCTAGCGATATTTTTGATACTAGCGATACTGGTCGCCGTGACTTTAGTCACTCGTGCGCGCTCAGCCTAAGTTGTGTTTGAGTTTATTAAAAGGATTATACAGGGTGTCCCAAAAAAGCAAAAAAGACTGACACATTACATATTAAAAATCAATAACTCGTGAACTAAAAAATATAAAAATATGCGGTTTCTTGCATCCTACTCTATTAAAGACCAAATAATGACAAATTTTCGTAAATTGTAGTTCCCCCGACAGGTGGCAGCACTATTTTCCATTATCTTCTATGCTCATAATGGGAAGATTGATCCTTTTATACCCTGTCAGGGGATTTGGGAAGAATGATTTGCGAAAATTTGTCTCATAAAGTTCTTTAGTCATTAGTCTTCAGAGTAGGATGCAAAAAACCGCGTATTTTTATCTGTTTTAGTTCTTTAATTAAAAGCTTTTAAAATGTGTCATTCTTTTTTGGACACCCATAAAAGGCCAAAAACAACGTCAGAGGTCACGTGATTGTGGCCGCTCGGTTTGACATGTTCGAACACCGGTTTTCCCCACTCGTTCCGTCTATATCCCTCAGGTCGATGCTTGGATATTGAAATGAAGGATTGTGCTCAGGTCAGACCACTGCTAAAATTGGAGGAGAGTACGTCATCCTCCAAATATGTAGTTTTGGCCCAAACAGTGAAAAAAGAAGTTTAAAATAACCACAAAGGTTAGCTGGGTCACAGAGTACTAGAACAGAGAGTCCACGGCCATGGATGGTTAGCAGCCATCAAACTCAGTATAGAGGGCGGTAGTGAAAATGAGTCTTTAAGCCAGTGGCGGCTCGTGAGTTGAAAAACTGGGGGTTCACACCCATTTTAAAAAAATTAAAATTTACACAAGATCTGAGAAGGATGTTGGACCAATACATAAAAAAAATATCTCTCAGGAGTAGTTTTAAATGCCTAAATTCTTCACAGCATACGCTTTCATTTTGAAATAATATGGATTTAATGGAAAATAACAATTACTTATGAATATATTCATTTCATTTTTTATAATACCATTAAGGGGAAAGTCATAATACTTATTCATAACATAATACCTCACAAACACCTTTTATAATTATTAAAAATTAGTTGACATGAAGATTATAATTTTCTTTTCAAAAAGTACTTTTGTCATTTTCTAATCAGCCGAAAAAATCCTGACCACAAAAAAAACCAAGCTGAGCTTCAAAAACGCAAGCCTCGGCACACAAAATCTGTGCTATCGGGAATCCAAATTTCGAGGCCGTAAGATGAAAATTCCCCCGGCAAGCAGTCCGGGTTTCTTCGGAATCTCATATTTTTTACGCTCACACGTGCGAAAAAGGAAAGAAAAATAAGAGTTCATTCTTTTTTCGATTTGTTTCGCGTTTCCGGTAGTAAATATTTCTTATTGAGTAGAGAAGGGGGGGGGAGAAACATAATTCTAAGTATAAAAAAGAAATTGAGAATATATTTCTATTGATATTTATTAATCTTTTTATTCGATTTTTGTTCTACTTTTTCTGTGGGTGTTCACGTGCTCCTATGGACGAGCCGCCACTGCTTTAAGCACTTCCGGGTTACACTTTGGCATCTTTTCAGAGCGCCAGCAACCGCCAATGTGCGCCAGTGTTTATTATTTACATATGTAAAAACTTATTTTTTGGATATATACTAAGATATTTACTAGATATTTTACATCTATGAGCATATATTTCAAGTTATATATCAAGGATCGGTTAACTGTGTTATATCAGGCTTGGACAATGAGTGAAAAGATCAAAGAAGCCGACGTTACTGGAAGTTTTCAGATCTTACCGCTTGAAAGCGCTGGCCACGTATAGGGAAATTTGGTTGATTGATTGGGTTGGGTTCTTGGTGCTTTTTGCCTCGGCTCTTTGGCCGGCATATACCTCGCATGGATGAGAGTTGAGAATCAGCCACCCGGAGATAAAATCTTGGGAGAGAAGGAATCTTTTGGTTTGAAGAGGGAAACAAATTCGATTTGTCAGCTCTGTTTGATCGCTAATTTTTTGTAGGTTTCTAATGATCTATAGTCTGTGTAAATAAAATTGGAGGTTCACTACTAGTCATTTTCCACTAGTCACAATGCACCAAGGTTTATGGATGGGTTTCACTAGTTTCGTTCTGCATCTGGCAGTGCTAATATATAATTTCCGGGTTACCACATTAGCGTTATCCTTGGCATTGCTTTGGCATCCTTTTCATTCTTGTTTGTTGTTTGTTTTTGTTTCGAAGTCAACTTCAACCACGTAAATTCGTTTTGCTCTTTTCGAATTAATTTTTTTGAATGTATTATTTTCTATTCATTCAGTAATCAGCCTTTTTTTGCATTCACTCTTTTATTATTATTATTTTATTAGCAAAGGGTTAGAGAGAAAAATAATATTTTTAACCTCGCCAAGTTGCCAAATGCATCTACTATGTTGAGGTTCTATACCGGAAGTCTCTAGCACTTTGTTTTTGTTTACATTTTTCAACCCATCCATAGAATATAAGGTTGGCTCTTCACATAGACATGGAAAACGCTCGTGACGTCTCGTTTCCGCTGCCAGTGACGTCATTTGTAACGCCTCCTAACTGTTTGAACAACCAATCACTTTCAGTTTGAGCGGGATAAGCAGGGGCGTAGGTTCAACTGTATGACTGGGGGGGCAAAACATATAGGACCACAAGATAGCTTTTACCAGACTCATTTTTCGAGGGGGTCTGGCTGCCAAAATGTTTCTATTTTTCTGAGTATATCGGAAGGCACAAATGTGAGTTTTTGTTTATTATTATTAAAATCTTAAATTTGTGTTGACAATACTTGTCCTCAAGTAAATACGGGGGCTCTCCCCCAGAAAAATTTGTGAAATTTGCCCCCAAAAGTTGTATTTTGATTCATTTTTTTTTGATATTTGGGACAGGAACCTTCCTGTTTGGTTAATATGTGGATATCCACTTGTATTACCGCAGAATCTGTACTGCGACCAGAATTTTTTTTTCGGAGGTATCCTTTGAGTTTTAGATAACTTGCAGGTAGAAATTGATTCTTGTTGCACTTGATGTGCAAAGTTCGGATTCAAAGTGAACCCCAATCAAACAGGGGGGTCTGGGGGTCCTTCCCCAGAAAATTTGTAGAAATTTGACACTCAAAGTAGTGTTTTAGTCCACCATTATGAGACCATTTGGGTTACACTCGAAGAGAACAGCTCCTTGTGTAAGCCGAAGAATTTCCTAAGAAATATAGTACTATATCAAAATTTTGAGATGTTCCTCCACCAGATAATTATTGAAATTTTACCCTCAAAAATAGTGTTTTTACTCATTTTGAGACCTTTTCGTACATTTGCCCAACAATTCTCCTTGATCGCATTGATGATGATGACGTCGAGCAACTGATTGTCGGGATTTCGAACCAGACCCCTTTTGGGCTACAACTGAAGAGGTCTACTCCTTGCCAAGTCGCAGAATATTCAATGGGGAAAACAGTATAAAAATTGGCGTCAAAATAACGTCCTTTCTTCGGAATATTCTTTGCGAGAATTCAGATTAGCTGTGGTGCCCTATTGTTAACAATAATTACCAAATTAGTTCAATAATCATGCTTTAAGGAAATGAAAAAAAAAAGTAAAAATTATAATTTTTGTTCTGTTCCATTTAATTTTACTAAATACTATATAGAATTCTCCTCAGAATGCAGAACACCTATTGAAAAAGAAATTATTATAACTAAGCTCCCCTTGAAGGTTATTTTACATATTAAAATTTTGTAGTAGTTGAAGAAAGTTTATGGATTTATTTCCTAATGAAGTTTTAACTAGGTAAAATGCTAAAAACCTTTTAAATTAAAATTTAGAGTTTATTATTATTATTTAGAATTTAGTTTTATTCAAGTTCAGTGATAAATCATTTAAAGAGAACCAGAATTTAGTTTTATTCAAGTTCAGTGATAAATCATTTAAAGAGAACCATTTACCAATCGCAATCATATCAGATTCAATTTTCAATTTTAAGTCATTTAAGTCTGAGCATGAATACAATAATAGAGAATCATCAGCATAAGTTATACATTTACCATTTAAATTCAATTTACATAAGTTATTTATGAAAATTATAAACAGTAAAGGACCCAATATAGAATCCTGGGGAACACCACGATTAGATATAATATAATCACTAAAAGTATTACGTATTTTTACTCAGTGTTTCCTGTTAGAGAGATATGATAAAAACCAACTAAAATTGGACCTCTAAAGCCTGCACTATCTAATTTCTTAATTAAAATTGAATGATTGAATTTTGCCATAAAAAAAGCAAATTGCATTTGCAAAAGACATATCAATTCCTCTGGAGGGGCAAAGTTTTTGGAGGTCGTCTTCCTGCATGGGCTCGCGAAAGGGAATGAAAAAAGTGCTCAGTACCAGAAGATAGTAAACTGACAGCACTAATTTTAATTAGCATTGATGATTTCTATTGAAGAGAAAGTGTCAGTTATATTTTTCCATTTTTAAAAAATTACTTTGAGATATTTACTTCCAAATTCTGGGGGGGCAAAACACAATATGGAAAAATTCTGGGGGGGCAACTGCCCCCCCTTGCCCCCCCTTATTTACGCCACTGGGGATAAGGGAAAGATACTGGTGGCATGAAAACTTTACGCTCCGCCTTAACAAGCCTGATTGGCCAGTGTAAGCTTTGGCTCGTCACTTCCGCTGCCAGTGACGTCACTGGTAGCAGTGTCAGATGGGCCCCCTCTGACAATGCACTGCCCTGCCACATCGTTGGTCATGCGCGAGTCTCAATTCAAGCGTGACGAGTCGGCAATTTTATTAAAAAATGCCATGAATGACAGATAGATGGCTCTGGCCACGTATGGCTCACTAGAGACATAATCCGTAACATCGCTTTTCACTCATTGTCCAAGCCTGATATGGATGGTTAGCAGCCACCAAACTCAGTATAGAGGGCGGTAGTGAAAATGAGTCTTTAAGCACTTCCGGGTTACACTTTGGCATCTTTTCAGAGCGCCAGCAACCGCCAATGTGCGCCAGTGTTTATTATTTACATATGTAAAAACTTATTTCTTGGATATATACTGAGATATTTACAAGATATTTTACATCGGTCAGCATATATTTCAAGTTAAAAATCAAGATATCAACTAAATAACCAAAAAAACTTGTGAAACGAACCTACATAAACAAAACGTAAATACCGCCAAATCGAGCGATTATCGTAAAATCTAGCAACCTATTCTTATTAAAGTTAATTTAATAATACTTTTTGTGATTTAGTTGATGGATAGAAAGCTGAACGAAATTACTTAGCTCATCATTATCCTATGGATGGTACTATTCATGAAACATTTAAAACTGTGCTTTATTTAAAAATCATTTGAGGAAATGAGCCTGTTTACACCTTTTCTACATAGCATAACATAAGCGGAAGGATACACCGGATGAGGTACTAGAGTTAAAAATGTCGGACTGTTTGTTGTTGTTTACATCGGTTAACCGTCCATAACCATAGATATAACACAGTTAACCGATCCAGTTTAGCCCTCTATGGTTTAGCCTTGAACCAACCAACCTTCCCCCTAAATGTATGAAGTTTTATTTACTTGATTTGGCATCATCTTAAACGAAAACAAACAAATATTTTCAGTTATTCGGGTGCGACTAGAATCATCGTAAGGTTACCATACTTTGGCGAAACTCATAATTACATATTCTTTTAATTTTTTGTTTTAATCACTTTGACTTAAGACTCCAGATTTCTTTCTTGAGAAAAATATAATATTACAAGAATAAGAAGATTTCAAGACGTTTTCATGACATTCAAAGGAGTGTTAATTTTTATTTTAGTAGAACAGAAAACTGACACGCATAACTAGCCAAATATGAAGTTCCCTTTTCGCGCGCATTGAGTCTTCATCTTCTTAGAAATTTCCTGTGGTCATCATCTGTAAATTTCAAAACAAATGGAACATCCATGATAAAATTAGACCAATATTAAAGCGATAAGCAATTTCTCTGAATTACCACTCTATTCTAATAATAGCTGTGCTTTCTATTTGTACATTCACATAAGTGTAAGCTTTATTTAAACTTCTTTTCCCCTTTCTGTTTGGGAATTTACTTTAACTCGTCTATTTGATCATGAAACTAAAGTTTACGAGATCAAATGATCTATAATGAGTGACGTGATTCCAAAAATTAACCAAAAGCGATACCGCCAAATAAACATTAAGGAAAGTTTTGCTTTAGCCAAAAAACCCAGGACTGATAGTAAGTTCACATTTATGTATCCAATTCAGAAAATGTTGAGCTACAATAAAAAAAAGTATCGAAAATTAATCTTTCTATCTCTGCTTAGGTGAGACTCAGACTATGGACCAAAATCTTAGAGATTTAATGGCTGCTGCAGCTTTAAAAAGGTAACTAATCTTGAAGATACACCTGTTAATTTAAAAAGTAGCTAATTGGATTTTTAAAATAGTGTTGCTGTGATGTGAAACAATTTTAATGAGTTAACAATAGTGTTTTAAAAATTTCTATGTTGGCAGAAAATTTAGAAGGCAACATACTCGGTAAATTTTAAGAATCCGGGCCATGGGGACTTCTTAGCAAAGTGCTTTCTTGCCAATGCCTGGCATTGGCAAGAAAGCACTTCGCGATAGGAAAGATAGAGAACATCGTACTTACCGATGTTCCAAAGTAATTTTCTCCTTATAAATTTTGATAAACTAGAGAATTGTCTCTACAAGTAAGATAGCATTTCATCCACACGTAACAGTGGCACAGCCAGGAAAAAAATTGGCAGAGATGGGTTAATTTATTGATTTATCATACAGTAAATAAAAAACTCATTGGAGAGATTGGGGGGAAATCCCTCAATTTTCCGTCTTGGCTATGCCCCTGCCCTGTCCAGGGCCGGATTAACCACGTCGGGGCCCCTAGGCAATGCACTCTCGGGGGCCCCTTTTCTCTTACTCTTTCCTTTCTAAAATATGTTTTAAAACCACATCGCAATATTATTTATAATTATGCTTTTACTACAGTGAGAAGCAGCGGCGGATCCAGGATTTGTTTTTTTTTGGGGGGGGGGCTAAGGCTAATTTTCATAATCCAATTGTATCTTCTTGATTATCTAAATATGGAAAAGGTAGTGAATTATCCTGGGGGGGGGTCCTCCCCCAGAATTTTGTTTTTAAATTTAAGTAAAAAAACCCACTTTTCATTTTGTTTTGCTACGCCTCATCCGATTTCGGATATCGATTTTATGGTAGAATTTTTGTGTTTTGACAAACTTAATATAAAACAGTTGTAATAAAAGAGTTTCAAGTACTAAGGGGCTCTAGGGGTGCTCCCCTAGAAAAATTTAAGTAAAAAAACACTCTTTTTCAACTCGTTTTGGTATGCCTCATCCGAATTTCGGACATAGATTTTATGGTTGAATTTTTGCGTTTTGACAAACTTATTATAAAATACAATTGTAATAAAAGTACAAGGGTGTCTACACAAGTACCAAGGGGGTCTGGGGGTCCTCCCCCAGAAAAATTTTGAAAATTTGACCTTAAAATAACAGGGTTCTAACTCATTGTGCTGCATAAAATTCCATATTTTTAGTGTAAAACTTCTAATTTTTTCTTGGGAGGGGGGCTCAAGCCCCCTAGCCCCCCCTGGATCCGCTAGTGGTGAGAAGGCTTGTTATTCAATAACAAAGCTCATAAGCTTCATAATAAGAAGGCTCATATTCAATAATTTTTTGTTAAAAACGTTAGCTAAACCAAACCATATTCAATAAAAAAATTAAACAAATCAAAATGAACTTATTTTTTATTATAGCATTTATTTAAAGTACAAAAAAATTAAAAATTTACTCTTCTAACAATATGTATAGGGATAGTATGCAGTCCACAGCCATGAACAACGTCCGATACCGGATTTACTCGCAGCAGTTCAAGGAGATTGACAGGGAACTGAAGAAAAAACATCACCACTGTTCGCGCTGTGCGGACTACAATTAAATTATGAAATTTCTTATTTTAATGAAATTTTTTTACCGTGAACCACCGGGGTTCTGTATGAACCACCAGTGCTTTAAACTATGGAAAAGTGGGGAACCGGAAGAAAGAACATTAAAAAGTTAGGAATCCTAAGTATATTAAAGAATAATTTTTTTTTCAAAACATTAGTTTTTGTTTTTTGCATTTCTAGCATGGAAAAGATAATTTTTAAGCTAATTTATAAGGAATCTGAGAGGTCCGTTTGTGGAACCATTTTAGACGATTTTTTCATGGTCCCCTTGCTTAGATCTGGACTTGCATAAAAATATTTTTTATTTTAACTCAAAGAAATATTTCAAGAAAAATTCTCTGTGGAATGGGTGCCCATACAAAAGGGCAAAGGGGGCCTATGTGCAGGCCCCCCCCCCCGCGATCCATTTTAGAAGTCACCCAAATGAGTTAAAACATTTCTCTTAAGAATAAAATTTCAGAACTTTTTCTGGGGAGGACTCTTAGACACCCACTTTTTGCTTGAAATTCCAGTATTTTATGCAAGAAGTTTTGCATTATTAAGTACTCGTGAGGGCCCCTTTGAAATAGTTATGAACCAACCCCTCATAAAAATAGTCTAGTTACTGCTTGAAAAAAATATAAAATAGTTACTTAGTACTTGCAAACATTTTTCTTGGACCCCTTCCTGAATTCAAACATATGGGCACCCACCCTCTGGGGACGGGGCCCCTAGCTGACGATGGGCCCCTAGGCAGTTGCCTACTTTGCCTATTGGATAATCCGGCCCTGGCCCTGTCAGTAGTCCATAGCACATTCATCTCTCACTCATACTTGCCAACTCTCCGGATTTTGGCGGGAGACTCCGGATTTTCACTCTCTCCTCCCGCCCTCCGGATTTTCCCCGAAAATCTCCCGCTCTCTCGTTTTTCTCCCGCTTTTTTTCGGAATTCCTGTTTTTTTCGAAATTCCGCCCGAACCAACTAACCCGCTGAAGCAAAAGATCGAAAGTTCAGTAGAGAGCATTTCCTGTCAACGGTGATTGATTGCGGCGTAACGCACAAGGAAAATGCGAAATGTGTGAAAAATAACCAAAAGATTTCGATCAGAATGATCAGACGGTAATTAATGCTGAATGCCTTTTTACAGCATTCTTATTGGAGCATAATTTACCAATCAGTGTGGCGGACCATTCCGGAGCTCTCTTCAGAAAAATGTTCCATTAATTAATTAATTTATTCCTTTTTTAATGGCAAAGAAATTGCCCAGAATTTGCTCTCGATGCTCTTGAGTTAATTTTTATTTTGAGCACATTATCTTTTTATAATTGGTTTGCAATGGGCTACTCCTGATTTCTATGGAAAATATCCTGATTTTTTACTTTCAGAGGTTGGCAAGTCTACTCACTAAACGGTCTCAAGCACAGCACAAACAAAAATATGCAATATTAAACAGCAATAGAGAAAAGTTATCTTTTTAATTAAAAAATGTGCAGAGCTTACCTCAAAGCGGATCATAATCCCATAAAATTTGGGACGGGAGAAAGGCATGGATTAACGGATACGGCCAGCAATCGAAAGCGATGGAGGAGCTCTAGCGCATAACCATCCCAATGAGCAACAATTTCAAAAGTGAATCATTATGGAAAAGTGACGGTTAAACAAAAAAAAAATCCAGAATGTCTACCCCCTTTCAAACAATTAAGATTTATCTGATGCCTTCAAATTATTCAATAAAAAAAAGAAACCTTGCAGAAGCAACTCAATATAAGGATAAAATAAAAAAGAAACAAGCTGATATTGAGAGAAGGTGTGATTCATTTTGAAATGAAACAGATCCTTGATAACGTTCTTCAGAATAAAAAAAACCATGAAGATGTCAATCTTTGAATTAATGAGCTAAGAGCAGGTGGCTAAAAGAGTTGGAGAAGAGATATGATAATCTAGGGTTGCTGTAGAAGGTTTTGTAAACTAGGGAGAATCATTTATTGCTAACTTTCGCCAACCCTTGGCGATTGGCTCGGATTGTTAAAACTAACCACATACTCTACATGTAATGCATAAAAATCTGAGTATCTGAAAATTAGAATTTAAAAGTAATAAGAACTTTTTCTCTGGACCTCGATTTTCCAAACTATTTCAACTGAATGTAAAATTACTTGCCGACCGCTGGGCTAAAAGTAGGGGGGAACAGGTGTGGATTCAGCATGGCTCCAAGGGGGGGGGGGGATTTTTCCAGCCTATCACCTTTACCTTTTGAGACAAAATATTGGGGATTTTCTAAAAAGTATCATTCAAGATCCCCTTGTGAT
This sequence comes from Tetragnatha montana, assembly GCA_963680715.1. Lineage (NCBI taxonomy): Eukaryota > Metazoa > Arthropoda > Arachnida > Araneae > Tetragnathidae > Tetragnatha > Tetragnatha montana. Next base: position 19,635,799 of record OY796683.1, read on the forward strand.
ACCGCTAGGGGGTATAGGGGTCCTCCCCCCAAAAAATTTTGTAATTTGATCTGAAAAATAAAAGTAGGGTTTTAACTCATTTTGAGAACTTATTTGGTGTCAAATGGGGGCACTTTCCAGAGTGTCCCCCCTTGGATCCACACTTGGAGGAGAGTGGGGATACTTGAGCCACCCCTATTTTCTACACTGTATGGTAATTTTTCATTCCAAAACAGGTGACATGTGAATGTGTTTATAGTTTTGGACATGTGATAAAAATAATTAATAGCTCAGTGGCATTTTGAAAGTACAGCAACCAATAGTTGCTTTTTACCTAAAAGTAGATTATTTAGAATGTGACATTAGAAAATTTTTTTGCAATCAAAGTTTTGCCTTAAGCTGGATCAACACAGATAGAATTGATAGTTATAATCAGGGTTGCTGATTTTTTTAAAAAAATCAAAAAAGTCGGATTTATTTGATTTAAATCGGATTTTTTTATTTAAATCAGATTTTTTTTATTTAAATAAATATACAGTTCTATACTTTCTGAAACTGGTCAAAAATTGAATTGATTGGTATTGATATATTATAATTTCTGTGTGGTATAATAATTTTGCATCACATTCTAATATATTTTATGCACTAATTAATGTAATTAATTAACTAATTAAGGAAAGCAGTTCACTGCCATCTCATCGGTGAGATGCCTGTTCTGAAACAGTGAATGAATATTTATACTATATTAGTTATTGAAATTGTTTCCTTCTTTCACTAACTATTTGCCAAATTTTGAAATCAATAATTTTTTTTAAATCTTTCGACCATGATTTATATTTAATACCTTACTAAATAAATCGAGACAATGATATTTCAAAATCATGCCTGATTTTTGTGTAAAAATTGAGTTTGAATCATGTTGAAGTTAAATTAATTTTAATTTAATTTATTTTACCATTACCCATGTTTATTTCTTTAATGCAGTAAGTAACTAGTGATAAAAAAATAAAATCAAACCATTGATATTTATGTAGTAGTATAAGAAAAAATTGGATAAGGAAACATAACTAAAAATAAGCTTTCAATAAAAATTGTAAAAGAATTATAGGATTTTAATTCTTGTTCCCAATAAAAAAATAATTTTGTCCGTGTGGCCACATTTTTTTATTTTTATTTGCTTTTAAAATGACTAATGTATCAAATTTAGTGGAAATTTTGGGAATAAAAAAATTCCATGACTTTGGGCATGAGTAATAACTCCACAGTTACAAAACATACAAAAAGTTACCTTTTAAAGACAAATCCAGGCCAAGTTCAGTTTTTCATCTCTGAGGCCATACTAAAGTGCCTCCTTTATAATAACGTGGCATTTGTGAAGTATAGACAACTCAAAGAAAAAATTCAAAAGAAGTTATTTAACTCACGAAATCTATTGACACATAAAAGGTGTGAGTAAAATGTAACTCACATGGCAGTCAACGTGTTAAATTATTGATTCCAAACCTTTGCTATTTACCACATTTTCATAATCAAGGGTCAATATGGTAGTAACATTTGTTTTTGAAATTGCAGGCAATTATATAAATGCTAAATGTATACAGTAAATATAAGGTTTAAAAAATTATAATGCAAATAATTTTGTAAACCCTTCTTATAAAAATACAACTAGTAATTATAATTTCTTTAAATTGTGGTAGTTTAACATTTTTGGTTTAAATCAAATGATTTTTTTTAAAAAAATCAAGTGATTTAATCAAGCAACCCTGGTTATAATATCAGGTTTATTTTAAATCTAAGTTCGTTAAAAAATGTATGCATAAGTAAAATATATGCATGCAGTAAAAGCACCTTAAAGAAAATGGTGCTGGTGGGGATACTTGAGCCTTAGCAAATCTCATGGTAAAAATTATATGCAAATTGAAAATTAACTATTATGCAAAGCTAATTGCTTGTCATTTTACTTTTTAAAATGCTTTTTTCTTCTCTAGCTTTCTTCTCTTCTAAGTTTAAATAATGTATGTAATTGACGACTGATGCAATTAAGATTTATTATATTGTTGAAGAATTGTCAATTTATAATTTTTGAAAGGTTATCTTGATATTTTTTTTCCTTAGAAATTTTGCTGTAGTAGGCGTATTTAGAGTTGTTTCAAGCATCCCTCCATCATGGCTCATGTGTCCCCTTCATGGAGATGCTTGAGCCACAGAAAAAGGAAAATTTAAATAATAGTTTTTATGCATTGTCAGAAAAATAATCCAAACAAAAATACTAACCATTTAATTTTAAAGAAAAATATCAGACTTTTAAACTTTTAAATACAATATTTCTTTTTGCTGCATATTAATTTAAAAAATTAAGCTGTAAGAAGTGGCTCAAGTATCCCCACTCTCCCTCTGCATCACATAAACATTTTTCAATTGAAAAAGTTTTGTTCTGTATATAATATTAGTAATTAAGCTTAATTACCAAACACTGCAGTCTGTTTGAAGACAAAATTTTATTCTTAGTTTATAGCTAATATGTGTAGGTATGTAAATATTCATGAAACTTTTAAATAAGTATCTGGCATTTTATTTGAAAAAAAAAAAAACTCAATGTTTGTATTGTTTTCCTTATAGAATAGAAGATTCAAAAAATAAGGGAAAAGTAATAAATCCAAGTAAGTGAATTTAGAGACTCCTTAATTGAGTATTAGATAGTTAAAATTTTTAGACTCGTATAGTTGCATAATTTCACATCTATTGCCTTTTATAATGTACTCTTATTACTACAAAAACCCATTTTCTGGACCCTATCAAAATATACTAGTTTTATGTTTGTAGTATGAAAAGTTCTTGGGAGGGGCCTCACCCATAGAAAGCTATCTGATTTACACAATTTTTTTTTCTCCCATTAGAACAACTCTTTGGAAAGTTTTGTTTTAGTTTTTAGGTTGTTCCAATCGGAACATCGGATCGGATTGGTCATTAGCATGAGGATTTCAATGGATTGGTTGATGGAATTTACACAAAATAAATATGATTTTCTCTATCAATATGTAGCATTTGGCAAACTTGGATCTAGCTCTACACCTCTGAGAAATAAAAAACAATCGATTAAATGGGCAAAAGCCAGATTCCAGCACCAAAGAAGGCCACATCAGTTGGCAAAGCCATGGTATCAGAATTCTGGGATGTAAGGGGAATTATAAGTAGTAGAGTTGGAGAATTTTAATTTACCTGTTGATGAAATTGTGAGAAAAAAAAAGACCCAGTTTGCAGATTAAAACGTCATTTTTCATCAGTACAATGCACTTGCTCACAAAAATGTTTTCGTGATGAGAAAATTGATTGATTTGGGATAAAAAAAAAATTTGTAACACCCACCCTATTAACCAGATTTGGTTCCTTCAGACTTCCATAACTGAAAATTTTTCACTCTGGTCAGCATTTTCTTCCAATCAAGGAATCATTGTGGTAGTGATGAACTTATAGAACAATACCCAACAGATTGTAAAGTAAGACGACAATGTCATTCTGTAAAGTAATGCAGCCTCTTATACTCTGTATTTTAAAACTCTCTTTTCTGGACTCCAGCAAAATAGTACTTTTTATATGTTTAATTGAGGTCTCTCTGTATATTAAAAAAATTACTACATCTTTGATTTTAATGTTTATCTTTTTGTTATATGAAGCAGCTTCAGATACAGACAAGTTTGAGGCTTTGGCAGGTTCTGTTGAACCACCTTCCAACCTTAAGGATGCAGGAGAAAACTGTTTTCCTTCCACTTCTGGGTTTATAGATGGGTCTGCTGAACTTTTCCCTGAGTCTCCGGTTGTAGAGCAGTGCTCTAGTCAAGAGAGGAATTCCAAAACAATTATTGAGTCTCAGTCAAGCTCGTCTACTTCTAGGGAATCTGTCGTTGTCGAGTAAGCATGTATTTCAGATATTAGCTAGGTTTATTTTTTTTTTTAAATAAAACTTTCATGGTTATTAAATTTTAGAAAATTAAATTTGTATGTGAGAAATATATTGCTAATTGCATCCATACCTAAGGTACCATACTGGGTCCTGTCATAGAGTAACTGAAAAAAGTTTTGAGTACCTGTCCTCTTTAAGGGTTCTGTAAAGTTGTACTTACAGCTAGGTAATTCCTCAGAAAAAAAAATTATTGTTTGTCATCATTTTTCTAGTTTAGGTAATAACATTGAATTTATAAAAAAGGATAGTCTAAATATTTTGAAACATTCACTAAAAATCAATTGAAAATTGTACTTACCTTACTTCTCAAATAAAACCCAGTTTTATTTTTAAAAAAATTTCTGCAAAATGCATTAGTGATATGATAGAGATGTTTTATTTTCCATGCACTTTTTTTAGAGTTTGATTGACTCATGAGAGTTTTACATTCTCCAAGGCAAATTTTTGAAACTAAATTTATGGGACTGTAACTGTTGTTAAAATCTTATCTTGAATGTAAAAAAAACCTTCACCCTAGGCTTTAATTAACCCTTTAATCATTAAGTAAATATTTAAGTCTGCTTGTAAAGAAATTTTTTAAGTCATTACCAGTTCTAAAATATAATTTTACTCCAGAAAGTAGCCACTTTTTTATAAATGATGAAATCAGTGGTGTACTCCAAACAAATTTTTGGAGGTGATATGGGGTAAATGTAGTTCATTTCTATGGTCAAAAAAGGAAATTTTCTTACTTTTAAGGGGAGATATATTCCTAAATCCCCCCTTTTGACTATCCCACTAGATGAAATGACCCCATTAGGTTGTTCAAGGATATTATTGATTGTTATTTGGTTAGAAACAGTGCTCAGATTGGTGGCAGACATGATCCTCTAAACATTGAGGGCCCCAAAATGTTTGGGGGGGGGGGTTGGTGAGAAATAAGAAAGATAAGTTGCCCCTAATATCCAACAACAACACTGGTTAGAAGTTAGTTTATTAACTATAATATATATGAAGAATTTGAAGAGTAGGAGTTTTTGCAATTTATTGTGTGTTAACCCGTAACAGGGGAGGTGAAAAAATAGAACATACCAGGGGACGTGGGGTCTCACAGACCGCGCAACGTTATATTTTTAAAAAAATTTCTAATTAAGATATGATTCTGATATTTCAGTACATTGTTCTTCGAACATTTATCTCTTCATAGAAAAATATTTGTTAACTTTATGATAAAATAAAAGTTTTCACAGACAATTTTCCAAGAGCCTTAAATCTTTCGATAGAAACCACATTGTGCAGTAAATTCATTATAATTTAAAATAAAACGCATCTATTATGAATTAACTGTTTTGTTTTTATTATTTAATATGTAATGCAAGTTTTAAATGGAAAAAAATCATTTTAGAACAATACAAAAAAATTTTGACACTACCTGAAGTATCAGTTTTTCACCTGTGTTTTAGAAGCAAAAAATTTAGAATTTTTCACAGAAATGTTATTCACAGTTACCTTTACCACTCTAAAATCACTCCCAACTTCATATAATTTTTTCACCTCTTCCGCATAACCAGGGTCAGAAGAATAAATTAATCTCCGCGGACCCAGTTTCAAAGCCATGCGTACTAAGTCTGGACAAAAACAGTTACACTGAGTGGGACCTGCGGTCTGGTGGACCGCGTGGGAAAGAATTTGTGGAATTTCGAACGGATGTACTTGGAAAAACTTGCTGATAAGAAGGGGTCAGTCTCAAGTTCACGTAAGGGGAAGGTAGGAGAAAATTCTATTCAATTCGACCCAGCATGTGGTAGGGGGAAGGGGAGGAAAATGTTGAGCGGTCTGTGAGACGTCACGTCCCCTGCTACGGGTTAATCAGCAGCCAAGAAGGTCAAAAAGTTTTTAAATAACCCTTTAGCATTATTGTTAGCATTTATGATTTCTAAAAAAAAAAGTTGACCTATTTAACAGAACAAGAAAATGTTTTAAATACTATACTGAGGCCTGAGCTAAATTCTATTAAAAAGAAAACTCTCATTATAGCAACTTGTCTATTTCTGCAAAAATTTGTTTTGGATTTTAAATTTTTACACTTTATATTTATCTTTGATTTTCTTACAGAGAATATGACACTGAAGTAGATACAGGACCAGATGAAAATGATTTAGTATGTTAAAGTAGTTTTGTAACTATAAATATAAATCAATCAGTACTTTATTAATGTTAAGTATTTATTGGGTGTTTCAGCAAGTCCGCTCAAACTCTGTAAGCCAAATTCCTTGTGTGGATTGCATAAAAAGTGTCCAAAAAAAACTATGCCTTTATGATGCATAGTTTTCTAGAAAATGCGACTAAAAGGTATGACATATCTGGTTTATGCCAATGAATCATCATCATCATCACTGGCTCGACAGCCCAGGGTGGGCCTTGGCCTTCTCTAGAAGCTTTCCCCAGGCTGGTCTTCTCCTTGCTATAGATCTCCAGTTTTTAAAATTAAAAAGTCCTTTTCCAAGCAATCCAGCCATCTTAAGCTTGGTCGTCCCCTCCTTCGGGTACCGGTTGGTCTGGCATTAAAAAATGTTTTGAGGACACGGTTTAAGGTGAATGTGATGAATGTTTATAGAAAATGTGAACATGGTTATTTGGATATGTTTCACTCTGAGTTGTTAAAATGCTGCATATTTCCACATATAAGCAGAGGATACGGTTTTTCTATGTAAAATTTACCAAAATTTTAAAACCCATGTACAAGCCAACAGATCTGACATTCCATTTTTCGAAAAATAAAATTTGTAGTAGAAGTATAGTTCTCTGTACAAATTTTCTACTTCATATAAAGAATCTTTCTGTGCAGAGTTTTTGGGTTGAAACATCCTGCTCTATATGTATATCATAACCCAATTATTATAGCTATACTCAAATTTATTTTCTTTGACTTAAGGATTTTTTAATCCTATGTTCAATTTTCCTTGATTTCTGAAGACTTTTGATTAATTTTATGTAGGCTATGCTTCTCAACAGAATACCAGATTGTAGCCTTCCTTTACCAGTACTGGAACCACTTGAAAACCATTCCATCATGATTTCAGTAAGCTTAAATTTATTGCTTCTTTGAATTCAAGCTGATCCACATAATTTTCATTGCATTGATTTCATAGTTGAATTTTAAAGTAAATAATAACTTCAGAAAGAGTTATACTCTGTTAAATATATCGTCGGCTTACAGTCGAAAGGCACTAAGTCACTCTTTGCTCAACTACTCCGTACGAGGCTATGCCAAATTTGGCGATCATTTTACCGTTGCCATTCTAGTTATAGTGTATGAAAAAGAAAATATTATTATAAAATCTTTGAGAAATCGAATTATAAAATCGTTTAATCCCTAATTACATGATCAAATAATTTCAATTTAATAAATTATTAATCGCGAACCAACATTTAAGCTTTTTACTGAATGAATTCTTTCTGGTTTAAAACAAACCAACCATCTATGCTAGGTTACTAGCTTTTCAGTTTGACGAGATTTTAGAGATGCGCCAAGCTTCCACCGCTTTCAAAATATATTCCAAAAGTGACTTACTACTTTTGACTGTAAGCCAACGATATAAATATCTTTTTCTTAAATATATTGTAATAGTTAATAATGTAGACTTAGAGATCATGTTATTAACATTGTTTTTCAGCCACATATACGACCCAATGAAGCTCCTAGGCCCTATCCAAGTACTTATAGGGATAAGTGGGATGAAAACCATGTGCGAATGCCTTGCTCTCCTGAAAGCAAATTTCCTGTGGAAAATAGGGTCGGTATTATAAATAGAAATTTCTCTTAAAGCACTATTGAATCTCACTACATCAAACTTAACTCAAACTAGTTTTATTTCTCATCTCACCATCCTCATCTCTAAGTCAGGGGTTCTCAACTTTTTAATTACTGTGACCCCCTTTTTAGGTCAACTATTTTGCCAACCTCCTCTGAATTATAATGTTAGAATTTTTAAAGTCTACAATTGTTGTAATGTTTAACTTGCAATAATCATGCATAACCTATCATACAGTATACTCTCACTATGACAGAGTCGAAGGGATGCTGAAAGAATTTCAAGAGGAAGAGTTTTTAACGTAACAAGAAAGGCTCCGTAACTTGGAAAATTATATTTGTAAATATAAAATTATACTTGAAAAATGGTATTTTTTTCTGAAGAAAGGTGCAGTTTAGGAATATTCCCCATCAAATTAAATCATGGCCTTTTTCACCAACTAGCAGAGCTGTAGTCCTATTAATTGGATTTATTTTGCCATTTATAGATGAAAGCATTCAAAAAGTAATAAATTCTCTTTTTTTCAGCATGGCACGAAAACTATTAAAAGCCGATGGGACCTAATTTGTGGAAGTTTAATGCAAAGAATTTTGACATCGCATGATTTAGAAGTAAATATTATTTAACAGTTCTTTAAAGTTTAATTTGAATTTTATATAATTATTTCAAACAGTTTCTCTTTTTATTGTATTTTTGTTATAGACTTAGTTTTTAGTTAATACTTAGATTTAGACTCAAGAAATATCTTACAAGAAGTCTTTTTCACAATTTATAAAAGTTTAGATGACTTGCTTATATTATGTATGTATTTTCTCTGTCACCTGAATGGGTATTTTTTCCTCTTGGGGGCACATACTATTTTTTCCTTAATTTCTGTAATGAATATATGTATGTTTATAAAAAGCTATGTTATATTATGCTTTGGTATCTTGAATCAATTCCTTTAAAGTGAAATATGTTTTCTTTTAGAAAGCAATTATGTCTTACAATACTCAGTATATAGGAAAATGGAACTTTGATGGATTGCATACATTTTTTGACACTGTAAGTTTTGATTATGTTACCAAAATAACTATCAGCTATTTTAAAAATCTATTTAAGAATTCTTATCCTAACAATTATGTTTATATAATAGCTATGAGCAACATTTTCATTACTTTGTATTGACATATTTTACAGTGTATCTTAGATAACTTTAATGTTTTTAATTCAAAGTTTTATCTTGGTCCCTTCAACTTCCTATTTAATTAAATCTAGAAAATTGTGGATAGTTTGAAGTTGAACATCTTAAATTCTAAGATAATTTAAAAAAAAAAACTAGTGATTTTCAGCTATTTTTTTTAAAAAAAAAATGATTATACTTCACGACTTTTCCTTGTGGTGTCAGGTTTTTCAGTCTTAAATTTCACTAAGCTATTGAAAAATGGGCTTGTTCAATCGATCCTCATGGAAGTGCTATCAATAACAAACCGTTTGTAAACGACCAAAATGGTCAACAAAAGAATGGTTCTGGTGTTATGCTGCTTGGAGACTCTTAATTGATTGCAAATAAAAAGTAATCAAAACCTTTTAATGGCTACTGCTAACAAGAGAAATAAACAGTATTGAATTTTCATTTTCTAAAGTTGTTTCCAGTTGACAGTCTGAGTCCAGAATAACTTTTAGTGTTATAAGCATTTCTTGGATCAGGAATTTTAATTTAAAGTTCTTTACCGGTCTCTTTAGCATAGAGTTATCCACGGTGCACTGTATCATTATTTTTATAGTCTATTTTTACAGGTCTTGTCGGATAATGAAAGGGAACACTTTTTCGAAAATATCCTTCCTCGTATGGTTAAATTAGCCTTGAACTTGCCTAATATATGCACTCAGGTAATGAACGTTTTGGAAAACTAAATATAATATGTTTGATCTGTTTTGCCATCCTTAAATTGTATCCTCATTATTGCATCACCTCTAACTTAGTGGTTCCTAACTCAGAAATATCTGCTACACACTTTCACTCTCAATTGAATTATCTATAGGATACATCTTTATCTACTATCATATCACTTTTAGTCTTTTCTTTGTTTAATAAGACCCAGGTTTAACTTGATAAATCTGACTTTTCTATTTCACATTAAATCTTTGATAATGATTGAACAAAAAATGTTAAAAGATGAATTTGTATAGTATTTTATCTATGTAAAACTTGTTAACAGCTTTTTAATGGGAAAAATCACTCTTCTAAAGTCTTTATGTACCTACACATTTCAAATGAATTATCATTAATTATTATTGTTTCAAATTAATTAGATTGAAAGATAAAATACAGTTTTGCTTTCAGACATTTGAACTGGAATAAGAATTGAGCTCTAGTGTTGTTTTGAGACAGTTTTAATAGTTGTTCTTGCATGTTACACACTTCTCTATTAATTATTGTTAAAATCAAAACCAGTTTTAAAAATGCATCTGTAATATCCAGAATGAGCACCAAGAGAAAGTTAAGAACAGTTAAAAATAATTTTAATTGGATTCTTCTTTCTATATAACAAACACTACACAAGCAATATGTATAGACACTTCTCAACAAAACCGGACATCACTGGGACCGGAAACCACACACACCACCTGTGTGTTCCCGGGTCCTTCTCCCCCTAACTGGTTTTCCACCCCTTAAATAATCTCTCCCTCCTCCGCTCCGTTCCTTCCCCTTTATCTGTTTTTCGCAGAGTGGTTTCAAGGAGAACGGACCCTGGGCGGAGGTGGTGACCCCTAAGTGCACTGTCAGACACTACAGCATCCTTTAGATATAGATTCACTTTGGGGCTATTAGGCAGATGGTTCCTTAACGTTTTCAATTGTAATACAAGAAGAATTGATATGCTTGGAAATTTATTATGACAAGATATACAATCCACTTTTTCTGTTAATAATTACGTTAAAACTATTCTGTTTCAATAAGAACCTTATAATTATGTTTGTGGAATGTATACATGTCCATTTAACACAAAAACTATTGATGCCAAATTCTTTATATATTAACAGTTTCAGTAAAGTAAAGGTACATCTTTCAAAACATCCCTTTTAATAGATTTTAAACTTTGATGTAAAGCAAATATGTTATTTTCAACTTTTTCCAACATTGATATAATAAAGTTTATTTCTAATATTGGCTTAATAATACTACTAGAGACAGACCTAAAATATATTCTGTACTGTAATAAACCAAACTTTTGAGATATTGAAGAAATTGTGATATCCTTAGAGTAATGTCAACTGTAAGTTACTGACTTACTCCTAAAGGTTTTATTTAGTATTTTATTAAATATATTAGACATTGTAAATTTATTTGAATTTGAAAGAGAACTTTTAATGTGTTATAAAAAATGCAATTTTATTTTTATTAGCCTCTACCTTTGCTTAAGAAAAAAAGAGACCACTATCTGACTTTGTCTCAGAAACAAATTAGTTGTTTGCTCCTAAATGCCTTTTTCTGTACATTTCCTAGAAGAAATGTTATTTTTAGAGGCCTTAGGAATAATACGTATCATGAATACGCAAATTATCCTGACATAAATTTTAACAGGTAAATAGTTTTTGGGAAAACTTTTATTATTTATTATAACTTCCTCAAAAATTTGCTAAGTTTTTAATACTTTCTGTCTTTTAGTTTACTGTTATTATCATCTTTTTCTGTTTTTAGTCACATACTTAGCAACTTGAACATAATGTAGATTAAGGTTATAACTTATAATTAATTTTAGTTGTTTGCTGAGTAATCCCAGCAGTGCAAAGTTAAGAATACTTTTTATACTTGCATTATTTTCATTTATAATGTGTCTTTAGGCTTTTTAGTGGTCAGAGACACAGAATGTCATCAACACAACAAAAGTTGAGGTGTTTGTTTAACTATTTCACAAGAGTAACATACAATGGTAAGTAATGATTAATCATCAATAAATTGGTTTGGGATCTTTATTATTTTTTTAAATTTCCTTTTTTTGTATTTCCATACTTTTTAAAAGGTATCAATTTTGAAAAACATTTTAAAGTTGGTATTTTTTAAAAAGTATGTTAATATTTTAATTTAGTTGCACTAACTAAGGGCACAGAAATAAACCCTCAAGTAACCAAAAGTCTGAAGTGGAAAAGATACCGACAATTTTTAACTTACCTATTTTAATTTTATTTTTTAACCAAAGAATATTAAGTAACATTTAAAAAATGGTGCATGGGAATTAAAAGCTGTTTCTTTTGTGAAATAACCATGAATAACTTGAAAACATCACAATTCTTGATATATTTCCATGCTATTGTTTTCTTCACACTATTGGAAAAATAAACCTATATTAAAGCAAGCTTCTTTAAATTTTAAAGAGCATGATTTCACAAGGAGTTTTCTTTTCATTGTTATATTTTGTTGCTCATAGAACTATCTCTAAACTTGTGACTTAATGTTTGAATATCTGTCCTAACTGCTAAATAAAATTCTGGATTCTGTTATTTTTAGAACCAACTGGGACTGTCACATTTCATAGACAATATCTTTCAAACATACCCAATTGGAATAGATCCATCAAAGGAATTCGAACTGCATTTGTGAAAAGTGATGGCTTAATAGAAACTGATGGTCAAGGTTTACTTCAAGTAACATTTTTTCAGCTTGTTGTAATTCTAGAACATCCTTTTCAACGTTTTACTATAAATACTTGTTTAACATAACATATAAAACTGTAATTAATTTCCCTCTAATTTAAACATGAAAGTACATTAATGTCATCTGCCTTTTTCAATATTTTGATCAACTTCAGATAGTTTTGACTTTAAAGTTAACTGTTTTATGTATACATGTGTAACTGATAGATTATAAACTTGTTCATATAAATTAAGTTACACTTTTTAGTTTTAGGAGCTCTTCAAATATGAATAACTCTTCAAATGTCTTCTTCATGTTTTTACTCAGCAAACATAAGCAAATTGCAAACCCCCTACTTATAATTTTGTAAGAAAACTGCCTAGCCCCACTGTTCTTTTTTATTTAAAACCTTTTCTAAAATATATTAAAGTTACAAAATTTACATTTAAAACATTCATCCAATCTATTCTTAATGTTTTGTGTTTCTCTCATGTTGTCAAAGGAACCTCAAAATATCATTTAGATAATACAGGGGTAGAAGTCGTCCTATATTTCCTATAAATCCTATATTTTCAAAAAACATGCAAAAAACGTCCTATAAATCCTATATATCCTATATTTCAAAAAATAATCCTATATTCCACAAAATGAACCTACTTTCAAGTTCAGCAATTACGGAATTGCCAATAATTGGCGAAGTTTCAACCATGATTTGGACTGTAAAGTCAACTTTTTTTACTGCAATTTGGGAAAAAGAAACTTCGACTTTTATTGGGGACTAGCTGATATGCCCGGCTTTGCACGGGTGTAGTGTATCAATTTATTTTTTAAAAGTTTTCTCAAGTTATACATGTTTAATTTTTCTGTAACCTCAATTACCAATCATCCCGATGTTCTCGGTAGTTTTTCTTATCCCGGTTTTCCCGGTAATTTTTCATGTTCCGGTATTCCCGGTAATTTTTAATATCCTGGCGTTCCCGGTGTCTTTTTTTCGTGTTGGTGTTCCCGGCGCCTTTTTATCCCGGTTCCAACTGTTTATATTTACCCAAACCCATCCAGTTCCTATGTTGCACATTTATAGTTTTCTCTAGTAAAATATTTAATTTTAAGGTTTTCATCTCATTAACAATAGTGAGTCAAGCAGATCTACTCTAGTAGAAAAATAAGCATTAACAATAGTGAGTCAAGCAGATCTACTCTTGTAGAAAAATAAGCATTTTTAACCATAAAAATGTTAAATTACAGGTTAATATTTGCTTTTCGAACTTGGAAAACTTTGTATTTATAATCCCCGTCTCTAGATATGTCTATATATCGAGTTTTGTCCTCGCCTGCGGCGTAGTTTGAGAGGAGATGTAATTTTCATGTTTTAATCTCATTTGTAACAATAGTGAGTCAAGCGGATCTACTCTGGTAGAGAAATGGAGAAATAAGCGTTTTTGACCATAAAACCGTTAATTACTCGTAAATATTCGATTTTCGAACTTGGAAAAGTTCGTGTTGATAATCCTCGCCTCAGAATTCGTCTATATACCGAGTTTTGTGTACGCCTGCGGCGTATTTTGGGAGGAGATGTAACACATACCCACACACATACATAGCCACAAAAGGTTTTAGTAATATACTAGCTGATATGCCCGGCCTTGCACGGGTGTAGTGTATCAATTTATTTTTTAAAAGTTTTCTCAAGTCATGCATGTCTAATTTTTCTGTAACCTCAATTACCAATCATCCCGATGTTCTCGGTAGTTTTTCAAATCCCAGTGTCCCCTTTAATTTTTCATATCCCGGTGTTCCCGGTAGTTTTTCGTATCCCGGTGTTCCCGGTAATTCTTAATATCCCGGCGTTCCCGATAATTTTTAATATCCCGGCGTTTTCGGTGTCTTTTTTCATGTTGGTGTTCCCGGTGCCTTTTCCATCCCGGTTCCAACTGTTTATATTTACTCAAACCCATCCAGTTCCTAAGTTGCACATTTATAGTTTCCTCTAGTAAAATATTTAATTTTAAGGTTTTCATCTCATTAACAATAGTGAGTCAAGCAGATCTACTCTTGTAGAAAAATAAGCATTTTTAACCATAAAAATGTTAAATTACAGGTTAATATTCGATTTTCGAACTTGGAAAGCTTTGTATTTATAATCCACGTCTCTAGATACGTCTAATACCGAGTTCTGTCCACGCCTGCGGCGTAGTTTGAGAGGAGATGTAATTTTCATGTTTTAATCTCATTTATTACAATAGTGAGTCAAGCGGATCTACTCTAGTAGAGAAATGGAGAAATAAGCGTTTTTGACCATAAAATCGTTAATTACTCGTAAATATTCGATTTTCGAACTTGGAAAAGTTCGTGTTGATAATCCTCGCCTCAGAATACGTCTATATACCGAGTTTTGTGTACGCCTGCGGCGTATTTTCGGAGGAGATGTAACACATACCCACACACATACATAGCCACAAAAGGTTTTAGTAATATACTAGCTGATATGCCTGGCCTTGCACGGGTGTAGTGTATCAATTTATTTTTTAAAAGTTTTCTCAAATTATGCATGTCTAATTTTTCTGTAACCTCAATTACCAATCATCCTGATGTTCTCGGTAGTTTTTCAAATCCTGGTGTTCCCGGTAGTTTTTCGTATCCCTGTGTTCCCGGTAATTTTTCATGTTCCGATATTCCAGGTAATTTTTAATATCCCGGCGTTCCCGGTGTCTTTTTTCGTGTTGGTGTTCCCGGTGCCTTTTTATCCTGGTTCCAACTGTTTATATTTACCCAAACCCATCCAGTTCCTATGTTGCACATTTATAGTTTTCCCTAGTAAAATATTTAATTTTAAGGTTTTCATCTCATTAACAATAGTGAGTCAAGCAGATCTACTCTAGTAGAAAAATAAGCATTAACAATAGTGAGTCAAGCAGATCTACTATCTTGTAGAAAAATAAGCATTTTTAACCATAAAAATGTTAAATTACAGGTTAATATTCTATTTTCGAACTGGGAAAACTTTGTATTTATAATCCACGTCTCTAGATACGTCTATATACCAAGTTTTGTCAACGCCTGCGGCGAATTTTGAGAGGAAATGTAATTTTAAGGTTTTCATCTCATTTTTTACAATAGGGGGTCAAGCGGATCTACTCTGGTAGAGAAATGGAGAAATAAGCGTTTTTGGCTATAAAATCGTTATTTACTCGTAAATATTCGATTTTCGAACTTGGAAAAGTTCGTGTTGATAATCCTCGCCTTAGAATACGTCTATATACAGAGTTTTGTGTACGCCTGCGGCGTATTTTGGGAGGAGATGTAACACATACATACACACATAGCCACAAAAGGTTTTAGTTATATATAGATAGATAGTTCTTGGTTAAAAAGCTTGCTTTTCTACAGATTTTAGGTTGTTGCCTTAAATACCTTATGTCTTTGAATTTCAAAATTTAAATTTGATGCCTTGGAATATCCTTGAAAAATATTTTTCAACACTTACCGAATGCCTGGAATTTTAATTTTTAGATGGCCCTATAATTATTACAGGATGTTTTCTGATCATTCAGAAGTTCAAATATCTTGCTCACGTTCCGGAATTCTCCCGAAAGTTAATTAGTTCTCAATTATTCATCTGGTTCTTGCCTATAAAGTTGATTTTTCCAATTTGATAAGGGCAGGATAAAGGATACTTAAATAGCAATACATGCTATGTTAAGTATTAATGAACAGTTTTTTTTATCAGGTAAACCCTCTTAAAAAATATTTTCTGGGGATTTTAAAAATACTGGAATTTGTGGGGGGGGGGTTAAAGTGATGTTAGAGTTTTTTAGATTTTTCATTTAGTACAATTCATGCATTTTTACTTTTTGAATTATAAATTAAATTAACTACGATTTTACTAAAGTATTTTTAATTAAATACCTTTATTTTGTTTTCAAGGTTGATTTGTTTGAAAATTCATGAAAATATTTAGTTGCTATAATAGTTTGACTCTATTCTAGCCAATTTTTGTAGCTAAGTACAAGTAAATTTGTGGGTAGTTTGGAATATATTACCTGAGAAATTTTTTTATAAGTTTCTAATCAGAATACTGTTATATAAGTGTTAAATTACATTGGCTACTTATGAAGTCAATGAAAATCCTTCTCCAGTAAGCTTTATTTTTGCACATGCTTTTTTCACATTGCAGTATATTAGGTTTTCTTCTTGTTTAAGCCAAGTAGTTACAATTTTATGCTTGTTAATAGTTTGGTATATTCATTTTATTACTAAACTAAAGCTAAAGTGCAATTTTCCCTGCTACTAAATTGAATAGTAACAAAAATGTTGTAAGCACTAATACAAAAAACACTTATTTTTCCTCCCCTTATTCATTGTTCATTTCTGGATTTTGTCCTATATATATTTTTTAAAAATCCTATATATTTTTATTTGGTCACTTCTACCCCTGTAATATTTTAAGTTTGTCAAACCTTTTCCTTTGGTTTTCTTTTACTAATTAGATTTTTTTACATTAAATTATTTTTGCAAGTTACAAGAGATATTTGAGAATAGTGTTTTGAATTTTTTATAAAAGCATCCAGCATATTCCCCCTCTCCTTTGTCAACAAAAATAACTAAAAATTGAACCCCCTTTCCCATAGGTGCTTACGTAATATTTGAGCATCCCTTATTCTTAATCAGAAAAGAATTAAAACTGAATTATGAATGAATTTTTAGTTATAAAATAATGAAAATAAAATCAATGCTTGAAATTTTCTTAACAGGTTGATTTTGCAAATAAGTTTGTAGGCGGTGGCGTTTTAGCAACAGGGTGCATTCAAGAAGAAATCCGTTTTGTCATTTGTCCTGAGCTCATTGTTTCACGTCTCTTTGTTGAAAGCCTGACTTCCTATGAAGCTTTGATAATCACAGGTACATAAATGTAGTTACAGTCTATAAGTATCAGTTTTGGGCTGAGGTGAATTTATGGGGGTTAGTAGGGATGCAAAGCATCTCCAAATTTTTGAGAAAATTTCATTTTTATAAGGGTTAACCATGTTTCTAAAGCCATCAGGGACAGCTGCCCCCCTCAAAGTTTCTGGTGTGCCCTCCCCACCTCCCATCCCATGGTTATGGGCCCGATTCAAATTACTGATCAGACAGTCTTACTAAGATTCTGTGTATATTTCCTTCATGGTGTATGCATTTACTTTTAGTTCATTTTTAAGCTAAGTTTATTAATTACATACTCTGATTAAAAAAATTTAAATTCAAGTTTTTTAAAAATCTACATTATTATATGGAGATAAGGTGTAAAATGTCCTGTCTGAACCTACATAAAGACCACTGTAGAGGAAGGAGGTTGATAAAACTTGGTATATAAGTTATATAGACCAGAGGTGCCCAACCATTTTTTACCCAAAAGCTGCATCTCATATTAAGATGAAACTTGCTGATCAAACCGGAATTAACATTTATTATATTTAAAATTTTCTTAGTAACACAGAAAGGGAAAGAAAATTAGTTAAAAACATCTTTGATGAAAGTGAACTTTAGTTTAAAACACAATATGAATGTGTTCTCAACATCAATTTTAACTATTATTAGCAAGCATATAACATGAATTATTTTAATTAATATTTTTCTTCCAATTAAGGTGTGGAACAGTACAGTTCGTACAGTGGATATTCTGATTCCTTCAAGTGGACAGGTAGTTTTCGAGATGAAACTGTGAGGTAAATTTATATGGGCCGTTCAAATATTACATAAGCATGTTTTTGGTCATTTTTTTACCCCCTCCCCCCTAATCAGCAAAGATAAGCAAACCCCCTTGTAATTACGTAAGAAAACTGCCCCCCCTCCCCCCCCGAAATATTAAAATGGTTGACATTTTTTTCCTAGTTCAATTTTTTTTTTGGTTAAATCTTGAAATTATTTATGCAAGAAACAAGATTTTTGAAAATGCAGAGTTTTTAATACCTTATGTAAGCATCACTCATACTCCCTCCCCCTTGTAAGGAAAAATATGCAAAAGGCAACCCCCTTTCCCCCTTAGGTGCTTATGTAATATTTGAACAGCTCCATACAGTAAAAAGCAGATCTATTAAAGAAAGGTGAAATTTAAATAGGGAAACCAGGATAGTATTTCGCAATTTTTAAAATTTATTTTTTTACCTTCATTTAGTCTAAAATTGTAATACAGAGTGTAGTCCATAGACATTTTAAAAATTCATAAAATCTAGAAAACTAATGCATTTGTAGACTTTGAAAAGTATTCAATGCACTCAAAAACTATTGTTCTATTTATAATTTTTGTAGGGTTATCATTTATTAAACTTTTAAACATCTAGTTATAGATTTCACTATTTTTTTTTGTAATTTTGGAGACAATATTTCTACATTCATGCATCAGTATTTCTTTCAGACGAGTTCTGGATTTAATCTCATGTTTCTGCAACCTTACTTCTAGTTTTTTAAATTCCTCTAAAATAAGTAAAGAACAGTCAATAGTTTCATTATTATTAGGCGAATACTTGTAATATTAATAATATTAATTATTAGGTGAATACTTGCAAGTATAAAGCTTGTATAATATACAAAGACTTAGAGAATATCAATTTTCCTCAAATTCATATTCTTATTTTTTAATAAGAATAAAAAGAAGCATTTTTAATTAAAAATGTGCTTGATTTTATTTAGAAACATTAATGAGTTAAAATTTAAAAAAAATATTGAACTTGGCAATTCCAAATTGTTTCTAGGCAGCCACACTATTTATGTAATTCTGTAAGTGTAGGAATACTGTACTGGTGCATTATATTATGGTGAGATACTATATGTGTTAATAATAGCATACAAATTTAACAAGCATATGTAGCATTTGCATCTAACTCTAAGGCCAAATTTGTTTGATAGACATTATTTGTCAATGGTCTTAAATCAAAATATTTTAAGTGAATAATGTTTAGTTTTTTTATGGTAAAAAAGAAAATTTAATATCTTATACTGATTCAATTTATTCTAATCCTTTTTTTTTCTCTGCAGAGATGCTTGGGGACGTAGGTGCACTGAGGTTGTAGCAATAAATGCAACTGCATTTAATGATCCTTCAGTACAATACAAACGTTTTTATGTGCAACAGGAATTGGAAAAGGTAAATTTTGGTTGAAGAATTGTCAGTTCAAAATAATAATATATAGGTATATATAAGTATTAATATGCTTCAAAGTAACTTTAATTTTGAATGAGAAAAAAACTTATGACCCATTGGATGACTTAGATTTTATGAAGCCTTTTGCCTCAAAATAATTTAGGCTTCATTTATTGTGATGTATTATAATAGCATAATTTGTTGTTACCAACGAAAGTTTAATCACATTTTTCTTCTAAGTAATTGTTTTCTGTATTCTGTTGTCCTAATTAAACATAATTTGTTTGTATTTAAATTGAATGTAAAATTGGTGATTGAAATGATAAAAAATATGATGAATGAATGATGATGAAATAATTTTATCATGATTTAATTCCTAGGATATACTATGGTTTATCCGTATGGGGTGGTGAGTACATAACTAACATTCAAATAATAGAAAACTTTAAAAAAAAATTTAAGTTATGTTAAATTCCACTAATCAAAGTATTACATTCTTTTCTTACAAATCTATCAATGTACTTCCTCTTAAACATCTATTTTTTTTTTACAAGAATTGTTACAATCTTTTTTAAATCTGAATATATGTATAAAAAGAACAACTGTTAATCCTAGATGCACTGGTATGATTTACTGTGATCCTGAAGCAAACAAAGAGATTTTTCACAAATGTTTTTCTACTTAGCATCCAAACACTACAATAGTTTGCCAATTGATATTCAAATAACACCTAAAATTACTTTATTAAAAAAAAACTAAAGCATTTTTTATTTAATTCAGAAATTTTACTTATTCTTTAAACTTATTGCTTTTATTATAATTTTGTTACAAATGTTCTATTTATATTTAATTGGACTTCTTTAATATCACCAATAAGTTTTTTCTACTTTGGGCCTATATTTATATATATTGCAATTGACACCTTTGCCAGTCCTAATAATTGCAACAGGGTTGGAAAAAAACATGTTTTTTTCTAAAAAATACAAAAAACGTGTTTTATTTGTTTTAAACGTGTTTTTTTTTGTTTAAAACGTTTTATTTGTTTTTTTTTACCCACGACACAGAAATTCTAAAAAAAACTCCATGATTTTAAAAAATTAAATTAAGTTTTTAAAATTGAAAATGGATTAACAAAGCTATCCCTGACATCAAATGGCATCTTGAGCTTTTTAGCACCTGTTTCTTTGAGCTTGGTGGAGTAAAATGATTGTTTTGGAAATATGATACTGCGTCAACAACTTTAGCTTTAACATTAGAAATGTAAATATATTTTGCTAAAAAGGTTTAAGATACGAGCTAAACATTTATAAGTTATTATATTCATATTCATTTCATTGGGTATTTTGACGACATTAGCAGCATTTATCGTTTAAAATATTAAAATAAAACATAAAGAACAGGTCAATTATAAAAAAATATGATTTTTAAACAATTTTATTTGTATTTTTTATTAAATAACTTTCGAGACAAAAATCAAATAAAACTGTTGAAAGTAAATACTAAGTTTTACATACTAATGCCATCTGTTCATAGAAAAAAGAATTATTAAAAAAGTGCGTGTTTTGAACAATGTTTTTTTTGCTTTGTTTTAAACGTGTTTAAAACAAGTGTTTTAAACAAAGTGTTTTAAACGTAACAACCCTGAATTGCAATAATTTATTTTATGTTTTATTTTCTTGTATCAATTATCTTGTGTTATTTTTTCCCTTGTTTTTCTTCTTCTATATATGTATTATTTAATTAGTTTCAAAATGCACTTAAGGGTTGAAAATCTCCTAAGTGTACAATTCTAATTTTTTTCCTCTCCATTTGTTGAATTTTTTATTTAAAAAAAATTGTACCCCAACTTTCTTTGAGTGTCTTTCAATCTCAATTGTCACATTATTTTTGAGGTATTTCTGTAGTATTTTTTTTTCATAAAACTATTATAGTAACTAATTTGTTCAATAAGCTTTTCATAAGCTTTAAGCTATTTCATTTTCTCTTGCTTACAGTAATTATTAAAACACTTAAATTTATTTTTGAGGTATTTCCGTAGTATTTTTTTTTCCATAAAACTTTTATAGTAACTAATTTGTTCAATGATAGTGTCTCCCTTTAAGCTCTTTCATTTTCTCTTGCTTACAGTATTTATTAAAACACCTAAATTTATTAAATGTCGACGTACTGGCCTAGTGGTTAGAGTGTCTGACTGCGAAGCCATACGTATGGGGTTTGAATCCCCGAATGTTAGTTTCTGTCCTTGTCTGATGAATGAATGTGGCCCCCCTGTAAAAAAGGGGTTGTGCAAGCGAATGGTATGTGTGGCGTGGGTAGCAGTACCTCACCTCCGTGGCTCCGGTCCACAGGTGCCTGCTGGGTAATGCTGAGTAGGTACTCCTTAGGGCAATTCAGTGGTCAAGGATGATAAATCCAGTACCTGCCCATTGGATAAAAAAATTAAAACTCTTCCCCTAATTTAAAATGATGGGTTAATGTGTTTTTTTAACTATTACAGGCATATTGTGGTTTTTACCAAGATTGCCCTTCAGCCAACTTATCGGGTATTGCAACTGGTAATTGGGGGTGTGGTGCTTTCAAAGGAGACCCTCACTTGAAGTTCGTGATTCAGCTGATGGCTGCATCAGAAGTTGGTCGAGATCTGTTGTATTTTACCTTTGGGAACAAGACTTTAAAAAAAGACCTGGAGAAAATTCACAATCTCTTAGCTGACAAAAACCTCAATGTGGGTAAGTGTATGAACTGGCACATTTCTGTGTATTTTATACAGTTATATTGATGCTGACCTATGCAAAGTGAGAAACTGAAAAATTCATACTAAGATATTTTTATTCTTATCTTTTTAACTCTTTCCCTATAACAGTTTAATTTTTGTTGTGAAATCTATTTTCATGATCTTGTCTTCTATACTAGACAGCAACTTAAGTTGACCCTATGACGTCACTAACAAACAAAATAGTTCCCATCGCGGTGTCTGAATTTTGAGTGAAATGAAGAACGCCAATTTAAAAATATGATTATTTTGTTAAACCCATGTATACATATAGTGCTTTTCAATCACGATTTGCGTACCGAAACTCCTCCTAGCAACCCTTGCAAAGGATGCAACAGGCTTTGTGTTTACCGATTTCTCCTTCCGTATTTGTGACGTACTGGGTTCAAGAAACGTTGCTGTCGAGTATAGATTCTCATTTTCCAATGTTAGCAGTTTTTCCATTTTAGTATTGAATTTCAATTATTTTTCTCTAAGCCACTTATCATTAGAACTTAGACTGTAACTGTTGCACTAGCAGAAAATATTAAATAGTGAATGTTTTCTTCTCTTTCTTAAATCTGGAATTTAAAAAAAATAGGGATCTATTTTTACTCCTACTCTTTCTTGATGTTGATAAATAATTCAACATTTGCTAAAAAATGACCCAAGAGGGAAAAGCATCTATTTTCTTTTATTTAAAAAAAACTTTTATGTGTCCTAATTTAATATCACTAAATACAATTTCCATTCTTACCTGAAAATTTATCAAGAATCGTGTGAATTTCAGTTCTTAATGCTTAGTTAAAGCTCTATGTAAATGTAGTTGCTCTAGATCAGTGGTTCCCAACTCAAATATGTCTACGGACCACTTCACTTAAATTTGAACCTCCTGCGGACCATCCCTATCCCCAACTTTACCTCTAAAAATTTAACCTTTTATCAATGCATTCATTCCCCCACAGAGGGGCTAAAGTTTTACTTTATTCTGAAATCTGAGTTTTTAAATATATGTTTCTTAATGGAAATTAAAATCAAACAAATAATCTATTAAACTTAAAAGATAAATTAACATTACTCTAATCATAACAGCATTTTATATCCAATCATTAAAAAATATATCTTTTATAAGACATTTCTCTGTTCAAAAACTTTCGAACTTCAGGCAATAATTTTTTCTTATTGTAAATGGGTTTTTTTACATCTGTGTTTTTTTGACTACTTCTTAGATTGTGTGATAAAAAAAAACTATATTTTAATTTTCACACATTTCTTTTGAATAAGTTTATATATCTTATATCTTCTCACGGACCACCTGTTGGGAACCACTGCTCTAGATCAAGTTTACTCAATTCAACTAACTGCATTAAAAATAGATTGATAGCAAAAGTAATATGGTAAATGTTTATTAAAATGTAAACAATATTTAAAATTACATTTTACTCTTTTAAAGAAATATCAACATCATGTTTTACAAATATTTTTAGGTGATCTTTTTAGAATTTTAGATGATTACAGCTGTACTATGAAACTAATTAAAACTGAGCCATCTCCAAAACTGTTGGAGTTCTTGTGCTCCCTTTTCTCCAACAATGAAAACACTGACATAGAAGATTCTAATCAAACTCCAGTAATTACTGACAGTGATCAGAATGCCATTCAAAGACTCATCCAAGATGTAGAAAAGGAAGGAACTGATGGAATGGACAGCGAGCTGAATAATCCCAGCTGATGAGGATGTGTCGGCTTTAGTTTAATAAATATCCTTGACTGTGTCTTTTAAAAGTATTAGAAAGGCCAGGGAAGCTCACAATGTATCCAAACGTAGCTTTCCCTTGTTTTCTGTGAAGTACAGCAAGTCTGTCATAGCTTGTTCAATGGTGGCTTGATGGGCAAGGTCACAAAACTGAAAAGTACAACAGATAAATATTGTACATTTGTAAAAATAAGTTTTTAATAGAAATGTGATTGGTTTTAATAAATAATAATTTTAATTTTTATATTGGATTCCTTGAAGACCTTATTCTAGACCTCTATTATTAACTACACAAGCATAATTTTAAATGAAGCTTATTTCATTAAATTAGAACTATAAAAAAAAAATTGTTGAAAATGTCTCTTGGTTAAGGGCTTTTTGCCTCAGGTTTTATGTAGTTGTACATTGATTGACCTGAATGTAAAATGCATACTGACTCCATAAAAATTAATATAATTTAAGGCTATCTAATACATCATTTTGGTTGACAACTTTTCAAGTTGTACTATGTTATTTACTAATTTTCTATATTATTTCACAAGTATATTTTTTATTAGTGATTTATTAATATAATTTATAATAACATGAATAATCACACATAGTATTATTTTAAATATTATTTACAGACATGCCAACTTTTCATACATCCTGTCCAGAGCACTCAAATAAAACCTCAACTGGCATATAAAAAAAGGTTTCAGACCTAAAAACGAGTACTTAATCCACATACTACAATGAAACTGAAAATTAAATATTTAAAATTGTATAATTTATTTTAAATATATTTATCAAGTTTAATAAATGTTCCTAAAATATTTCAATTATTTAAAAAAAGTATCAATAACTTAACTATGTAAGTAATTTATGGGATTTTTTGAAGCCACTTTCTGAAAGAAACTACATCAAACTCTAAAATAGAATATGGCTTATGAATTTACTACCTTTAAAAAAATAGATAAACCACAAAAATAGAGGTTAAACTAAGTTATTCTGAAAACTCGAGTTCCATTAGAAAAAGTTTGAATTCTCTGGCCCTGGCACTAAAGCCAAAAAAGCAACTACTCCATGCAATATTTTTACATGAGCACCATATGAGGAGGTAAAAGAGGGCACTTCTCTCCCTTGATAGATTATTTTCGGATTCCAACTCTGCAAGGTTGTGTATTATAAAATTTTCTATTCGCTTTTTTGGACATAGTAAACAGCATTTCATTAGCATTTTGAGACCCTTCAGAATCGTAAATGCAATATTCTGGTAAAAAGGTTATCTAAAGAATATAATTTCTTAAAATTGTTAACAAACTGAGTATTTTGGAGTTCGGTGGAGCAAGTGGATAAACTGTTACAAAAGAGAAACTCCCATCAGAGCAGTTGGCATGTCTGTATTTATGAAAAGTAAATAATTACATACTTAATATTACATCAAATAAACTTACCGGTTTAAATTCTTCACTAGGTGGGTGTTTAAAGTTGGGTCCAAAATTCGCCGATACCTAAAACAGAGAACAAGTATTTATACATTTTCAAACTTTATTAACAGCTAAAAAGGTACTCCTTTAATTTTTAAACAAAAAACATCTACTGGAAATTGAAATTTATAAGCAGTTATGTTTCTAAACTTTTGTAAACAAATAAAAAATATTGGCTCAATATTTTAAATTTTTAAGTAAATTTTAAGAACTTGTTACAGAAGATTTCCTAAAAATAGTATATATCTATCCTTCTTACATAATTATATATCTAACTTCATTTAAAAATTCCTAGTCATTGTCACCTTAAGGGATTTAGTTATTGTACTTACTGTGCAGCTTTTGTACAAAGAGATAGCTGGATAGTAAGTTCCAGCATATATATTTTCAAAAGCAGAACCACAACTTATGCCATTCTTGTAAAATACAATCTGAAACAGAAAAAAAAATATATCAAGTTCTTGGAAGTCATCTCCAAATTCTGAACCAGTTAGTTTTAAAATGAGTGGTGATCAGGATTTGTTTATGAAAAATAATAAGTGCCTTACTAGAGTAGAAATAATGTATTTGTGTAGGTATTTATAGAAAATAACCATCAATAAAATTACAGGATTAATTAATTTTCTTAAGGGATTGTTTTGTAGCATAAGTTGGGAGAACTAGTCACTTAATAAAATTCATAAGTACCTATATTTTTAATCAGTGATGAGTGATGTACCATAATAATGAATCTATATTTCACTCTAATTATACTTTTTAGAAATGAACAATAGTTTTGTAAGAAATATCTTCTTTTTGGGGATAATTAATATACACATTGTGATTAAAGTTGGTCATTAATAATTTATAACTTTTTAATGGTATTTCGTCCTAAATCAATGCCTAGATCCGATCAGTCTAAAGGTCTAATTTAATTTGTAAGTTTTTGAATGTTTTTGGAGATAAATGAATGTAAAAACATATCAGAACTATAAGATATATCCTTAACTTACTTTGCTTCCTTTTAATGGTTTGAGATTTTTTAATTCTTGCTGCATTTCATCCTTCTCTTCATAATAAAGATAACTTTTGAATTTAACTAGAGGCTAAAATACAATAAAACATTCTAAGTATAAATAAATATGCAGTTTAAATAAATCAACCATGTCAGAACTAAATTTTATCCTACCAGATAAAAGATAGTGAATAAGTTAATATCCAGATAATATATAACTTGCATTTAAGGCAAAATACACCAATACCCTACCTTATCTTTAAAGATCTGTGGCAGAGATATTTGATCACTCCTTTCTGGTAGATGTATTAGAAATCCAATCGTGTCACCTTGACCATATCCTTTATCAGAATAATGGTACCCCTTACTTTCATGAAACTTAGTACCCTTCCTAGAACGCCAGGAATAGCTGAATTTATCATAACCCAGAGGACCTTGAAGATTGGCTATTGAAAAAACATAAATATCTCAGTTTGGAATAATACAAAAAAATTCTATATTGCTATCTTAAATAAAACCCCTCCTCTTTGGTTCGATTTTGATGAACCTCATAATTTATGTACGTTCCTTATAAAGATCAAATTACAGGGTCACATGATAACATAAAGGAGATGAAAAAGTAAATGTAGAAAAAATCATTTCAAAATGTAAGCTGTTAAAACCAATAAATAAGCCTAAGTAAGCCAACTTAAGTTTCAATAAATTTCATATGGCCAATATACTATTCTATGTGCATCAATTTTGAAACAAACCTAAAGGCTGAGACCATCCTAAACGAGTGGCAGCTCCATCAGGCATGTCTTCAATTGTACATTCAAAGTACCAAGTCCCCCTGTTGACACCTGAAATGGGAAAAAAAATGGGTTGTAAAACTATAATAAAAAATATTAAAAGAAAAGTTTTTCTACTGTGTCACCAACATTAAGAATAATGCTCATGGAATAGGTTTAATTTTTAAGCCCATGTTTAAGGAATTTAAGAATAAAAAAGGATGGATAGTGGATATTTTTCCTATAGCACATATTAACTTTTTAAAAATAACTACTAGATTATACAAATAAATCTTTTTTGTCCTAAATAGAAAATAAAGTAGAAAAATATCCCTTTTTAGATTACATGTTTTAAACAAAACAATTCACTTTGGACAGTCATGTTTATTAGGTGAACAGTTCCTTTGACATACCATGGGTTGCTCGAGCCATACAGTATCCTTTTTCTCCAGTGATAGATAATCGATCTTCAGATACTTTTAACTGAGGAGCTGCAATTCAAACAAAGGTAAATACACTGTTGTAAAAACTTACTTTAACAGTTTGTTTACTTTTATAATAGTGATATTATATCAAGACAAATAATATTTATTATGATTTTAATTAAAAAAGGTGATGAGTTTTTGAACTATTATTTTTGCAGAAAATAAAATCCTATGACCACCTCTAAAATATTACCCAGTTTGAGCACATCGATCAATGTAATCAAACTGGGTAACATGTCTTTATAACTTTGGATTTGATCACAAAATAAGCTCTAGATAGGTTAAGCTGTTATACTTACTAAATCAAATTATAAATACAGATTTTATGTAAACAAAATTGAGAACTAAGTTGCAAATTTTTTTCAGAGCTTTTCAAAATTTTCCACATGCCACCTTGCTAAAAGATTCAAACATCTTGGCTGTAATTTGATAGAACTGTGGGAACTACCTTGTATTTCTGCAAGACAACTGCTGAAATTTGTTTTTGCCGTTGGTCTTCTCTAAGACAAAACTGGCGATAGTACAATAGACCTTTGGTTGGTTGGGGTTTTATGGCGCATGACCCAAGAACAATAGACCTTTGGTCGCAATGCTAAGGCTCTTTTAGCCACCTCAAATCACACATTCATTCATTTAAACCCTTCCATATGGCACCGACACAAAATCCACTGCATTCCAATTACTAATTTAGAATTTTCTATATTAACCTCTATCATGCAAAGCAATCATGACACTGCTTGGTGTGAGCTTTCTGTACAGCCATCCAGGTATAGGTTTCCCAGCCCAATCTTGGCTTTCATCAAACTCCTGCCGGAAAGGAGCATGAGGATCAGGTTCTGCAAGAATGTACCGGTACCCGTCTTTGTTGAAGGGATGCTCCAGTGGGTATCCATTGGGAGGTAGTTTTGGCATGACTAAATCACTGATGAAAATAAAGTTCCATTAGGTGTAAACTTATGAAATGCAAAATTTCATATTGCAACAAAATAAGTAATCAGAAGAATAAGTATTAATTTTCTCAGAAAAGGAATACTTTTACTTTCATTGAACCTAATATTTTAAATGTGTTTTAAATACTTTATTTTTTGAGATCTATAAAATTCTTAAAAAATTCATGTTGTGAATAAAGTAGAAAAAGGTTCATAATCACAGTGGGGATTTAAATACAGCTAGAAAATATTGATAAAATAATTTTACCTTTTAACCTTCTTCCCAGGTCCGGACATCTGACCATCAAAAAACTTTCTTTTGCTGCTACGGCCTTTGTTGAAAGCTATAAAATAATTTACCTAAGCTGTAGATTGCTTAACTTTTAAAGTATACCATAAACTAGAGAGGGAGAAATTTCATGTATAATTTAACATTTATAGAAAATACTTTGATAAATGAGCCAATAGTTTTTAAGTAAGATTTACTCTGTTCAAAAAGAGGCAAATTCATACATTTGAAAGAACTTTCTTTTCTTCTTAACTTTCTAAAAAAGGACACTTTATTAGTTCCAATTTTTTCCATGTTACATTACATGGTTTTTAGAAACATCTTGAGTTGCCTTCACAAAGGTGACAAGTATAGTATAAGAAAATATTGTACTTAATTGTAGCAAGCAGTGTTGCCAGACATTTGGACAAAAAAGTCGCGGATCACAGCCCTAAAAGTCGCGGATTTGAAATTTTTGGAGCCCAAATTTTAAATCAGTAGTAATACTGTTGATACACACTTTTAACGAAGTTAATTATTATCATATAAACTCATTCTTTAGAACCTAAAAAAGTATTCTTTTAAATTTTTAAAAGCTATTTCAACTAAAACTAATTTTCAAAATTCTCTTTCATAAAATCAAATTTTTACAATAAAATAATTTTTTTAACCTTCCATTAGTTAGATACATTGTTAATATTAAACAGTGTCGTACATAGAAATTTATTTCAGGAGGGGCCCAAAATTATTCCTCAAGCTCCTCATGCATATTTAATAGGTCCAATGTAACTTTTTAATAGTACATTATTAGGTAGAATTTGTATCTCAAAGAAGTTAATATAAGAAAAGTTGTGAGCAACGAAATTCCAAGTCCAAAGGGGGTCTTCCCCCAGAAAATTTTGGGAAATTTGACCTTAAAAACAGGTTTTTAACTTGTTTTGGTACGCCAAGTCTGAATTTCGGGGGAACTAAGGAACCTTACACAACTAGAAGTGGGAATTTGTAATTATTAAATAATTTTTTTTTCAAAACACAAAAGTCGCGGATTAAAAATGTTATAGCCTAAATTTAATTTTTAAGTAGCCCAAAAGTAGCCTGTCGCCCAAAACAAAATTTTTGTCGCAAAGGACCTTCAAAAGGAGCCCAATCCGCTACTTATAGCCCAATCTGGCAACACTGGTAGCAAGCTGAAGAGCACAAATCAAGATTGAAACGGTGTGAACTGAACCCTACTAACTATTCCAAAACAATTTCCACAAAGGAAATCACAACTGAAGTAACTTCATTTACATTTGTAAGAAATATTTCAAGATAATCATAAATAAAATGGAGGATGGATATCAATATTGTTCTTGGGAAGACCCAAGTGCAACAGAAAGTAGGGGCTGTTCAAATATTATGTAAGCACTTAAGGGGGGAGGGCATTTGCTCATTGCGTATTTTTCGTACATACATTTATATGTACATTACAAAAATGATCAAAAAGATGTTTACGTAATATTTAAACGACCCCTAGCCAGAGATGATGTATTCTGTTTTTCATAGTGAACAAGAAATTTAGGCATCAAATGTAATTTCTTTTAGTCTTCTAAATGGGTATGGGTAACATGGCCTGAATGTTTTTAATGACTCCTATGGTGCAAGGCCAACACAGGGTATACACTATACAGCACTAAGACTCGGAGGCTTCTAAACTATATTTCTAGTTTGATGGTTTCTCTCACATTTTTCCTTTGAGTAAATTAACTCATATGATTCAGAAAATAGAAGGGAACAATAAAATAATGAATAAAAAAGTTTACTATAACAAGAGCACTTTTCATCTAACTCTAATTTGAAAATATTACCTCCTTGAGATGAGGATGAATCAATATTCAGTTTTTGAGGTCCTCTAGTACTCACTGCATCATAACTAGGCTTGATTTTCATTAAATCCTGTTTTGAAATAAATTTACATGTTTGAACAATGATATATATATTCTTTAAGTCGACTAAAATCACCACAATTTGTTGGAACTATTTTCCTTACCTGATTTACTAAACCAAATGTAGGACCATCTAATCCATTTTCTTTGCAAATAAAAATGTCAGTGTCTTTGAGCTAAAAAATTATAAAAAGAAAAAATAAAACTAAACTGAATAATAAAGGTAAACTGAGTGTCAGTTTATAATTTAACTTATGCAATGGGGGCCCTTAAACCTGAGTATATCAATATGTGAATAATATGCAACTGAGTCTAAATTATTCAATAATGCTAAGTACATATTTGTTACTCTCATGTTTTATAAGGGTTTCTTTACCTAGATCCCAAGAAATAGTTAAAATTTTAAATTCTTTATTTTGTTGCCAGAGTCAACAACTAAGTGGGCAGTTGCATATCCCCTTCCATAAATTTCATAATTTAGGCCTTTTAATTAAAAAAAAATTGACTAAAATACATTTGAGTCATCCAATTTGCACTGTACAATATTCCTAATTTTTAGTAGAAAAACTAATGCACATTTTAGAGTAATATTTAGAACCTAATGTTAGGTTTTTAATTCAATATTAGATATCAAGCTAATTTATTTATATTGATGCAATTTACAATTAAAACATTCTTGGACCTTCAGATACTATTACATGGATAACTGGGGCATGTACCCATTAACTTTATTCTAAATTGTTGTAGTTTTCAAAAAGGCTAAATTAAATTAAGGTATTACCATGGCCTTGTGCACTGTATTGTGCCAAGTTTGCTTGATTCGTCTTGGCATTGGAGTCAAGTATTCCCACTTGGCAACTATGTATGGTATTATTTCCTACAAAAAGAAATATATGATTTTCACTGTTCAAAAAATTTACAATATCAGTTTGAAATAATATGCTTAAGTAACACTACAGGGTGTCCCGTAAATGATGTGTCACACTTCTAGGGGGGATAGTAGACACCTAGACGAGTCAGAATCACATAGGACTTAGGGGTCCCAGACCCAATCCCAGGGAGTTAAAAATGGAGCGACACCCCAAAACAAGTATTGAAAAATTCAATTTGTAGAAGAACTACTATTGGTAAAAATGTAATTATGGTCTCAAATTTTGTGGTTTAATATGATCTTCAAAATTATCTTGACAGTTTTCAATTTAAAAATTTTTTTATTACGAAAAAAGTTAAAAAACAGCAAAAAAATGTGAAAAATATGCCAAAACTTTATTTTGTTTTCCCGAAATCCTGTCTTTTGATTTGATAATCTGAAAGAGCATAATTAATTAACCTTAAGTCCAAAGTTTCACGTAAATAGCATCAGTATTAAACGCTTTAGAGCCTGTTAAAGTTAGTTTTATGGGAGCAAAAACGGCTTCGGAAAACGAACGTTCAGGGACAATTTACAAGTTACGGATAGATGTCTGCCAACTTTCATTCCTCGCCCGATTTGGCGAGACAGGAGATGAGTATGAAAATATCTGAAATGCGTCAATTGAACAATTTGGCGGGATGAAAATTTCAAAAGCGTAAAATGTTGATTCTTAATTCTTATTATTTTTAGGAAACAAGAGATTAATTAATTTAATTTAAGAATTTTTTGAACATTAAGAACAAACATGATTTTACTACTGATTTTTAGGAACTATCGATCTTAAAAATCAATAGTATGAATTGTTAGAAATTATCTGATAGTATCGATAGTTTTTTATTCAATCGATAGTTGTGTTGGATTTACAAATGTATCAATCATGCAAACAGCATTACTACTTATTGCGTTTAATGAGAAAAACTGTACATTTGATAACTTAGGTAAAAAAAACAGAAGAATCTATTATTTACAAACATGGTTCGTAAAATATCTTTTGTACATAGTTTTTGTGGTTATTTTCCATCATTATACCCCCGCTCTGGGATACGTCAGTCGGTGGATCCTCAATCGCTAGGTTCCTGATTTCGGGTTGCGATACAAGGGTGGTTGCTATTAATTAAAGAATGATATAATAAGCAAGTGGGTATGCAGGGTCTCCCCTCAACTTCCGATATAAGAAATTTGCAAAATAAAAGAATGCAGGTTATTGAAAGTTATGACAAACCTAAGATATTGCTTATCGGACGGTGAGTGGATAGCCCCCATACACTTTGCTTATTCCCATTGACATTTCTCGATTAATAGAAACCAACCTTTTATCGCAATTCGAAATCACGAACCCAGCGATCGAGGATCCGCCGACTGACCTATCCTAGTGCAGGGGTATAATGAAAAATAACGACAAAAACTGTTTACAAAAAGTGTTCAAAGTTGGCATGGTGGTTCACTTTTTTATGGGATGGGAATTATTTTGAAAAAAAATTAGTAAATTAATTAATTTATTTAAATTTTTGCCTTCGATTTCAGACCGTCACAGAAGTCTAGAAGATAAATGTTTATTGAACTTAACAAAACAGAGACAAAAGAAAAAATAAGTTGTAACTATCCCTTTTGCTAAACAAACATTGCTTATTTTCTTAGGTATAGTAACAATTTTTTCTTGAGTGTCTGATTTGATAGCTTGAATACATTTACCTTTTAGACTTCTAGTGACGATCCGAAAACTAAGACCACACATCGCCAAGGAAGTTTGAACTATCTGTAGAAGCGTAGGTTGGCGAGGAATCTCGTATCGCAAATAATGTTGGGAAATTTGGCGAGCATCTATCCGTAACTTGTAGATTGTCCCTGAACGTTCGTTTTCCGAAGCCGTTTTTGCTCCCATAAAACTAACTTTAACAGGCTCTCAAGCGTTTAATACTGATGCTATTTACGTGAAACTTTGGACTTAAGGTTAATTAATTATGCTCTTTCAGATTACCAAATCAAAAGAAAGGATTTCTGAAAACAAAATAAAGTTTTGGCATATTTTTCACATTTTTTTGCTGTTTTTTAACTTTTTTCGTAATAAAAAAATTTTAAATTGAAAACTGTCAAGATAATTTTGAAGATCATATTAAACCACAAAATTTGAGACCATAATTACATTTTTACCAATAGTAGTTCTTCTACAAATTGAATTTTTCAATACTTGTTTTGGGGTGTCGCTCCATTTTTAACTCCCAGGGATTGGGTCTGGGACCCCAAATCCTATGTGATTCTGACTCGTCTAGGTGTCTACTATCCCCCCTAGAAGTGTGACACATCATTTACGGGACACCCTGTATAAGGAAAAAGATAAGGGAAAATAAAAGACCAGAAGATCAAGATAATATGAAAAAAAATCATAATACATAAATTATCAACATTTTGCCTTTTTCTTTCAAAAATAATTAAGCATTTAAATTCAACTGGAAACAGATTAATTTTTATACATAAAGAGTGGGCAACAACCTTGTCTTTTGAAAACATTGACCGCGGTTGGCCTTCAGCTTGGCTTTGCTGCATTAAGTTAGCTAGAGCAGTTGCACAAATTTGACTAAAATCTGAAAAATGTAAAAGTTCATACACCTTTATTCATTCCTGAAGATATGTTAAATCTATTATTTAAGTAACAAAACAAAAACATAAGTCAACAAAAGAGTAACTAAGAGCATGCACTTTTTGAAAAAGTGCTTAATTGCACTTTCTTAATGAAAAAGTATCCTTTTTATTTTAAATACTTTTCTTATTTGTAGACAGCAACATTAAAAAAATCAGTATTTCATCTTCGAATGAGAGTAAATCAGATATGTGTAAAATGCATATCACATTTTGTAATATTAAGAATTGAAATATGGTTTATAAATTAAATTGATTATGAAATGAAAGTACTTAATAAATATTACATGAATAAAACTTACTTGATTGTTTTTTGGAGAAAGTTTCAGACCCTGAAGCATTACACATTTTGCAGAAGAAAACATAGTAGGTCATAAAAGGAACACATTTCCTAAAAGAAGAAAAAAAATTCAGATTATTAAAATAATGATTTAATTAAGTTATTTAAGTTTCAAATACAAAAATTTTAGGAATTTTTTCAGAGTAAAATAAATCTGTAAATATTTTCATTCTTCAACAAACATAAAAGTTATGTTTTTTTTTATGTTAGAAATTAAATCAAACTTAAATTTTTAAAATATAATATAACCATTGGTTTCTTCTGCCATTATATATCACAGAAAGTAAGGAAAACTGGAATTTTAGGGTAGAAGCTAAAGAATCTAATAATTATTATGTAGAGCAAAAAATCAAGTTTATCTCATTAAAAGTCTCAAACATTGCAGGGACATGAATCATAGCTGCACAGCTGCAGTGGATTTAATAAAATAATTCTTCAACAACAGTGTAGTCATATTTTAGAGAAAATAAAAAGGATGTCAATACAGAATTAACTAGATATAGATTAGAGTGAGAGAATTTCAAAATTACCCATGATAGATAAACATAGGATTTTTATAGATAGAATGGTCCTATTTAATTTACATACCCAAGTGGTACAGAAATACAAGTTTCGTGGAACCATTTAGAACATACACCACACTGAAGTTCGACCATGTTAAGATTTCTTTCTCTACCACTAAAAAGTTACAATAAATATTAGGCATTATTAAATCAATCAATTTTATTAACAAAAACAAAAATTACAAAATTTAAAGCAGATTCACAAAGTTTACACATAACTAAAAGAAAAGAAAAAAAGACAATTGCAAATATATCCCAAAGGAGCCACAGCTCGTCCAGAATTAATGAAAGTACAATTATAAAAAATGCAAGGAAAACTTAGTAAGGAAGAAAATAGGTTGAATGTTTAAATAATTTTTGTGCAATTACATTTTATTACTTTTAAAAAACTTATATATTTCATTAGATTTTGTTTTTTAATTACCTATCTACTAAATAGATTATTATCAAAAATTATAACAGTTTGGTACTTTAAGATTAGACAGGCACAAATCTTTCCAATCAGACTATATTGGCAATGTTTAGTTATTAATTACATAATGAAAATATAAAAAATTAAAAGAAATACTGCTGGTTGAGATATTTTAATGGAATCTTTTTTATATTTGATTGTTTTTGAAAATTTAGTGCATAGAATGCTTGCGCCCGGCTAATCCTAAAGTACCAACAGGTTTTATAAGATTTTCATGGTTTAAAATAGGTTAAAATGAAAAATTATGAGGGTAATTAACTTCATTGAGATAATCAATTAACATTTTCAAATATATAAAAGAATTATAGTAACCAATAGCAGTTTTGAGGATCCTGAGACTGTTCATCTACAGAACATTGGCTCTCTTCGTTTCCATTCGACCTTGCAAATTCTTCTTTCTTGTTAGTAGAAGTATCATCTGCAGATGGGTCACTATCTTTGTTATTTTGCATTATCTGGAAGTTTTCAGGAAGATTCTTATTGAGACTATTCTGACTCAAGCCATTTTGAACTTCTCCAATGTTCTCTGAAGAGTTGAATGGAGGGTCAGCAGGATCCCTCATCTGTATTTCTGAGTCATTTGGTTTATCCTGAATTTCCTGATTGGGATTTTCAGTACAATCCATTTGTTCTTCCCTGTTAAGGGTTGGATCTAACCTAGAAAAATCGTTTGCAATTTCAGACACACTCCTATTGATGTCAGAGCTGGAAGAAATATAGTAGATTGATAATAAGTTGCCAAGTAGGCCACTGCTCTAGATGACAGTCGCCATGGAGGATCTATTTCAAATCTGTTCCATACATCTAGGCATAGGCATACATTAAATACAGATCGACCACGAAATTGAGTCGCTTGGGCAACCCCCCAAAAACCTGAATCTCTTCTTTATTTTAGCTACCCCGAAGCGGCGAGCTCTCCCCGGGTCAAGAAAGGTCAAGCGACTAAACTTCGTTGTCGAACTGTAGATACCTAATTATTAAATTAAAATAATTATAAGTTAGATATCTAAGCACATTCTTAAATTCTTTGAGAGAAAAATCGGTACAATTCCGTTAGAGTCCCCGCTAAATATCGCCAATATCCAAATCGCTAAATATATCCAAATATCAACAAATTTTTCTGACTTTTATTAATAAACTGAATATTTATTGATCTAATTAAACATTTTAATTCAGGAGTTTGAAATTATTTATGAATATTTCTACTTTTTGTAGTCTAAAAGAACCGGGCGATATATAGCGGGGATTCTAACGGAATTGAACCGAAAAATCTAGTGCATAATATTTGGTAAGGGTCTGTTTAAAGGTGATCACCAAGTTGCCAACCTGATTCACTGATTACACATAAAATATCACTAACTTGCCGACTGCTAAAGAAAGTGATCACCATGGAGCACACTTACCAAAGCTGTGTCAAATCTAGGTATTGAAAGATGATTTCTGTTTAAATGTACATCTCTCTCTGCTTTGAATTATAAGATTTCAAAGATGATTTAGTACTTACTAGATTTAAGAACTAAAATCTGATTACATTGTGCTTTCAGAAGGAAATAATAAGACTCCCACAAGGCACATTAATGGAAAAAATTGAAATTGGACATGATTTAATTGCTTGATATTGTTCTGATAGATACTTAATATTCAATCATTAAAAGCACAGATGTGAGCAAAACAATTGTTTATTTTTCTTTCAATTTCTATCAAGATATTTAATAAATACTAAATGTGTGGTTGTTTGGTTAACTTTAATGTTTTCCCGCTTTTTTTAAAGACATCATCTAGTCAAAATAACATTGCTATGATTTCTAAAATGGACAATATTTCACAATTAAAACATTTTAGAACTATAAACTAACATTTTTGTTATCAAGATAATTCAATTTGAAAATTAGTGCGGGAAAATTTAAACTTACTCTTTCCCATCATCCATTGTTTTGGCTCGTTCTCGAAGAGCCTCCAAACTTGTTTACATTTATGAGTCAGTGACAGTAACAGTTAGTATTGTTGTTATTTTTGTTTATGTAGATAATGGACTGGTCCTTCAAACTGAAACTATTGTTTTAATGAATATTATGCGTCGAAAAAGGATTTAAAGGTAAAC
Organism: Tetragnatha montana; assembly: GCA_963680715.1. Lineage (NCBI taxonomy): Eukaryota > Metazoa > Arthropoda > Arachnida > Araneae > Tetragnathidae > Tetragnatha > Tetragnatha montana. The sequence continues at coordinate 19,673,642 of OY796683.1, forward strand.
AATTTTGCATGCTATGGTATCTTGGTTTTTCTTCAGAGGGAATATATTTCTTTAAACCATTCAACCTTTGTGGATATAAGTACGTACATTTTACACAAAACGTAAGCAATAGGCTTCAGCCAGCCAAGACTGCTGTGAAGGTACTGATTGTTGCGGGGGATGTAGTGAGCTCGTACGTAAATGATGGAATTATAAGTTGCTTATTATTATAGAATGGATTTGTTAAAGAAATGTACTTATCTTGGAAGTAATCTTTCAGCTGAAGAAAGTCGTTTGCTGTAAAAAAAACAACAATATCATGGTATCGTTATGACCAAAACATCTGTAATGTATCAAATATGATATTGAATTAATTTGTTATTTGCTCAGATTCTTCTGTTCTTAGTGTAAGTTTTTGTCTTCTCCAGTTATTTATCTGTCTCTAGTGTAAATATTTTCTCATCAGGATGCAGAAAACTCATTATCATTTTCGTATTGTTTGATATTCTTGATTTGGTCTCAATGAAATTGTCTTGATCATGAATATATCTTGTCAATTTTCTATTTTGAGTCAGTTTTACTTGATCAATAATTTTCCTAAATTTAACTAATAATCACAGTATTTTTATTTCATTATGTTTTTGTTATTCTGATGGGTGTGAACAGTGACAGCTGTAAATATGTCTGATTTGTGTGCCCTTTCATCTCATCCTTTTTTATTTCCTGATGAGATTCTCATCAAATGACTTCTGTTTGAAATTCCTTATTTCAGGTTATGTAATTAAAGTAGAAGCTGTAGCTGGCCTTAACTTACCAAAATGAAGAGACTGTTTCAAAGATTTGATGCCCGAGGGGACCAGTCTAGTAAAGAACCTAATACATTTATAGGAAAAGTGTTTTCAGTGGGAAGATTTAATGTTACCGTTGAAGATATAATTGCTGAAGGTAATTAAAAAATTTAAGATCAGTAATTAAAATATCTTAAAGCTGTCATCTATTTTGTTTCAAGCTAGAATATTGTGGAAGATTTTTATTTTTATAATTTTAAGCAAATCAAATTTTTTTTATAATAAACTTTCTGCAGGGTTCATAGTTGTTCTATATTTTTTTACCCCTGTCCTATATTTTTATTGTCCTATGTTTTTCTCCAGTAACTTTTGATCCATAGCAAACCAAGCTGCTTGGGCATCAGTCAAAGGAAATTATTGTAGCAAAAATAGAATTTGTACTTCATCATGATTTTTTTCTTACTTTCTTTTCATTATTTCCCATTAAAAAGACACAAATATATTCAAATGTTATTCAAATTTTCTTGGGAAGTTGTTGAAAACAACTTATTGAAGTTTTAAATGGCATTCAAGAATATCCTTATAGTTTATCAAAAGCTTCTTAGAATGTAATGTAAAATTTAATCAAGTAATTGGATAGTAAAATAGTAACATGTCAGTAAAGTTTTTTAAAAAAAAATTCTGGGGAGGAATCCTGAATTCCAGAGCTGTCTCCCAATACTCAATCCTGAATTCCAGCAATGGTGAACTATTACACACTAGGCCATTATCTTGGGTTTTCATCCAGCCCCCTATTTAATGTTGTATTGAATGCAATAAAAAGGTATTTTGACTCTAAAGCTACAATGTGACTGAAACAAATAACAAACTGTTAAAATAATCAAGATGAGTATTTAATTTATTGATATTTGGCGACACCAATCTGCTACATTGGCAAAACTGGAATGAATGAATACATTGCATTCCCGAGTATGATCCACCGAGAAGTTTTGGCTTCCAGTTCCAAAGATATGACATTTTCACTGAACTTCAACTGAAAATCTGTGGAGAACAGATTTTTCTGAGGAGCAAGACTTTTAATTCCAGTAGTGCTTTGAAACAAATTATTTAGACTTAAATTCCATGAGTGCATTGTCAATTAAATTTAGCAATTTAGAACATCTATAGTTTGATACTAGTCTGATCAAATATTTAGGTTAACAAGTACAAAGTTTTATGACAAAAGACATGTCTGCGGGCCACCCCCTGAAAACTTTTAAGTATTAGCTAGCCAAAATGGGTTTTTAGACTACTTTTAGGGATTCTTGTGGGGAATCTCCAGTGGTTTATGTGAGGTAGAATAATTCTATAGAGTATTCTGACACCTTGAAACCAATCTTAGGCAATTGATGGTGAATGATAAGTCTTAAAAATTTGGATCAGAATGTTGTTCCATTAAATTTGAGAGACTTCATTTCATTAGTGTTTCATGGACAGCTTGCAAGGCCCTCAATGACCACTTGTGGTTCAAAGAACACCAGTAGAGAATCATTGCCCATTGGAAACGGGAAGTCTGGAGGTTTTTCACAGGAAATTTTTTTAATTTAACGATGAAAAAGTCAAGCTATTTCTTGGGGATTCTGGACTAGGACTAAACCCACCACAAGTCCTGGTCTGAATATCGGGGCTGTTCTTTATGAATATGGATATATTTGTGCCGCCTTATAGAGTTATTCCTATACTTCATTACTTTTTTTTATATATTATTTATTTTATTACATATTTTAGTTATAATTTTTCAATACAATCCACGTACATAATTTTATTATAATATATTTTTTTTCTTCCTTTCTAAGCAGCCACTTGCTCATTACAACTGTGTTTGGCCTCATCTGATTCAGTTTTTCTTCAACATTGTTTAAACTTTCCTGACTAGTCCAGAAATTTATTTTATAGTTAAAAGTTTTCTAAGCTTAGTTGTTAAATATTGCTTCTTATCTTTGAATATGTAAAAAGAATACTAAGTGAATGTTTTATTTCAGGTGGCTTTGCAATTGTGTTCTTAGTGAAGGGCACAAACAATGTGAGATATGCTTTAAAAAGAATGTTTGTAAATAATGACCATGACCTCAATGTATGCAAACGGGAGATTACTATAGCTGTAAGTAAGAGTTTAAAGGCCTTAACCTGTTCAAAACTGATATTTAAAATTATAGGTACTTGAATTTTAAAACTTGTGCATCATTCTTTCAAATAAATTTAATAAATAAACAGGTTTTATCCCTTAGTGTGACAAAACTTAATTACTAATTAATTTATTCTAGTATCTTAAAATCTGAGTTTAAGGTAAGATGGACAGATTTCATATAATTCATTTAACATGTTTAAATTTATTATTTTCATTTTTTATTATTTTTAGAGTAGCCTTAAAGGACATAAGAATATTATAGGATTCCTAGATTCCAGTATTAATCCTGCGGGCGGGGGAGTATATGAAGTTCTTATGCTCATGCATTATTATAGAGGTGAGTGAAAAAGCATTTTTAACACAATGGAAATGCATAGTTTAAGATTTTTTTTTATTATTTTTTAAATTAAAAGGTAACTTTACCCTTCCGTGTTTAGTCTGAGGCAAATTTTGTCTTTTTCAGGTCATGTTCTGCAGTTTATGAATGAGAGATTGCAGTCTGGTTTTTCTGAAGCGGAGGTTCTTCAAATATTTTGTGATGTCTGTGAAGCAGTGTCTCGTTTACACCACTGCCAAACACCTATTATCCATAGAGACCTTAAGGTAGTAAAGAATCTTTTCATAGATGTCAACTGTTGTGTTTTCACACCATTGACATCTATATCAGATGGTATTTTTTTTTTTTGTAAAATTTTATATTTTACCTTACTAGGTAGAAAATATACTTCTTAGTGACGGTGGTCACTATGTACTTTGTGATTTTGGAAGTGCTACAGCAAAAGTTATTACTCCTCAGTCATATGGAGTAACTCAAGCTGAAGATGAAATAAAAAAGTAAATTGCTATTTAATGCAGTTTTCTACCCAAACCTTATATTTTAATAAGCTTTCCCATTTTAATTTTAGAAAATATAAAATTAAAAAAAAAAAAAATCTGACGAAAACCCGTTTTTAGAAAAAAAAATTATTTGCATATTTGATTAAACATTTCTTGGTAATAATAAGATTTTATCTTATTTAAAAGTAGGCATGAATAAAAGAATCTTCTCACAATGTGTGAAATCCTACTAAAAAAATTATATTCGTGTAGCAAACAATATGATATAAATGCAATTATTCTGATGGTTTGAGAGTGACTTTGAGATGTGAGTAAATTCTCTCTAAAAAGTTTTCTCTTTTATCAGGTATACTACCTTATCATATAGAGCTCCAGAGATGGTTGATTTATATTGTGGAAAGCCTATAACAACAAAAGTAGATATATGGGTCAGTTCAGTTTCTATTCATATGTGTATACTGCAGCAACGAGATTTTGTCTCTTGACCTCCCCTGACCCAGGGGAGAGCCCACTCCGATTTGGGGACCGCGCGTGGAGCATTTCGGTTCGGGGTTCCTAGAAAGATCCCTTTTGCGCTTTTCTTGGCAAGTGAAGGGGGATTGTTTTACGTCGGAGTTTTCCGAGGGCTATGCGTGTTTCGCTGAGAATGGACATTTTTCTTTCGTTTAAAGGGCCTCTTAAAAATAAAATTTTCCCTTTAGGTGAATACAGACCTCTATGTTTTTATGGGGGAGGTGGGGGGGGGGCTTCACTATTGCCGTAAAGTTTCAAATTTTAAAAGAGTTAGCAAAATATATTTTTTAACTGACATAAGCTCTTTAACATAAAGTTTGTAAGTAAGTCTGTAACAACAATTTAATAAGTAAAACTAATAAATAAGTAAAATAAGTAAGTTTTTTAGTAAAACAATTTAATAAATGTATTAAAATCTGTAAAAATGTGGAACTCAAGAGGGACTGAGCGAAAACTCAAGGATTTATATCAGTCAGTATTTTTTTTAAAGTAGCATAGTCATCGAAATTAATTTTAAGAAAATTTTTTCTTTTAGACTGTTTTAAAATCTCATTACGCAATTTATTTATTTCTCATCACGCGAAATTTTGAACAATGGTTAAAAAATGTCTGACTGAGAGACATTGGTACAAAAATTTAATTACTGAGAATATTATAGGTCATTTTAAGTTAAAATTGTGATTTCATTACTCATTTGCTAGTACACCCAGCGAAAACTATTAGCAGAACAATTAGGACTTTTGCAGCCGGAGCCGGATATTCTTGTGCATGAAGATGCGCACAACGACTTTTTTTCGCATTTCAAGCTAGTCTGGAGTAATTAAATTTTCGAGTTTTAAATGAAAATATTAAATAAAATCATCATGATTATGGAAGTTTCAGTTCGGCCGATAGTGATATTTTAGGATTAAATAAATTTTGTTTTTGTTCTATTGCTGTGAACTCATAAAATCTATGCAATTGAAAGATAAGTAATGAATTTGTCAAATAAAAAAAGCCGAAATGTTATGATCAGTAATTATTAAAATCGTACTTTATAAGAAAATGTTCTCAATGTAAAGTTTTAGTTCATTCTCTGACGAAATTAAGTTCCACCATCAAGACACATCTCAAAGAAAAGAAACGCGAAACCCGCACTTCTTTTGAACATCAACTTTGGCATAGTTTCTGCCGTGAGGTTGACAAGTTGGCGTGCGTAGGCTAACCCCACCACCCCCCAAAAAAGTAAAGCGTCCCGTTTCTCCTAGGGCTGCCAAGCGACAAAATCTCGTTGCCGCAGTATACTTATAGCTTTACTTGTCTTCCCCCTCCTATGTATTTTACTCATTTCTAGGTTTTTTTTAGGCCCTCGGTTGTTTGTTGTACAAGCTCTGCTTTTTTTCCTTGCCTTTTGGTGAAAGTGCTTTAGCTATACAAGGTGGAAACTTTAGCATTCCGGATAACTCTCGTTATTCAAAAAATATCCATTCCCTCATCAGTAAGTTTCTGTGCATATTCTTATGCAGTAATTTTTTTTAAATATATCATTGATCCATTTTTGCTTCCAATGTTACATTCACATATTATAACACTGTTTCACAAAATGAATTTAGAAAAAATTATGAAGTTATTCCACATGGGAATTCTACATGTGGAATAATTTATTAAGTTATACTGATCAGAATCTCAGAATAAAACTAATTTCGCTTAATAAAAAGAAATTGTTTTTCTTTATGATTCAGTTTAATAATTATAATACCCATAACATTTTTTTTTATTTCAGGGTACATGCTAGAAGTAGAACCTGATAAAAGACCAGATATATTTCAAGTCTCTTATGTAGCTTTTAAAATAGCTGGTAAAGAATGCCCGGTACCAAACTTAAAAGTAAGTCTAATACTTTTTTTTTCTAATTTAGTGTCCGATTTCACACATTGCTTATTTCATTTATTCTCTTTAGAACTCACCCATTCCAGAATTAGATAAGTTGCCATCTCCTCAAACTGAAACGGAAGCTAAGAAAGCTACTGCCAAACAGCAAAGGTTTGTTTTAAATTTTAATCATCTAGACCAGTGGTTATTTACATGTAATGAATGAATGTTTGCAACAGTATCTCTTAAGCCATGTCAAGTGTGACTTTTCCTTTGTTCTCAAATCCTCAAAGGGTGAATAAATTAAAGTATTTCCCAGAAACTTGATTCTAAATGCAGGTTGTTTTTTTTGTGACTAAGTAATGATGAAAGACCTAGTATTTTGTTGTATTTTATCAATTTATTACCTGCTCTGTATTTAAATTTAAGCAGAATTCTTTATTGATCTTAAGAAAAACTGTAACACAATTTTTGAAATTTTTATCTTTACACTAAAATAAGTCTAATATGGGGAAATCTGTTTGTTTAAACAGTTTTTCGTATTACATGACAGATAAAATCTGATTGAAATGTGATGTATTTTGCTTCTGGGTAATGTATTCCTCTGAAAAAGTAACTGTTTGTAGAGGCACCTGATGTCATAGATTTTAAAGTGAAAAATATCTTATTATTATTATTTTTTTTTAAAGTTTTTTCAAGTTAAGCTATGGCGAATTAAGCATTTTTGGAAATCTGAATGGCTTACAAAATAATCAAATGCTTATTTTGTGTTATTATCCAAAAATGCTTAGTTATGTAGAGGCAGGGGAAAATTGGCACTTCACCAATATATATGTTTCTTAGAAACATTAGTATTCCACTGATATCATTTATGCTGTTCACAAATATTGGCATCTGTTGTAGAGGTATTTTACAAGAAATGTCTTGTCAGGTAGCCAAGATCATTATATTTCCATAGCATTCACTTTATCAAGAAATAATTCTTTAAAAATTATTTTTTATTGCTTTTTTATTTTACACAGCTGTTAAAACATGTAAATACTTAAAACCGATAATATTTTGCTTTTAAATAATAAAATTAAGGCATAGTATTGATATTTGCTTTATTTTACATTTTCTTTCCAGCTACTTCGAACAATATTTAGTAACTACTAATTCCATTTACTATAATTAAATATTTAGAAACTACTTAAAAATGTGTTTAAAAACAATTTGTTTAAATTTTTATGTAAAAATTTTTTGAAAACAGTTTTCTAGAGATCAATTAACTCTGAATAATATTAATAATTCATCATATTATTGAAATCCGGATTGTTGATTCAACCCTCTTCAATCAGTTATTGGTATACACATTACTTCTTTACCTCACAATATCTGTATTTTTCTCCATTAAAATTCTATTTTCCCAAATTTGATTATTCGTGGGACTATTAATGAGACATTTTGCATATTCAGAGACAATTGAAGACTTATCCTCAAATCAATTTTCGTGATATTTTCCATGGACAATGTTTTTTTTGTTGCTTCTGAAATGATGAATCCTTAAAACAAGCTTTTTCACCAGATGTCTGATTCTTTATTTGGTTATCTGATATTCTGTTTTCTAGGCCTGCCTCTACTCCTGTAGTGGAGGGTACATCGGTGGCTCCTCGTCAGCGCCCTAAAGGCCAAGCTCCTCCCGGTGTTGGAAGTTTGACGCTTCTTCCCCAAGCTACCCCTACTACTTCTAAAAGGGTTACTCCTACGACTACTCAAGGTAACAATAAGTATATTTTAAATTCTCAGCTGCCATAAGCTTTTAAGTGTTATTTCAATTGCTAATAGCATTATGCAATTTTAAGGCAGTGTTTTTAAAATTCATTATTGATGTTTTCCATTCTTATGGTTATTTATGAATTGGCTTTGCTTGAAATGTTAATATTGTTTTTCCATGTCTGATGTGTGTGTTTCCATACCAGTTATATTAATATGCTAGCTGTACAGAAATCAAATTTTGATAAATAACCTCTAAATACTGTTAAAATTTTATGATTACTTTAATTGTCATAGTTTGAATGTGATTTGAGTGTATAAAACTTATAACAAATTATTGCTTTATTTAAACTCCCCTCATCTACTTGAAATAATGTTTAATGCTTAGATAAGTTAAAATGTGCCCACTGCTTTGATCTTTCTAATATTTTAGTGCCTCTTCTCTAGCTTGTTTTAATTTCTATTTTAAAATATGTGCAGCTTAAAAGAATCACATAATTAAAAAAAATTAATATTTAATTCTGAAAACCTAATTATCATTTAAAAATATAGCTGCTTGAAATTTTACATTACAGCTTTTGCCTAAGTTGCTGCATATTACCCACACTGTAATTTCAGGTAGATAACTATACCACTGTAATATTTAATTTATTAACATCCACCAACATTTTGGAGTGTTAAACTTTAAATATTTAATATTTAGTTATCCCTTTCAAATATTAGTAAGAATGAAGAAGAAAAACATCTTCCCCAAAAAAACTTGGCTAATTTTTTAGTCATTCTATAGTTTGATTAATGTTTATCCCCATAAATTTACTGTACATGATCATGATAGTTAAATAGTTAAAGGATTTTTAAATTAAATTGTTCCTTTTTTCACAAAACATTTGTGACTCACCACTATCAGGATTAAATAAATTTTAAAAAATAAACAAGTTAACAAGTGACCTAAAAATATTTTTTCATAAGATTATGGGATATAAAAATAAAAAATCCAATAGATAGTCTGCCCTGACAGGTAAGCCAAGGATATTAAATTTTAACTTTGAAACAAGTATACTAGCAATGGCTTATTTACCTGAAATTACAGTGGCAATATTACATATTTGAATTTATTGAGATTTTCAATGCAGATTTACATGTAACCAGCTGTTACTATGTAAAGATACTTTTTTTTAAATATAATTTCAATAAACATTGTTTCTACTATGATCTTGTTATAACAAGCATGATTCTGTAAGCACTTCTTCTAAGAGGCTGGTATATCACAATTTTAATTGCCATTTCAATCTTTCCATCATAAAACCTTAATTTTATACCTTCCTGACAAATCCTTTTCAATATATTCTCATGCATTAAACTGCTATGTTCCATTGCCAACTAACAAGTTTGTTTCTAATCCTTACAAAAAGTTCATTTCCTTTTTCACTAACCTTAACACTGCTGCTTTTATTCAATATACCTAACCAATTTGACGACTGAAGAACACAGTATATGAGCAATTTTGTTGCCATTATCATGAAAGAGGCTTTTTCAGGGAAAAGAATCTGATAGATATGCTTTTTGTCAACACATACTTGGACTATCCATGAGAATTTAAAGAACATTTAAATTAAATTTAAAAAAAAAAAAACTTAGATTATATTTAGAATGAAGTTTCTTGTATGTAATAGTTGATCAGCTGCAGGGTTCCCATATATTTCTGGGGCCCCTGACAAAATTTTTGCACTGGCCCTCTAAATTTAAGTTTCTAATCTCCCATTTAAAAAAAATCCTTGTTAGGTTAATTTCAAATGAAAAATTAAATACTTCTTATCTAACTGATCTGGGAGGTAATGTGTTACTTAGACACACTATTGTCCAGTAACTAATAAACTAAGTCCTTGTAGTAATTTCATCCAAATGTGTACAGGAATATTCATCTCCTTCATGTTCCTTAACTATTTCTCTGCAGTGTGCACACAATTTACATGCATTGTCTGAAACCTTTCTGGAAAAATGACAAAACTGAGCAAAATTAACTGAAAACGTGTTGAGGAGATTGTTGCAATAATATACTTAAAGACTGGAAAAAGGGGAGAAAAAAGATTGTTGACTGTAAAATGAGAGAGCACTTTAATGGCCATTTTAATACTTCATTGGATGTTCATTTTTTGTCAAATTTAGGAGACAAACCTTGTGGTCCAGGGCCCCCCAACATTTATCAGGTTTGTCCCCCCTTGATGCTCGAGCGACCCTGTTCAGCTGATTCAGATTACAGGAATTAGATTTATTGAACAAAGTCATTACTGTCATTTTACTTTCTTTCCATTCAATTTACCATAGATTAATGAGAATTCCGTCAATTGTGTAAATCCTACCACAGTATTCCTAACCGAATTGGTAAATGTGTCTCACTGAAAACCCACCTGCCACGACTGTGTTCTCGGGTCCTTACTAACCACCAACAACATGCATGGTCCACTACTCTCCTCACGCAGTGCCGATGTGTGTCTTTGCAGATCTGGCTACCTCTCCAGCCTTCCTGCTGCCTCCTTCGGCTTGCGCGTCCCACACCTCGACCCCAGTGACTCCGCTGACCTTCCTCTCCCCCCTGAACCCCTCGCCCCAGTCGGCTGTCTCGGCCCCCTCCCTCATCTCCCCCTTCACCCACCACACCCTGCTGGTGACCCCTTCTCCGACGGACGCTCACGCTAAGTGCTCCTCTGCCACAGATGAGATGACGCCCTCTCCCGCGGGGGACGGTCCGGCTGCCCAGTCGCCACACAACCTGGTGTCTGTGACGCCGCCCCCATCTCCCACCCCCAGCCAGCATAGTCACCATAGGAGGAATGCCAGTGATACTTCTGCATTTGATAAGTAAGTGGATGGGATCTGAAGAAATGTTGATAAGTAATTTTGCATCTTAGGCTCTGTCCAAAGTAGAAGACTTTTGCGGCCTGAAACCATTAAGATTTTTATCAAACGGTGGTGAGAAACAACGGGATTTGAGGGGTGATACTCCAGTGGAAAGGATGACCCCCGTATTCCTCTGCTACAGACGTAGTCTATTGCATCACCCCTCAAATCCTTTTCTGTCTCCTCTCCGTTTGATAAAGATCTTAATGGTTTCAGGCTGCAAGAGTCTTCTACTTTGGACAGAGCCTAAGGGCTAAATTCAAGTGCCACATACAATATTTTTTTTTAATTTTCAAAGGAAATCTTCCATTGAGAAGACTTAGAAGCATAGAGTCGAGTAAAGCATCTTAAACTCAGTGTTAGAACTGTTATTGCCTTGATTTGATCATATTTAGTCTTTAAATTTAGCCCTTGGGTTTGTACTCCTTCTGAAATTTCTGAAGAACACCTTAATTTAGCTTTTGTTTTTTGAATGCCCTTGAAACTCCTGAAAAATGTGTTTTTCTCCTGATATTTTTGTCACCTCTTGAAAAGTATTAATCAAAGGGTGAAAATGTTTCAGACGCATTTCCCTTTTATTTCGACTCAAGAAAATTCAGTTGGAATAGAAATTCTAACATTCTTTCCATACTCCATCCCTACTGAGAATGTGCTGAGTCACATCATAAGGGTCCTTGAAAAGTGTTTGAAATAAATAACATATTGAGATTATATTTTTTACACTTTTCTGCTGTTGGGAATTTGATAAATTTTTGGCAGAAAGAATCTAATACATACAAAGTTTTTATTTTTCTCTATTAGTTCCTAAATTTGCTGTAATGCATCCTTAAAAAAAGTCTTGAATTTTACCATCCTAGATAGCATATAAACCATGTATTTAGAAATTTCTATGAATTAAGTTATTTTGTTTAAAAAAAACACCTTATTATTGCCTGTTGTGTTAAAGTGTTGTATATTTTTAACTATTGGTAGTCGCTTTAGCTTTGAAATATCCAAGTTTTTTTGTATAAGTTTGTAACATTTATAGCTAGCTGCTAACCAATGTTTCTAATCCACAGGAATGTTGCGAAGGAGATCACGCAATTCCTTTCTCCCTATGAAACATCCCAAAACCATGTGGTGGCCAATGATACCCCAGCCACTGCTGCATCCATACAAAAGCATCTTAGTGATTTGTCGGAATGGAACCCTTTTGTGAACCCGAGTGCTGCTGCAACTGCAACTACTTCCATTTTAGCTGAAGACCAGGTCTTCGGTCAGGAGTTTGATAAAATCCGGCGTGGCTCCCAGAGCAGTAAGTGAATTTATTTGTCTTCTGTGCACCTTGGGATTTGGTTATAGTTAAGTTAGCTGCTGAGAGGATAAGGAATCATTCTTAATTAAGGCAAATTTAGGGAAATTGAATGGTTTTTTCTTTGAGTGAACTATTAAAACCAGTGGTTTATACCTCTAGTTTAGTTTTGTATTTTGGTTACTGAAGTGAGCTAGTATTTTCCATTTTTCATCAAATTAATTGTTAAAAATATTCTGTGAATGTTGAATGATTTTAAAAAATATGTATACGATTTTTAATTACTATATATTTCTACTTATTAATATAAGCGTAAAATATTTGGGAATAAATTCTGATTCCAAAGTGAGTTTGGTTGGCTTGTATGTGGATCTCTCAATTTTTTTCTTCTCTAACCATCACCAAGTGTCCTTTCAGCTGTGGTCATCAATTGTTAATTAAATTTATTACATGCCGACGGAATGGTTTTTCTTTTTGTATGAAAGTTGGACATTGTGTGTTTGTCATAGCAATATAGTGATCAAATTTCAAAGGAACACCTTCGCCGTACCCCAATATGGACAACCAATAAAAAGTCATAACTAATAAGGGCTTGCTTTATGACGGGTAAAGGCCCTTCAGCTGGCTATCAGCTTGCAGAATCGGCTTTTCAAGACCACAATGTTAGTGATAGTTGCAGGGCCGTATCCAAGGGGGGGGTTTTAGGGGTTCAAACCCCCCCCCCGAAATTTTGACATCAATTTTTAAACTGCTATTTTTCTTGAATATTATGCCTCAAAAGGAGCGATATCCTCTTCGGGTATAACCCAAAGGGTCTCAAAATGAGTCAAAACCCTACTTTTAAGGGTAAAATTTCCAAAATTTTTCTGGGGGAGGACCCCCAAACCCCCTCGAAATTTTGAAATCTATTAAGTATGGTTTTTCTTTCAAACTTGTGTGATTTACAAGGAGTGGTCCTCTTTAATGTAACCTGAAGTGTCTCAAGATGAGTTAAAATGCCACTTTTAGGGGAAAAATTCACAAAAATTTTCTGGAGTAGGAACCTAAAACCCCCTTTAACATTTCGCCATTTATTACACTATACCTTCTTTTTACCTTGAAAATTCGGCCGCTTACAATGAGTGGTGCTCTATGGGTGTAATCTAAAGGGTCAGAAATGAGCTAAATCACTCTTTTGAGGGGCAAATTTCCAAAAATTTTCTGGGGGAGGACCCCCAGACCCCCCTTTTACTTCAAATTCATATAGTATTTATACAATTTTGAAATTTAGTGCATCAAAATTTCAATTCAGTGTTGTCATCTAAAACTTAACATATAAAAGTACCCGTAAGGAGGTACCTCAGAAAATATTTGAGACAAAACCCCCCCCGAAACAAAAGTCTGGTTACGGCCCTGGATAGTTGAAAATTTTAACTCAGCTTATACATACACTGGTTTAAATTTTTGATACAGTTTTCTCAGAAAAACTGTACTTTTGGCAGGAAATATAAGTATTTAGATATTAAAGTGTGATTGTATTATAGAACCAAAGTTTTTCAGAATAAGGCTGGCTCCTTAGCAGTAAAGTCAATTGTATACAAATTAATATAAATTTGATAAATTTATTAATGTTATATATTTTAAAATTCATTAAATAACTAGCATCATTGACTTAAGCATAAACTTTTTTAAATCAAATTCATCTACCATTTAATTTTATACATCATATTTTAATTTAATTTTGTTTATTTTATTATGTTAATTTTCTTTTATTTTATGTTACTTTTTTATTTTACTTTATTAATTAATGGCAACTTTTCTTGCCATAGGTATATCTAATGTAAAAAGCCGCGAAAGTCTAGTCATGAGTACGTCAGATTTAACAGAGCCTGATCCGTTTGGTGCTGCTCCATTTAACTTAAGTGGTAAGACATTAAGTTCAATCCCTTCAATTTTATTCCTAAATTTTCCTATTTTCTCTATTAGCATATATTTCATTGTTATTGTTTATACATTATTGGTTTTACTTCTTATTAATTTTCTTTATTTTTCAAACTATATTTCCTTTATTATTACAATTTTAGATAGCTTAAACTTCTACCTAATTAATGTGTTATTTTGGTAATTTGGTATAAAGTTTTTAGAAAAAGAGAAATGTAACTTTAAAAAAGTGTTTTCTTCCTTATTTAGAAAATTTTTTTGCTTTGACCAACGTAGTTTTAGAAAAGAAAAACGATTGGGAGGGTTACCCACCTTTTAGTTAAATTTTTATGCATATTACCATTTGCAAAGATTACAGTAGAGCCCCGATTATCTGTGGAATTGGGTGGCAAGGGTACTGCGGATAGCGAAAATCTCGGATAACCCGAAAAAAGACTAACAATGAGGTGAAAGCACAAAAAAAAAAATCTTTCAGCATAAAAACAATGTTTTATTGTACAAAAAACATGATGTGTAAAACTTTTAAAATATGTACAGTACAGCAGAAACCTTTGCTCTACATCTAAATGATTAAAATAAAGAACATTTAACAAAAAACAATATAGTGTACTGTTAGCAAAAAGTGTTCAGTGGCACTCGCAGATAATTGGAGCTCTACTCTACTCTTGTCTTTATATTTTTTGCTATCGAAATTTTCAAGAATGATTTGTAAAAAAAAAATCTTATAACATCACAGAAGTTTCAAATAGTATTATAACATTAAGAACCTTTGCCATAAAACAAAATAGACCATTTGCATTGTAAGTAATTATAATTAGATGGCAAATGAGTAATATTCAACTTTAATCAAAATAGCAAATTTATTCCTACATTATATTTTATTGATACTTTTCCTTTCAAAAGAAGCCACAGTGTTTTTTTTTTGGGGGGGGGGTCCATAATAACCAAAATGTTGCTACCCTGACCACGGCTTACTATATACTATACAGGCTAGCCGAGTACAGAAATCATTAAAAATCCAGATGGCAATACTGGACAAACTGGCAAAGCATATCCACAGTGTTGAAGGCGGTGGGTGATATAGGTAGGTCCTGTGGCGATCCAAGCGGGAAAAGTTGTCAAATGGTTTTCATTGTTCAAAACTCGGCTAGCCTGTATAGTATCTAGTAAGCCGTGCCCTGACAGATTGTTGCAGGATTTAGTATGACAACCTTGGTAATACTAGAAAATCTTTAAATTTTGCACTATACTAGTTGACAACTTTTCATTAAAGCTCAAAGTACTCCTTTTGTACAAAAAAGTGCTATTTTACTATAAGTTAAGCTTTTAGCATAGTTTTCTATTAAATATGCTAAGGTTATTTTCCTCCTTCATTCATTTTTGTAAGAATTTTTTTTTAATTACTGAGATATTTCCAACCATAACCTTGTTCAAAACTAGACAAGACATATTATTCCAAAGAAGGACCTTTATTAACAGGAATGGTTGCTTGCTTACAATTACTTTAACTGATACCGCTAACTTTAAGTTATAAAACTTTTTTATACTACCATCATTAAATTTCGCCATGGTAAGATTGCCCTTAGTTGAGGACTTTCTAACGCCTTTGTTTGTCATAGGTCCTCCTAAAGCCAATAAGGGAGCATGTCCTCTACGGCCTAACCAACTGCCCTTAGCATCATCTGGTAAGAATGATAAAAACGCCTCTGCCACACGGTATTCATAGGGCCTTCTCTAACTGTGTTGCTGTCACTGCACCTTCCCTAGGTGTGTCCACTTCATGGAATTAACTTTACTTACTAATTTTCTGTCTTGCTCTCTGCATTGTAACTAATGTGTTTCACTAATGTTGCTTTATTTTCCAAAAAAAAAACTTTTACCAAAATTTCTAGCAAAAGACCCATCTTGTTTGTGAATATTGTGTAGGCAATTTATCTTTTCCTTAGTGTGATATAGTTTATTCTCTTTCCTACTCTATGTGTATGCAATGGTTTCTGAGCATTGAAACATTGGTCTGCTTTTCTTTTTGTTGCAAACTTATTTAACTTATTTAATTTTTATTCATTACTACATTTAAATCTTGTAATAATTTAATATCTTATTGTTTTACTTATGAAATTTAATAAATCAATCCTGACTTTGATGGACAACTATTTAAATTAATGTTTTTTGCTCAGAATTGGACTTTTTTTGCATGAATTATTTATTATCTATTTTGTAGAATTACATTTTTGAATGTAGTTGTATTACTTGATTTCGGTTTTGTTTTGGACTAAGTTAGTCAAATGACATGGTTCTTGTATACTAGTATTCCAAATATTTTTCTTGTTGAGTTTTTATAAGGAAATAATGATTTATGTATTGAGTGCAATAAATTAAGGTGCTATGTTAGTATTTAATTTCCATACATTTTAGCCTTACCTTAAGCGAATTGCCAGTTTTTAGAAGGAAATAAAGATTAAAATGACAAAATTGCTCAATATTTCACCAAGACATCAAATTTGTGGCCCTGGGGGAAATTCTTAAAGACCCCTCAACAAAATTCAAGCATCTTAAAAACTCCTTATCCAGTAAGGGTTACATTTATCAAACTTTTCTAGTGGTCAGCCACAGAACTTTTCTTTGAAAGGGAAATTTTCTTATTAGATTAAATTTGATATTCACTTTTGACTTATAATAAGAATCATTAAAATTCTATTGGTAGACACTTCACTTAACAAGGGTGGTATTGTTTAGTCAGGTGTGCTAGAATCTTGTTCATATTTGTTGATAGTTTTATAAGTTTAAAGTTATACCCTTCACTTATGGTTCTTTCAAGTGTTTCTGTAGGTTGTTAAAAACAGTGTGATTGATGTAAACATGTAGGCTTTCATGGCCGTAGTAACTATTAAAAGACAAATATTCCGGGCTTAAAAGCAGTGGTCTAATTGGATTAAAATTAAAGACCACGGCTTTAAGCCCAGAAGATTTGTCTTTTAATAGTGTGATTGGTGTTTTTTTGTGTGTGTTAAAGAAGAATATCGCTGGCATCATCGGAAATACTCGTATAATCGGAGTCGGGATAGATACTGTATTCTAGATTGGCGAGAGTGTGTTTGCGCCAATGGCATCAATGAGATTATTTACAACCAAACTTAATTGCGAGTGTCAAGTCAATAACGCCAAAACAAGGTTAAATCAATTCCACTGGGACACCAGTTATCATCCAGTAACCCCAGGAGCATTGAAGCTTTTTGCTTTGATTCACACCTGCATTTAACTAAACCTTTTCTTCACATCTTAAAAATAAAAAAATCAGTTCTCTCCATTTAATCCACGAGGTTATCAGAAAAAAGCCAGCTGGAACAAAAATTTGTCTCTGTGTGAGAGATTGAAACACCTGCTATTTAGTTTTAACAGCTCATTAAAATTCATCCCCACCCGTCGACCGCGAAAAGCAGTCTTAGAAAAAAACCCCGAATCTGGCTCACTTATACTGTATCTATCCCAACTCGGATTATACGAGGTTTTCCGATGATGCTATCGATATATCATTGTAATGAAT
Source organism: Tetragnatha montana (assembly GCA_963680715.1). Lineage (NCBI taxonomy): Eukaryota > Metazoa > Arthropoda > Arachnida > Araneae > Tetragnathidae > Tetragnatha > Tetragnatha montana. The sequence goes on from OY796683.1 coordinate 19,691,182, forward strand.
GATATCAAAGAGGTAATGGTGCTAAAAGCTGTCATTAGATCTATTTCTTCTAACATTAATAATTAAGAAATATTTCAGAAAGTATAAAGTAAAAAAATATTGTAAAACCCAATTTTGAAAGGTAAAATCTTTGAAGTTTTAAAAAGGAAATAAATTAAACAACTTTTCTTATCTCTAGAATTTACTCAACATTTATGTTTGGACGTATCATCCACATCTAAAAACTGGCAATTGAAATTATCTTTTATTATTTTAGTGCTAACACTATAACACTTCCCCAGTTGTTTAAATGAGATATTCTTGTGTACTGAATGAATGAGAGATTTTTTGTAATCAAATATATTGTTAATTATTTTGTTTAAAAATGTACCATCATTATAATTTTATTTAACTTATTTGTTAAAAATAAATTATTTTGTGAACAATTTTTGTGTAGTTTCAAATTTTTAACAATTATATACTTCTTAAATTACTTATCACCAATAGATTTTATTTTTGACATAAGAATTAAGGATTACAGTAGTGTTGGTGGAGGATTAAATGTGTGCAATCAGTTTTTATTACTTTGAAGTCCTTATTTCCTTATTTACTAAACATCAAGTTGTAATAAGCAGAACTCATCAACATCATTTTAATTTCTTATCTGACAAGAACATGAAATTAAAATTTCATCAGCTTTAACATAAGCATTCTATACAATAACTATGTCACAACTCCTAGTTAGTGTATTGAAAGTGGCATGGAAGTTATCGATGTTTTGTTTCATGTTAACCTCATTTTTTTTCTACGAGTGTCTTTCAGGTTACAGAGTAACATCTTACTGTTTTCATAGTTGGTATTTAGAATGTAAATGAGGTTATTGAGTATTTCCTGATTTGGTTAGAAAATTTCAAGCGACTTAGATGAAAATTGCTCAAGTTCGAAATTTCCTATTTTTAATAATTTCCAACATTACAATAAATACAGTGTCCTAAAGGTCTTGTCTCTTGCCAAAAACATTGTAGCATCTACAACTATAGTCATATGTCTATCTAAGTATAGTAAAACGCCTTTGTTCTATTTGTAAACTAATGTTATGCAGGTTCCATTCATTTCCTTTGTGTTCATAAGATATTTAAATACTAAATTGATCATGTTCTAAAACTTTATAATTGACTATTTTCTTGAATCTCAAGTGTTTGTTTTTGAGATTCATAAATTGTTGCCAGAGGTTACTGTAATGCACATAGGCAATTTACTATAACTTTAAACACAACTTTTATGAGACCACAGCTCTGAAGTTAAAGAGCATGAGACGGGACTTTTGAGACATTCTGTATAATCCAATAGCTCAGGAATCCTAAAGAGGGCAGTTGGAGTTTTTTTAAGTTATCATAGGACATTAAAGACAAAAAAAGTGTTTAACTATAATTGTTTTGTTGATAAAAAAGTGGACCAATTAAATGAAAAAATTGTATATGCATTAGATTAATTTCACCTTTTTATAATTAGTAATGAAATAACTACTAAGGTAATCAATACCAAATACACTGTAGTTTAATGAGGACTGAGATGCAATATGTGAATAGTATAAACAATATTTGTCCTTTTCAAATTTAGGTTTTATCTAAATGCATTGTTAAAATTGTTTCATCAAATAATTTAGTTTTTTCTGTTTTGTAAAGAATCAAAGCCTGGTTAATGAAGGTTTTACTGTATTAAAAGTACCAAGTTCATATTTTTTTTAACTTAAAAAAATCTTGGTTCCCTTTCAAAATCAACAATTCAATTATGAACATGATATAGGCCTTTTAAGGTAGAAATGAAGATCAAATATTTCTTGAAATTTAAACTAATTTGTTATTTTAGGTGTATTGGATCATGATATAACAAGTTATGCACCTTTGTACTCTGAAGAGAGCAATGTAGAATTGCAAGTGAGGCACAGACATAGTAGTGAGAATTCCAGTGCTTCCCATGAAGGTAGTCAAAGTGTGCACAGCGGTCGTTCTGGAAAAGATCTGTTCTCTGCTTCATTTATCAGGGCCCCTGCTGAGGATCGCTCCAAGTATGAGAAGCTCCTGAACATTGACTTTGAGATGAAATCTCCCCTAGAGATTGATGTAAATAGCTCAGCTGAGAAAGTTCCTTACCCAGCAGCTGTAAATAGTACTGCTAGCAATCTAGAGTTCCCCGCTGTACAGGAAGATAGTGATTCAATAGGCTCCGCGAGCGATTTACGAGAGAGAGTCGACTCCAGCGGTGAGGAAGAATGTTCGTCTGGTTCTGATATGGAAAATAAGGGCAGGATTCCTGTTGATAAAGGTGCTATAGCTGCTGAATTTAGTGCTGATAAGAGTAAAAAATCTCCGGTTATTGAACATAGTATTCCAGATGTGTTTCTTGGCCACACAGAGGGTGGAAGGCCTTTGCTGGACGAAGAATCTTCTGACGAGGATCAACACGAAGCTCTGCTGGCCAACAGCAAGAAGGATACCAATTCTTCATCTCTCGTTGTTTCTCCCATGACTACTATCACTCCTCCAGCTTCCCCAGTCGAAAAGTCTCGGAGTCTAGACGTATTTGGTGCTGCACCCTTCAAGCGTCTGAGTGGATATTCGAGTCTAGCTAAAGCCCCTCTCCTGTCCGAGGAAAACAAAGAAGTAGACGTGTTTGCCCAGGCGCCTTTCAAGAACCCCTTCAAGGGTGGGAAAGAAAGCTTCAAAAACTCCCTCAAGAAGAAGAAAGACGTTCTGGTCGAAAGCGGGGAATCTATACCCCGCAGCGCGGACAGTTTCGGGAGTGCCCACGCGATCTTTCTTCCCGATATAGTCCCCAACATCGACACATCCTCGACCCGGAAAAGCCTCCCCTGTGTGAAATACACCCCGAGTGAGAAAACCTCCCCAGTGACATCCACATCCCCGGTTGCCCCCACAGACCTGTTTGGGTCTGCCCCCTTTGCGGAGCTTGCAGACTTGAGCTTCCAGCCCAACCTGAAGCTCCCTCCTCCTCAGCAACCTCCTCCCCAGGTGAGCAATGTCGTCATCACATATCAGAAACAGCAGCAGGTGACCGCTCCGCCACAGACCAACTCCCCCACCATCCCTCCCCCGAGCAGTGGCATCATCCGTCGCAAGTCCAACCAGGACCTCTTCGGTGCAGTTCCTTTCAACACTGTGGCCCCCGTGCTGGTCACCACCAAGAAGAAGCAGCTCCCTCCCCCGGTGGCCGCCAAGCCCAAGATGATCCCCCGAGTGCCCGCCGCCGCCGAGATGGCGAGTGCCTCTCGCCCGGTGACCGACAATGGCAACATCTCGCGCGATTCCTCGGGTGGCTCCTTCAGCTCGGAGTCGTGCGAGGAGGCCAAGCTGACGTCCTCGGTGGACAAGTCGTCTAAATACAAGGAGCTGCTGGTCGACGACTGCAGCCGAGACGAGAACGTCAACGTGCTCTCCTCCCGACACTACACGCAGCTGAAGCCCGCCAAGAAGTCCAAGCATACCAAAAAGAAGGAGGCCAAGCAGAAGAGCACTGGCGGCGGCAGCAATGCTTTTGCCAACATGAGTTTCGAAGATGTTGTTAGCGACGACGACGCCCAGTACACGCAGTCCTTCATTCGAGACAAGACCAGCATTAAGCGAACTTCCAATTCCTTCAGAATAGCTAAAATCAATTAACTATTTGATGTTATTATTCGATTGTTATTTGTATGAGAATTCTGCATTTTGTAGAGTTTGTGTAATTATCCTTAAAAATTACTTTTGATTTATAGCTTATAAAAATGTATAAGTATTATATATATATCACTAAATCCTTTAATTGTGTTTTCTAATGTTATCAGTCATAGGCCTACAAATGTAGACGAAATATATAGAGATCTAGATGTCAATATACGCTGTTGTATATACTATATATAAAATATATAATGAGGCTGTAGAAAAGCAGTCGAGACTCAAAAAAATAAAGGAATATTCTTGCATTGATTGTTATCAATGGTATCTCATTTAAAAATAGTAATACTCAAAAAGATAATCATGTATTATGAAATTATATTTATTAAAAAATTGAAAAACAAAAAGTATTAACATTGCTGCATCAGGCACTTAAATTGAAATCATTAGTACAAAATATATTCACTTTTCAAAATTATTATTTATACTTGTAAAATCCTTCCCCTGACTTCTTGCCAAGCTTTCCTTCAGACACCAACTTTTTCAGAAGCTCAGAGGGATGAAAGAGTTCATTATCAGGATATTTTTCTTTCCAACCTACAGAAAAAGGTAACGAGAAATAATCAGCTAGTGTGTACTTCTTAAACTTTTAATCCCTATTAAGTAGTTTATACTTTAATACTAAATTAATGTTATTCTTTCTAATTTCTCAAAAATATGTCAAATTCCTTGGGCAGCGTGAAGTACAGAGGCATAAGATGGTCATTAAGATTATTTCCTAATCCAAACTTTGTAAAATTTTTCTTTTCAAGCAATAATAAATTGTAAAACCACCTTTTAAATTACTGTTAGCTAGATTTTCAAAATGATGCACTAAGACTTATTTGAACTGTATATTTTAGAAACTAGTCACACTACTACAGCAGAACTTTTTTAAAAAGAGTTCACCTTAGAAAGTGGTCACCAAGTTGGGGTTATTTTACCCACTGTTTTAACATGGTGAATAACTAAGTGCTTATTTGGCAAGGTAGACTGATCTTAAAGCTGCACCATAGTAATGTATGATTATAGCTTTATATAAAATTATATTGAATTTGTGCATCTGTGCAGCATGACTACACCTAAAATAAAAGATACATACCATCCAATATAAATTTAGTAGTGTCAAGTCCAACATAGTCAAGTAGCTCAAAAGGACCCATAGGATAACCAGCACCAAGTTTCATAGCTATGTCAATGTCTTTTGCTGAAGCATCACCTATAATTGTTAAAAGAAAACAACTTTAAAATAACTTAATTTCAGTTAATTAAATTGAGTAATCTGCATTAATCACTTTCCTGCCAATTTAGTTAATGAGAGGGGTTTGGGAAACCATAATCACAGAGTATTTTACGTTACGTTATTTTTGTAGTATATTCTCACAATCGCATACCTCTTTCCAACATTTTTACAGCTTCACTCAGGTAAGGAACCAATAATCTGTTAACCACAAAACCAGGAGTATCCTGAGGGTAAAAATTCCATTAAAGCATTTTATCGAACATAAAGCAAACCATAAACCTCAAAATAAACATTAATTGAAAATTAAAATTTTAATATATTAAGCATTATTTAGAATAGTAATTTAAACTGCAATGCAAATCAATTAATAAAAGTTTACAAGTTTAAACATTTGAAGGAATAAAAAAGGTTAAAGATGAAGTTAAATATTCTGCTTTCAAAGAATTGGGTATGTTAAAATATTGCTGTTTATGATTTTATTTCTATTTCACATTTTAAATCATTTGATGTTAAGTACAAGGAAAATTACTTGCACATTGGTCTTTAAAGAATAAGTTTTATACATACTTTGCAGGTAATAGTGGTTTTTCCAAGTTGCTGACCGAATTCCATCATTTTTTTGTATGTATCTTCACTGGTCTCATTTGTTCTAATAACCTACAAAATATAAGACAACAATCAATAGGAATTAAATAAACTTTTAGCCAATAAGCACATGAAATAGCTTTAATTTAAGTTAATAACGATTTTCATAGGCCAGTGGTTCTAAACCTTTTACTCATAGCTCTCTTTCTAAATATTGAAAGAATTAGGTGTACCTCTTATCTAATCATTAGTGGTAAAAGAAAAACAGTTTGAAGAACACACATTTTCAACTTAGGTTTTCTAAGCAGGTAGTCAATAATTCTTTTTTGTGTATGTATTGGATTCTGATGTTAAAAACTTTGTTGAATGAATTCTGATGGTCTCTAAATGAAAATGTTATAACTTTGATTTTATTTTATTTGAGTTCATTCATGAGAACAATTTAGTAATAGAAGGTCTTGTGGTACATTGTTCTCTAAAAGTCTTTATCTGTAATCATTATACATACTAAGTAAAGATGATACATAAAATGTGAAAAAAAAATTGATTTATACAATTTGCAGAAAAAGATTATATGCTTAACCTGTCCTAGAGACCAAGTAGAAAGGGCTAGTAATTTTCTAGAGAATATAGTAGACTTACAGCCATAAGCACCGCCAATCTGACCAGCAGTTAATCCACAGTCAGACTGCTGATTGGTAGTTAGAGAAGGAAAACTAGTGTTCTAGCAATTAGAGGTTTAACTACCAGTCAGGTTAGCGATGATAGGTAAATATAGATGTTAGATGTAAAGAAACATACCTCAAGCAATTTCATCATAGGAACTGGATTGAAGAAATGTAAACCCCCAAAGCGATCTTTCCTTTCAGTGGCACTGGCAATTTCGGTAATTGGCAATGAGGATGTGTTACTAGCAAACAGGGTTGATCTGCATAATGAGTGGAAAAAAAGTAAATGTTACAAGATATGTATCTTCATTACCATTTTTTTTTTTACTTTCTTAATAATTTAAAAATTTAATTTAAATTACTTCTTAAATTTAATTGGTACTTACGTATTATCCCGTCGACCGTGACGCTTAATCCGAAAGCTTATCAAATCCCATTGACTTAACTATTACTGTGCCGCTGAATTAGACGGCCGCTGAACGGTCGACGGGATAATACGTAAGTACCATTTAATTTTTTAATTCATCATTTAAAAAAATTAATTAAGCAATAGCTATGCAAAAGAACTGAATTAATTTAGAATTAACGCTGCATAAGTGATAATGATTTAGATCAATATAGAGAAAATCACCGACAACTGATTTTGAGTTGATTAGAGATATACAAGCACCTTTACTCAAGCAGCACCTAAGGGGCCATTTACAAATTATGTCACACAATGATTTTACTACCCTTTTCCCCTATGTTATATTTCAGTGACCCCCTCCCTTCATTGTGTTGTCACAGTTTTGAAAGATTTACCAGATTGAAGAATTTCCACTCACTATTTTCTCTACACGAGATTCCCATACTGCTTAACTAAACCAAACAGTAGGAGAAATTATTTTTTAGCAATTTAACTGCAGTAAAAAACCAGACCCCTTGTCATATTATCTACATGATCCCATCCTCCCTCTTAACATGTGCCATAATTTGTAAATGGTACCTAAGGAGAAAATGTACAAAGAAAAGGAAATCATTAATAAAGGAAATTAAAAGTACAAATGATATTTTACTTTGGAGCAGCTTTATCCAAAGATTTGAATAGTTCCTGCTTGATATGAATGTTTTCTACAATGGCCTCAATTACAATATCAGCATCTTTAACAGAATCTTCTGCACTGGTGTTTGTTTTTAATCTCTGCAGAGTCTCAGAGAGGAATTTCTCTCCTCCCTTTTGAAAAATGAATTTCTTCTTATTAGCAACATTATAGTATACTTAAAAAATTACCTGAAAATTTTCAAAAATATTTATTGATTGGATTGACAAAAAAATATACTCACAGAAGCATCACCTGCAAACTTCTTTTTGACTATCCTTTCCAAGCTTTGCTTTATATTCGAAGATGCTTTTTCCAAGACTGGTGTTGAAACATCCACAAGGGTTACATTGTGACCAGTTTGAGCTGCAACCTATAAATCCATAAGACTAAGTAATTAATGAATGTAAATACCTGCCCCTTTAGTGGGTCAATAAACTGAGTACCCAAATATATTTGATAACTAAACACTATAAGTCTCGTGTTAGACCAAGAATTTCCTAAGTGGTCAGTATCTACATACAGGAGCTATGGTATCTTTAGAGGGGGAAGAAGCTCAAGGAATTAATGAAGGATTAAATTCTATTGGTTTTCAAATAATCTTAGTTTTAAAATACTTAAAAGTGATCCCCAATTCCAATTTCCACTTATATTTTTTGTTTCAAAAAGGACTATTTGAACTTCAAAATATATGAACCCTTCGGTTTCATACTGCAACGGGGTGCCACTTGGTTTTTTGGCAACTTGGGCGATAAATCCTTTTCTAGCCACCCGGCGGATATACTGGATTATAATGCCAAGAATAGCGCCAAAAAAGTGGCACCCAGTTGTATAATAGCACCGAACCCTTCTTTGGACTATGACTTAACTTTAGGTTAGTTTTTATTAAAAAATTCTGAGTTATTTTACAATTTATATTAATCAACTTTCAATAGTAATAACAGCAACTGGAACATTAAAAGGCAAATTCTTAATTTTGGAAGGTTAAACAGCTGAATGTACACACGTTATAGGATAATTTCACTAAAGAATTATTAAAATATAGTTTTCAGAAAGGTAAAAGATCGGTACTGTTTATAATCTTATTTAGTAAAGCTAGACACCGATTTCTGTCACCGATTCTAAGCGTATATGGAAAAACCATTGAATCATTGTGGATGTGGAGTGAACAACAAGTGACACTTATCACATCCCAAAAAAAGATAAACAAAGATACCTGAGCGATCCCCGATCCCATTAGTCCACTCCCAATCACAGTAACATTTTTTATAACTGCTTTCAGGGCAGATGATGATGAAAAGCTTCTTGTAATAGTAAGCTGAGCCATTTTAAAACAATCGGACTACCCTTTTCGCTATGGATTGAGGAAAACTGGGTCTGGGAATGTAACGTGTTGTGAAACCAAAATAAGCGAATGACCGATGTCGATAGCAGACAAGAAAATACCGGTGTCTAAAGTTAACTGTTTCGTTATCCGCGATCGTAATCCTCTGGTGGTAATTTTTGACATTGGCGCAAGTAGGGACAGTAGGGAATGGTTGCTGATGAATCTTTGCACAATAGGGTCTAAAATGCCTTTCATTTTAATCAGGTTATCGGTTATTGCTATACATGCATTGCTCATTTGGTGCTGAACTTGTGTCTCCCCATTTTGAAATATTACAACAAACTACCAAAACACTTAAGACATGGGAAAGTTTTCTTCTACGAAAGCTTCGAATTAAGGGGCCAGGCCATTCATTAATTACGTAAGGGTCACGAGGAGGAGGTTGGAAAAATCTCTACAAACCCTTACTTGGGGGGGGGTCAAACCCATCCTTACGTAAGATTTTCCAAGTTAATGTAAACAAATTCCAATTAGTATTCTAATCAAATTACTATTGAATAACCCCAGAAAAACTTAAAAATGCTGAAGATCTCGGTATATTATCAAAGCTTTAATTTAAAAAAAAAATAAGGTTTTTTATAAGGTATAACATTTTTAGTTTGAAAACCGAAATGGAATCTTACGCAAGAATAGGGGGGTTTGAAAAATCTTACGTACCCTTACATGGGGGTCAAAAATTGCCAAAATCATCCTTTCGTAATTAATGAATGGCCCCTAATAAGAGAAAGCTGTTAATTTTCCTAACAACTTTTAATATATTTCATACTATTTTAAAATTAGATCAATAGTCATGCTAAAAACTAATGCTTACAATTAAATTTTAACAATTTGCATCATAACTTTAATTTTAACATGAGAAACCTACACAATAATAATTATGCTCTATGACTTCACGCAAAAGCATTTTCTGCTCTATGAAAGAGGGAAAATCAACATAGAATGGACATGGGGTCTTCAAATGCAAAATACAACTTTCTCCAAGTTGTTTGTCTCTTACCACCTTTCACCTTGATACAGAAAAAGGAAGGAACTTTGTATATAAAAAAGTTTATTGAACCTAATTATATTTTAAAAAAGCAAAGAATACAGTACAAATCAGTAAATTTTATTACAAATCAAATAAGCATATAAGACAGTAAATAACTTTCTGCTTTGAGAATACAGTAAAAAAATACTTAACTTATTTTGATGCCATTATAGTTTTACACTTAAAACTTTTTAGGTAAAATTAAGAAAACAATTATGCATTTTTTAGCAACCTTTTAACAGGTATGACCGTATTTTATTGTTCTTAAAACAGATGAGGCTTAATAAAATACTTAATTTAGAAAACTTATTTAAAATAAATTTGCTTTTAATTAATAAATTTCATATATACTCCCCAAGACATAAATTATACTGTGCCAATGATTAATTTTATCTTCATAAAAATTACATACAATTAACATTATTACCAAGACATTCAACCTTAAAATGATCAAAGTATCGGAAGCAGACTTTTACAAGGTATATTCATGATTGAGTGCATCAAGCCTTTTCAATAGATTCACATTATTTACTAATCTTAAACTAAAATTATTTAAAATTGTGCTTAAATATAGAATTGATTTCTAAGGTAGTTTTTAATGTCCCCTACCTTTATACACAAAAATGGTTTTCAAGTTTTTGAGCCTACAGCTCAATTGTAACAGTAAAAATAGTGTATCGTAAATGTATCAACACTGAACATTTGCAGGGAATTTACTAGGTAAATAATGCACTTAATAAGTAAATAGACTAATAATTATTCAAAGCATTCATAAATGATAATTGTTTGTTTAAACATTTTCAATAAATCTCTACCTTTCAAATTTTTCACTGCACATAATAGGAAATACATTAGAATATTAACATACATTGAACTAAAAACTTATGATCAAACAACACACAAAATTAATTTTTAATCCTATAAACTTTAGAACAAAAGAATTAGATTTAAAAAATATTATCAACACAAAATAACATTTTTATCTAACTTTACTAGCAAAATATAATGAACCTATATACTTTTGGTTTGACAGTTAACTCTATCAAAAAAAACAAATTTTAAAATTTAATTTTACTTGTTAAATTTACTACATGAAATTGTTTTAAGAAATTTGCTTATTCTTCTTATGTGGTAAAAAAAAATCTCAAAACATCATAGTTAAATACCATAGTACAATGCTGATTTAGACATACACATTAAGAGGTCCACTTCATACAGCGAGTATCTTGATGGACCCCTTGGCATTTAACACTGCAAAAGCGAGTACCACACTGTACACAAGTATAGGGTGAGGGAAACCCACACACAGCACAGAAGTGTTTGTCTGGATATTTGGAAGGTGGAACAGTAGCTGTCAAATAGTTAGTTTTATCTTTCGTGAAGAACTGCATCTCATCTTCCAACAAGGCTGCAAAGTTTTTGCGGAATCTCTGCTTGAAAGGTTCATTTTTGAGTTTGCGCCTCCTCTTGTTGTCCAAAGTTTCCTCAAACTTGGGAGCATTTTTATGCATTACTAAATTTGCATGAGGATCATCATGAAAATTATCTTGTTCCAAAACTTCCAATGCTTTCTTGACACGCCTCCTGCGAGCAGCCTCATCCATAACTTTTCTCTGGTTGGCATCTTTCACACGAACAGATTCTCGCTTATCAGCCATTATGAGTCAATGTTATTTAAATGCTTAAAGAGGGATTTAACACAAGAGTTCAGTTCAACTACTTTTCAGCAAGAGGAAAGGAAATTTGATCCATCAAATCATCAATGCGAGATTGAAGCACTTCTAGCATGTCAGCAGCAATGAAAAGATGAGTTTCATCTAAATCTTCAATGATAAATTTTTTCTTAAATGCATTAGTTTCATCCAAGTGCAAAAGAAACTGCTTCATAGATGCATCACTAAAATTAAAATTGAGTGTTTAGATAAATGGTTTTCATATTAAATAACATAAAAACAGTCAATTAAATACAGGGCACTTATAAGAAAAGTGTCCGAATACATACATAAAAATTCGGGTTTCGTCATTAAAATTATGGACTATGATATAGTATAATATAAATAATAAGCAGGCACACTGAAATTACTTATAGGCCATTTAAAAATTAAAATTCAAGGATTTTCCAGGTTTTTTGTACAAAATTTCTCTTTTTCCAGGTTTTGGAAAAACCTATTTGAAATTTCAGGAGTTTCTAGGTTTTCAAGGCTCCATTATGTACCCTGTTTTAACTTTCCAAAACATCAATCTGCTTTTCAGTCACACGCAATTAATTGGGGGTTGGCTAGTGATTATCGATCTCAAAATTCCCTGAACAATAGATTAATTTTCCCCGACTAATAGTTCACTTTAGCATGAATTCTAAAAAATACCTTTGAATGTTTATTAGAAACATAAATATTGCAAAGAAGTTTTAAATTTATAAATGATTTGTTTTATATTCATATATTTTTAAACAGTAAATTAATGTACCATTTTTCCTTAATTTTTAAGGAAATTAAATACAATTTATTGAAAATATAAAAAAAGACCAAGCTTAGTTTCATACTTACTGTACAATTAGCTGATGAAAATGAAAAGGAAATATACATCAGGAATTAAATATACTTGTTATTGTACCCAATAGCAGGAAAATGTATGTTTTTTACCACAAATAATAAATAAGGGAATGTACCCATACTCATACCATAGTAAGGGATAATACTCATACCATAAGGGAATGTACTCCAACATCACAACAATAGAAGAGGAAATAAACGAAAGGAGGTGGAGATGGACTGGCCATGTTTTAAGAACACCAAGGGAAAAAGTGGCACACGTCTCGCTCTCCTGGGCTCCTGATGGCAGGAGGAAAAGAGGTAGGCCCAAGTTAACGTGGCAGAGACAGATGCTGGCCGATTTCAAGAGAGTGGGAATCGGTGGATTAGAGGAGGCCAGATCCCGGGCAGGGGACCGGAGGGCATGAAGGGGCGGGCTTGATGCCTTATGCGCCATACGGGCGTGAGGAGCATAAGTAAGTAAGTACCCATACTACGTGACCTGTCTGGGGGGGGGAGGGAGGTCTTCAAAATACCACGCTTGGTCACAGGGGGGAGGCATAGGCAAGGTGGAGTAGATGGCACAGCTTCGATAAGAGTCCTCTAGCCGCTATGTTTACCCACAGCTCAAATGATGACAACATTTAAGCATGTTGCTGTGGGTAAATATGGCGGCTGGAGGACTCTTATCGAAGCTGTGCCAAGTAGACTTAGAGGAAAAGATCTGGTAAGTGAAGCAAATCTGGCCTGCAGCTGAATTTGGCAATTTTTTTTGGTCACCAAATATCCAACCAAGTATGACAATTGGTTGCCAAATTTGGTGATGAAAATCTGCAGGCCGGATTTTCTTTATAATCCAAAGAATTAATACATAGAAATTAACTTTATACAAGGCTCATATAACTTGTTTTTCACCTTATAGCTACATTTGATAGAAAATGGGTGGCAGCTTCCAAACCAAAACTTTTTTGGTTAAATTCCATTATTTGTCCCATTAAATATTATCAGTAAAGATTGGAATAAAACAAATATATTAATGAAAACTGAAAATTTGTGAAGATATTAATATTTGGTGGTCAGAATAGTTAACAGAATAGAAGAACCCTTTTTTAATTTGCTAAGAGGCTTTCTGAAGGGTCGACAGAATACATAAGAACTAGAACCCACAGATTTCCCCATAAAAGTATTCCATGGCATTTCCACTGCTTTTGCTTAAAAGCAAAAGCATCACGTAACAGTGGCAACAGTAACAATGCAGATAAAATTCAACAGCACATATTTGAAATAGGTCCTTCATGGGAAAAAGGGTGACGTGTCACCAAAAACTGGAGATTGGCCTATCTGTTGCGCTGTAAAACAGTTGCTATGAACAAACCATTTCAAATCTCAGATTTAACAATACATTCAAATAGCCAATAGCCATTCATGTAGACCTAATATGTCTACATTATATTCTTCAAAAATTGTCTTTTTTCAATTATAGATCTTTAAGAACAGATTTAGTAGGGAAGGCGTGAAAACCAAATAACCATCCAAAGTATGGATAAAACTTGGAAGGAATACTATAAATATATGCGCAACAGAACCAATTCAGAACAAACATGTAGGAATGTAACCACATCGCAAAATAACTTCTAGAAGCCAACTTTTTACGCCCATGCAACAGTAGTGTGAACACACAGGGGGCAAGCCAAGTTCGTTCAGAAAATTGCGAAAAAACAACTCAAATATTTCCATAACAAAAGTAGTGTTCGGCAACTAGTGGTCAAAAAATAGTTAACTACCAACTAGTCTGGGAAATTGTTGTTGTAACTAATAGTTAACTACTAGTTAACAAGTCTATTTAATTTCATAACCTACTTTTTGGCAAAATTCTAATACATCTTTCTTATCTTTAAGTCACAAAAAACGTTCATACTTCACGCAAAAACGGTCTTTATTTCTGGTTATGGTATTTGAGTACTCTATCTTTGATAAACATTTTAAATACCTTATTAAAATCTGTATTAAATAATTTTTTTTGAAGTAGTTGAAAATTTGAAAGTAGTTTTAACTAGTAGTAGTAGTTAATTAAAAAAGTAGTTAAACTACTTTAAACTAAAAGTAGTTAAACTACTAGTTGCAACTAGTTCTAGTTAACTAGTGCCAAACACAAAACAAAAGTAACAATAATTTAAAAAATTGGAACCAGTTTTGGAAAGTCCTCCAGCCGCTATGTTTACCCACAGCTCAAATGATGACAACACTTAAGCATGTTGCTATGGGAGCTGTGGTTACACATGGCGACTGGAGGACTTTCTAAAGCTGTTCCAAAAATTCCTTAAAAGGAAAATTGAGATTTAAGATAATATATTCAAAATACGAAAATATAAGATACACAATATAATACTGAAAAATAATATTCCAATTATACATTTTTACTGCAATTTTAACCCATGTAACCTTTGAAAGTGTTCTTATACTATAGTTTTATTGTATTCCCACTTAGCTTCTAGAAAATTATAATACCATTCCACGAGGATTCCTTTCATAACATACACCATCTTGAAATCTCAATTCTTTATTTCGTCCTTCATAAATACGAATACAATGTACAAATCTAATACGAAATTTCCTACCAACCCAAGCATCCACATCCAGATCCACCAAAACAATGGCGGAATGTTTACAAATTTTCATACTTCACAGTTGTTGCCATTTTAGATTTCGATTATACTTGTTTTAAAATACACAGATCGTAAACTTACCGTGGATTGACCAGGGAGGATCAATAGGTGGCGCTTTGGAATAGGCCATAGGCAATATAGCCCAGTCAAAATAGACGAAAAAAAGGCGAAAGTTCGGAAAAATTCGCATAGAGCTGAAAATTGGCACAGACGTAGATGACATCATTATAAGTGATGTACCAAAAGTCCTCATCGATCCGATGTGCGCTAATTTTTTTATAGAGGTTTTAATTGCGCTTCGCATTCGCTTCGTCATACTACGGGAAAACCGGCCGCGACAGTGGCGCCGCTTGCTCGTTCAACCGAAGGATGTCGAAGCGATGAAGATAGGGAGATGGTAAAAACAGCTTCTTTGTGATAATATTCGCCTCTGAATCGGTTGTAAAGCGAAATCCTTTTGTGATAATGATCGCAAAGAGGCTGTTGAACATCAATGCAAAGTGCGAAATACTATTTATTCGAGATCAAATGGGGGAAAATATCTTCCCGTTTTATTTTCCTTGCAAATCTCAAAAAATTAAGGGAAATATTTCGTAGTAACTTCATTGGTAATGGAATTCTCAAGAAAATAACCGAGTAATTATGGTAATTACTTTTTAAAATTAATTTGAGGTTCCAAGGTTTAAAAATTGGAGATTTGGATTTGGGGGAAATAACTAGGCGCATTTTTTACGTGGTTTTTCCTGTATTCCCTGTGGGACTAATTTTTTTAGTTACAAATATAATAAAACCATTTTTTACTGATAAAAAAATAGTATTCAGGAGTTTTCTGGAGCAAGTGCAAGATGAGTGTCTGAATTGGCTCCTAACTAATAACGTTTTTCATTAATATTTTTGGTTTAAGAATAGCTGAATTATAAACATGGTTTCAAAAATAACAAACTCGGGACACTTAAAAAGCATTCTCTGACCAGTAAAAATAGGGCCCCTCTGGATCCATCCAAGAGTTGATTGACAGCTAGGTCAACACGGATGTGCCGCCAAAAGTAATTGGAATTGCCCCACGACTTGGGGGCCGAAGGGACAGGAAGCCTTATCTACCACTTTTGTGGTCATGGCGCCTGTAACAAATTATTGGAAATTTTCTTAGGAACCTTATAGCAAAACACCTGCAGTTAATAACATTGGCTGTTTCCACGCTGTCTCCAAAAATGTCTCAAGTTTGCTTCATTTGTGTGGAGGACTTTTAACTGAAAATGTTCAGCGAGGTATGAAATCTTTAATTAACAGGGTGGCCACAGACCTAGAAAACCTTAAAAATCGGGAATTATCAGGGCAATTTAAAAACCTGAAATAATTAGAGAAATATCAGTTAATTTTAGAAAATCTGATAATAATCAGGGAAATTTTGAAAATTGCCTGGTTTCAAAAAATAATTTAAAATTTTTCTAATTTTCAAGTCTTTAAAAGCGTATCTCCGTTCTCCTTCCTACAAAATTAAATTTCGAATGCACATAAATTAGCATGGTTGCAAATGTTTAGAAAAGTCATCTGAGGTTTCCTTTGTCATAACGTGGACTGGATTTGGATATAATCTCTTAAGATTATTATAAGAGACTGGAAAAAAAAATAATCTCTTGTATTATTTTACCAGAGATTTAACCCCTCCTGATTCAGGCTTGAGATTTAAGATTTTCCAACTTTCTCCCGCTTTCCCTATTTTTACAGTCATTCTCCTAGAAGATTAAATTTAATATATTTATAAAATATCAAGGAAAATCATACCAGATTATCAGGGGAAACTTGGAATTATCAGGGAATTTTGAAATAAGTTTTCTGCGGCCATTCTAATTAATTAATTTAATAACAAGATGGGAACAAGGAATGCCTAAGTAACATATTTCATCCATGGTATTTTCCCCAAATCTCCAATTCTTTAAACATTGGAGCCTCAAATTAATTTTAAAAAGTAATTACCATAATTACTCGGGTTTTTTTTTCTTGAGAATTCCATTACCAATGAAGTTACTACGAAATATTTCCCTAATTTTTTGAGATTTGCAAGGAAAAGAAAACGGGAAGATATTTTCCCCTCATTTGATCTCGAATAAATAGAATTTCGCTCTTCGCATTGATGTTCAACAGCCTCTTTGCGATCATATTCACAAAAGGATATCGTTTTACAACCGATTCAGAGGCGAATATTATCACAAAGAAGCTGTTTTCACCATCTTCCTATCTTCATCGCTTTGACATCCTTCGGTTAAACGAGCGAGCGGCGCCACTGTCGCGGCCGGTTTTCCCGTTAGTATGACGAGGCGAATACGAAGCGTAATTAAAACCTCTATAAAATAATTAGCGCACATCGGATCGATGAGGACTTTTGGTACATCACTTATAATGATGTAATCGACGTCTGTACCAAATTTCAGCTCTATGCGAATTTTTTCGATGTTGAATGTCTATTTTGACTGGGCTAATAATGGAAAAAAGAAAAAGATGGGGTATGCCTTGTGACTTGTGATAGGGGGGCCCTAGTGGAGCTGGGATCGATCCAATACTCTACTCATGCAACTTACGCCTCTTTCACCGTGTCACGAGAGGCGGAGAAAAATGAAGCTTGAGCCCTATGAAAAAGGACAAATTGATTGGAAACGCCCCTTCAAATAACAGCTGTGACCACCAAAAGGCTACTGCCTACTGCCTGTGCCTACACATTTATAAACCACAGTTATGATTGACATTTGTGAGGCTTCCCTCTACCATATCAGACGGGATTTGAAAATGGCGCTGTCTATTTGGCCGGCAAATATACTCTCTAACTCTAGTCCTTTTTACCTGGCAACGGTTCTGATTGGAGCGCCGGGACTGCTACGTAGCCGCGAGATCTACGGCGCATGCGCCAACTGCCGGTTTTGCCGTTAAAATAGACACTTCGTTCGTTGTTCATTTTGGAACCTCTGTACGGCTTTCCTCTGTGCGGTACCTATTTCAAAACAAAAACGCTCATTTATTTTATGAATCAATTTCAAATTTTTTCTCTTGTACTCATCGAAGTAATATATTACCGAGGTATTACTGTAGGACCATGTGAAAAATCCTAACAGAGGGTTCAAACCAAACTATTTTCAAATGCCATGGTATGATAGAGGGCAAAGAAGTTTTCTTACAACATAAAAAAAGGCTGAGGGCTTTGAACACACTGAGCTATAAACAAACTGGAGTGACAACTGAGCGTGCCGAAACCCTATGGAGAATTTCGTTTGTTTTGCCAGGTTCGCTCAGCGAACCAGGCAACCTGTGATCTTCCGCGCCGGCACGTTCGGTCGCATGTTATATCATCAGAGGTTGTCACTCCAGTTTGTTTATAGCTCAGTGTTTGAACATGGGGGAGGCTCAAAAATTTACAGAAATATTCTCTCGGAGTATTACACAGAACGGATCCTATTGCGTAATGCAGAACGCAAAGGAGATTTGGAGAAGACTAGTTTAAATAAAAGAAGTCAAACAAACTCAACGAAAATCTTATTTTATTAAGAAGAAAACAGTAACAGTTCAACTCCAGTTCCAATTGCTCCATTTCAGTTCAAATTCAATCACCTATTCCAAGCTTTTGGCTTGCATTTGGCTGAATGCGCTGAAGACCAAATACAAATCAAGGGCAACATCCGAGCTAGCCACCTCAGGTTTAAGGCAAGCCCATCATTAATAGGAATGATGATAGAATCGTTTACTGATATAGCGAACGGAACCGGAGAATACAGGACAGTTTCCTGTTTTTCAATTAAAAGAAGATATTGAAGGTGTAAAAAAAACACACATAAGAAATTTTAATATTTGAAAAACATCAAAATTTTTTTTACAAAATGTTTTAACCCTTTCAGACCTGAACGCCTCAAATTTTCTCTAGGATTCAGTGGTAATATCGGCTCGTTAAGGGCTGAAAGGGTTAAAGGAAGAGTATTCCCTTGTTAAAAGGTGGTAACGATTTTTTTCATTGTCGTGTAACCACTTGGGAAATAATTGCTTTCTTGGTGCAACCCCCCCCGGCATGACATCATGACTGACTATTTTAAAACAGAGTAAAGAATTTTTTTCCCCCCAAAAAATGTGGTTTCTGTTACGGCATATCCTACCATTACTTCAATATTTTTTTATAAAACACTTTGTTCAACTAAAGAACATGCGTCATCTGTGAGATGATAGCTGAAAAGTGAAATGATCTTTGAAGATAAATATATTTTTGTATAATCAAATCCAGCATAACTGAAATAGTCAAATAATAGTGTTTTATTTTTAAGCTTTCAACTATGCCGAAATAAATTTCAGAAATTAACTTTTGAACTGCTTATTTTTTTAAAAATATGTTCAATTTCTGAACTTTTTTCTGTACGTAGTTCACAAAAGAAAAATTTTCTTTTTCGATTTTTTGTTTGTTTTGAAATTATAACTAAGACCTTTAATAGGCTTTTATAATCATATTTTTTACTATCCGGACAGTTTATGTCGTAAAAGCAAAAGCGAGACTTCCGAACAAAAAGTCACAAACTTACACAAAAATTTGATAAATTCTAGTAAAAATTCTGAATACATATTTTGCACAGTTGTGCTATTAATAAGCATGGATATGGAACACAAAACTCTTTGGCAAAAATACTCGCAAAAAACTCTTTTTAATTAATATTTGTATAGTTGAAAAATTTATCTCTTCCCTAAATCAAATAATTTTCCAATAACTGATTTCGCATGTAGGCAGTTTGGAAATAGCCAAAATAGGGTCAAATGATAGGAAAATATATTTTTAGGTATTAATAGTTAGGTATTGAATATTTTAATGTATTAGTATTGTGAGAACTCAAAATCAAAGCTCAAAAATTGTCAGCAAAAAGAGAGATGCTTAAGCATTTTATACCTACAGATATTTAATGCTTATCAATACCTAAAAAAATATCGATTTTGACCATTCCCGTCTTAACAGAAATGCACAATTATATTATTAAGGTATAAATATTTCGATTAGGTTTCCAATTAATTTAGTTCTGAGCTATTTGAGTATCATCGCTTTGGATAATATGCTGTTGAGTTTGCACCAAGAATTCGATGTCAGACTTTATGTCCATGGGTGGGGTCGACGGGTCGTATCTTCTGACAGGTACTCCGTCGCGTCCGACCAGTATCTTCACGAAGTTCCAACGGATGTCCGAGTTCTTGAACGGTGTATAGAACAATCTCTCCTGCTCTCGGAACTGGTCGCGAGTAGGTGGACAAGATTCCTAAAAAAAAGAGAAAAGGTTACACTTTCTAGTGAATTATTTACTACTTTTACATGGATGTGATAAAAGTAAAATCCTGTAAAATTTCTTTGGTGGCATATATTTCATTCCTACTCTGTAAAAAATAATCGTAAAAAACAGTAAAGCTCTGGCAGTAAAAGTTGTCAACAGAAGTTACAAAGACAAAAGTTACAGAGAAATAGAAATCCCTTGCACAGTAAAGCTCTGGCAACTTTTGCTGCCAGAGTTTTTCTGTGCACGGGATTCCTCTGTTGTTGACTGAACTTTTTTTGTACACCACAATCTTTTGGCAACCTTTGGGAACTTAGCCTACGGGAATATTCTTATATAGTATTTAACTACATATTATCTCTCTACAGAATGGTGTCTCATTTTTCTCAACTTCGGAAGTTTTAGTGGATTTTATTATGTCCCAAAGGTGTTTTGGAAGAAAAGTCGAGAGTCAACAGAGAAATCCCTAGGTACAGAAAAGCCCTGACATCTTTTGCTGCCGTTTTTTGACGATTATTTTTACAGTGTAGTAAAGAGCCGGTAACTTATACATGACAAATCTACCATGGGCAAAAATTTAATTGGTGTACTAAAGAATTCTTAATAAAATGAATGTAATTGAAAACTTATAAACATTTAACTGGACGTTACTGTAATAATTATAGGAAAACAGTACAGATACAGAATTGAAGGTTGGGGGCGTAGTTTGGAATCCATTTTGTATGGATTCCATTCACCCCAATCACATTCTTTTTTCCATGCCCAGTCTTGCTATTTATGTTTCCGACTACATAATGAAAGAGAACCCATCGAAGGTGGAAGCTAAAGACAACCTTGAAGAGGACCTTTGCAACCCTGTCACGTACAGACTTGTTCAACGGCTTCGAAACAAGGGGTTTTTCCCCCATGAGCATAGTGTTAAAAGCAACAGGTTGTTGGGTCTTTCGTAAAACCTTGCGTAAAGCTGTAATCGAGGAAGTCCTTGTTTTGAAAGGGATTGGGGTTGTCAGTAACAAAACAATCTACTTTTTTTACACCCGCGAGGGGTGTCCAGTTGGTGGGGCAACACCTTAGTTGCGTTGCGAGGCCTCTTTAATCATGCTGCATTACCAACAGATGCACCCTTGATGTATTTAATCTTTTCTTCTGAATCTCTCCATGATGTGGGACTTGTCTATTTTCGAAATTAAAATATGATTCGTGTGTCTGCTGTATGTAGTTCGTGAGAATGAAAAGTGTCTCTTTTTTATGCAAGAAACGAAAGAAAAATATTCTCTCGTATGGAGCAGTAAAAAAATGGAGATTCTTCCATTTCAAGTTGTTGTTATCAAGGAGAAGAAATACAGAGAACAATGCCTTCGAACAAAATGTGAAAAAGAGGTCTTAAATTAAACCAGGACAGACTTTCAATTCAAACTAAGAACGATGGCTAAAATCAAGGTGTGGTTGTTGTTGTTGTTACTTATTCTCCCTGATCTAGATAAAAAAGACTAGACCAGGTCCAAAAGATTCCACACCCTCAAAAAGTCCATGACCTGGAATAGATTCTCTAAAATCAAGGTAGATTTTTGAAATGAAATTTCCTGAATTTTCCAGTTTAAGGTCAATACATCGCAGCTATTCCCAGCAATTTTTAGGATATTTTTTGCTAATTGCTAGCATATGTTTTTGATGAATAGTAGATATATTTCTTTTTCAGATGCAAAAATGCTGACATCAAAATTATCGGCTGATTTCATAGGTGTTCCGTTCCGTACGACCTTTCCAGGTTTTAGTAAAAATTAGCAATTTTCACAGACTATTTCCTGACTTTTGATTCAAATTTTCTAGTCCGGGGTATCTCTATAAAATGTCAAATCGGTGAATACATCTCGAAAAATGTATTACAAGCGTGAGTGAAAATAATATAAGAATTCCATTTCAGAGTCCCCCCCCCAAAAAAAAAATGTCATAAGAGATAATTTTGTAAATTATTGACTCTTTAAATCTGCTTTCTTTAAACATATGTATTTTTTAATATTTTTTGTTATCTGTTTTGCAAGATTTTAGAAATGACAATTAATTAATTAACTGTTCATGGTGGATTGCTCTAGCTCAAGAAAATAAGTTAATTCTTTTGAAACTCTTAATACTAAAATATTAACGAATGTTAATTAAAGATGAGTAGGTTAACTAAACAACGTGTTCTCTGAGAGGAGTTTAAACACACATCAAAGGGGGGGGGGAAACGAACTATTTAGATTTAGGCCACCTTTTCAAATAAATCTATTTTGCAAAAACACAATATGGAAAGGAAATGGGTTGTGTACACCGTTCTCTTTCATTGTGGGGGAGGGTTCAATGAAAACTATGCAACAATGTCAATGCATGGCACAAAAGTACTTAAAATAGAGGATTGTTTTAATCAATAAGCAAATAAGGAAAATTTCCCTCAAACAAACATATTTACTTTGTTCGAACTGTAGATAAAATAAAACTCTCTGTTTTCAGTGAGATTAATTGGTAAACTAGAAATCAAGGGTTATCGGAGAAAAATAGAACTGTTGTTGTGATGTAGCTCTCGTTTCAACAACTAAGAAAATTAAGGTGCAAAAAGATCTTTAAAAATCATCAGATGAGATATTTTTGAAAGAAAAAGGTATATTACATAAAAGTTTAAATGTTTATTTGCAAAGCGTGTTGAAAATCATCAGTGCTTTTATTACTATTTTCAGAATTTATTATGCAAAAAAAAATCTTCCAATACGATTTGCAACACATCTTACCTTCAGGTAGGTATAGAGTGGATGCTCCTTCTCACCATTGACATCAATTTTCTTGGTAATTTCGAAGTTGGGTGTAAAACCCTTCCCCGGCCTCACGTGTTTGATGCCATTCCAAATCTCTTCTCCGTTGCCACCTGGTTCTTGCTGCGAATATAAAAAAAAGAACTCAAAAAACAGCAAACTTCAACATAGTAGAGAAATATAATTTAAATTACGCCGAAACTAATTCTATGTAAAAAGATTGCCTCTCCAATTATAACCTGCCTCTGTTCAACAATCTTTTATAGAAGAATAAAAGGTATTATATTTTGCTTTTGGGAAATATTTACTTCGAGATTTTAGAGATATTACCTAAGCTGCAGTTTAGAAGTTATTCACAACTAAATTCATTATGACAATTTTCATATTTTAGGGACCCATAAATATAAAAAAATACTCTTTATTCTTCGGATTCAACACTCTAAACTGATTTTTAAAAGGTCAAATACGTTAGTATAGTGATATTTCATTAATTAAATTTACATTGCATGTTTTAAAGCGTGGTAGAACTCAAAAGTTTTATTCCCGCACATTACACAGTAGTTGTCAACATGCGTAATTTTTTTTCTGTAAATTCGAGTGTGTAACAGAAAAAGCTTCAATGTGCTTTAATCTTGACCTATTGTAAATTTTCCATTTAACATTACTTCTAATGTCTACATTCTATATCCCAACTTCAGGTTTTTCCAATTTTTCCCAGCTCTGCTTTTCAAACCCAGTTTATATTTTTATTTTTCAGTTTAATTTTTTTCAAAACGTACTTTTACTGTGCAAAATTTCTAAAATTAGACATTACTGAATAAAATACCTTCTTTCCACTAATCTTTTGAAGACTCCCTTTCCATTAAAATCAAACGTGTTATTAAACTCTTCCAACTTTCTTTGAACGCCCAAAGTCAGAAAGCAATTACTAAAGCGTTGCTGACTTGAAATGGTTTCATTACCGAAAAAAAAAATAGTTTTTTCTTTAAATACACAGATAAAATCTCGAAAGAGAAGTGAACAACCGACTATCAAATACTACATCTGCACTGTAAGTTTGAAGAACCCACGGTGGGAAAATATCATGAATATTAAAAAATATCATGATTAGTTTGTGCATGGTGACCTTTCAAGTTTAATACAATACTTAATTCATATAGTGCTCTTTGTTGAGTAAACATTTTAAATCCCAAGAATTTAATTAGTTTAAAAAATTTGCAGTAAACATCTCATTCTATTCCATTCTTTGCTTTATACAATGTTTGATAGCCTTCAAAATTAAAAAAAAAAAATTCAAATAAAATATACAATAGAAATGGGAAGTTCAGAAGGATACAAACACTGAAACGGGTTTAATTTTTTGTTAGTTTTCTTCCGTGAATTTTATGGAAGTAGAAAAAGCGGCTATTAAATGGTGAATAAAAACTGTCTGGGATCCACAGATACAATCGCTTTTAATAAAATTAGTGGAAGTAATTTCTTTAATTAGAGTTAATTTGTTGAATATTTCCTTTCTTATGATTTAATTTTTTTACTTAACGAAAAGAAAGGATAAAGTAAAGTAAGTATGACGAAAGACGGAAGATAAAGTACTAAAAGTATGTTTGCAAAGTTTTTCTAGTTGATTTATAATTTTTAATAAAGTTTTTCTTTTTATTATTTCCAGAACTCTCTCGATCGCTTCTTTCAAAAGATGAATGAAGATAATATTGCAAAATTGTAATAAGTTTAATTTAAAACAAAGTCACAAGGCGCATTTTTTAAGTTGGATAAATTTCCGTATTATCAAAGTAATACCGTACTGGCAAAAGTAATGTAAATAGAGGTTGGAGCATGCCCAGTGGCGGATCCAGAGACTTGGTTTGGGGGGGGTGATTTTACCTATATGCGCATTCGACATTACAATCAATTTTACATTCAATTCGTAAGAGGAAGACACATAAAATATATTTGGTGGAAAGTTCCACTTTCTACTGATTTAATTGTAAACCATTAAATGCATGATTAAAATAATTCATTTTCCCTTTTTAAAATGGAACTTCTACTTAAATGCATAAAGTATACACTAATATATAACAATTAACAAAACAGACCAAAATAAAGAAAAATTAGAGAAACAGAAAAGAAACTAAAAGTAAAATTACCGCAAAGCCTTTTTGCTGTTTATAATTATTTCTTTTTCTTTTAGCTTTTTCACGATTTAGAAATTTAGTAAACCGGATTAAATCATTAGAACCTTGAAATGATTAGTAATAATGACATTGAAAGCTGCCCTGTTACGTTCTCAAAATAATAATAAAAACTTAATAAATGTACATAAAAAATATTAAATCTATTACTAAATGATAAAACAATTTTCTTTTGTATATGTATTCCGAATTTAGCAACCAAGAAGAAAATTTAAAATAGCAATTTCTCTTAATAATTAATACACAGTGATATACTTGAGTTTAAAAAATTATGAAACATCGAAACAGAAAAGTTGCAGAAAATGGCAAAACTACCTCAGCTTTATCTTCAAAAACATCATTTCTTGGCTTTTTCTTAAAAAACGAAAGCTGAGTTGATCCACTGTTCGTTTATGAGCACGACCATGTTCACTATTTCCGGAATCCATTTTTTGTGATAGTAAAACGCCAAGTGTTAATAAAACAGCAAATCAGTGTAAAAAGACGAGACAAGTCAAACGTTGGAAAGAAAATCAACTAAATTTTTTACTAGTACAGCTTGGCATATGTACGACATGCTCTGCCCACAAGTTTTGACCATCCCACTGCCAACAAATAGCTGTTATCCCCTCCCAATATGGGATTGCCAATCGCTCTGAAAAAGCTTTGATTGGCCCTTAAATAGATGTTGAAAAACAGTGAGATTAGAAAATATACAAACAAGCCGTCCGCTCTGGTTTTTGTGTGCAATTATACCAGTAATCAGCTTCGATATGAGGTTCAATTCACCCCTATACAGATTTCTTTAACACCAGCTGAAATTTCCGGTGACCAAAGAGTACCGATCCCCCACGAGAGCAAAAAGTGGTCATTAGCGCGGACCCTCTGTCAATCATGGGTGGCTCTTATCAGTTCGGGAAGGGAGTTCCTCTGAAAAGTGATCGATGCATTGAAGTTACGAGTTGCTATACTATTGCCGAAAAGGGGCACTGCGAGAAACCGGAAAAAATACTCGCTCAGATGGTGACAGCGGTTTCTCAGTAGAGATTATTCACAAGTCAAGTTTATCGCTATGTTATCGGGGATGAGATTTTCGGCCGGAAATTCGGCGAGGTCACTTTGTTGGGGGGGGTGATCACCCCAATCACCCCCCCCGTGGATCCGCCACTGAGCATGCCAAGGAACTTGTTCTTTTACATAGACTAGACATGCTTCTATTTAACGTATTTCCTCAAGTAAATGTGAACTACACACTTCATACATTTAACACTGTATAAATACATACATACACTGTATACATATTCAAACCTTTATTACTTTACTTTACTTGCTACTCTTGTTATAAAGTATCAGAAAAAAATTACTTTATTGATGATATGTAGAGGATAGGGTGTAGCAAAAGTCAGGTCATCCTGACAAAAGATTCATTAAAGCAAAGCTCTTAAAGCTGCTTAACGACCAAATGGAATATTATTGTGGAAGGTATGGAAAATAAGAGATAAAGTCAAATAAATTAGAAAGCTTGAAAAAATATCGATTTCAAAATACGCCCTTTTCAAAATTATAGGCTGGAAAACCGGACTAGATTACTCTTGTTTCACCTAGCTGTTTGACCTCAACAATGGTGAAAACCGAAAACTATATGGTTAAGTCCGATCATTCGCTAGTTTGGCTCAACACAGGAAGCTTTCATCAGGATATGCATTCAGATAAAACTTTTTGTCCCAACCAAACGATCCATCCCTTTTTTATGAACTTTTGTTGACGGAAGTCCTTCGTCCGGTCTGTTATTAAAATCCCCCTTAAATAAGAGTTATTCGCATCTCTCCCTATTCAGAGCTTTTAATTAAAGACTTAATTGAAACGCTCCATTTAACAGTCTGTTGTTTGTGATTAAAGAAATTTTAATTTCAACGCGTTTTCTTTTCATAATATGAGAAACAGTTAGAAGGGCTTTTGTAAAAGAAAGAACTGACTGAACACTTTTTGACAAACACGAAAAAAAAAATTAACACTTATTTTTGACATTCACGACAGGATTATAGTTATAATTGTTTGTCGAGGGTGGGACCTCATATGATTACATTATTCTTTTTTGGGGGAGCTTATCTTTTGAAACGGATGTTACGTATATCGTATCTTAACCAAAGTATCCTATAGAATGTGTGATTTTTGATGATTGAGAAAAACAAAAAGAAAGAGATAAAGATTTGTACATTTTCTTGATAATTTTGTTTAATGGTCATTTTAAAAACCTGATGACAAATCTCACAGGAGACCTTTACTTTAACCAAACGAAATGTAGAAAAACTTATTTTCCTTAAAGAGAATCGCATTTTCAAATGACTGACCTTTAAGTAATTTGTTTCGTAAGTGTTCAAAGGTACTAATTTCTTGTTAAGAGAAAGATTAAAGCGATACTTTGGGAAAACCGCAAGAATTTCACCCAAGTACATGTGGGAAAAGGGGATTGATATTTACGCAAGAGAAGCTTCTAGTCATATCCTTGATTTTTATATTCAAAATTCCAAGAATCATAAACTCTAATAAGCACCCCTGAATTCGCGAAAAATTATCAAAGTTTCAACTGAGAAACAATAGAACGTGACTTCAGACGATAAAACATTCATTCATCCCCATCACTTATTTTCAGAGTAGTTCAAGATCGGTTTCTCCAAAGGTTAAACAGAAATACATCCTTGAGCTAAATAGGGTCTTGATTGGCGGGTAGTTATCGTTAGGAAAATGAAACACCTGGGAGTTTTTCTATATTGAATAACTTTTGTGTAACCTCTGCGAGAGTGAAAGGCTTTTATCAATATGACGAAATGTACAGGAAGAGGTGAAGAGGAGGAAATGGATCCCGGTCGAGTTCTTATGCGTCTTGTCACAACTCGAACTAGTTTTCTCTGTAAACAACCATACTGTTATGTAATGATGAAAATCTGGTTTGGGAGATATGCCGCTGTTGTTTAGCACTAGAGATTAGTTTAGAGATTTTAACCGCTTTAAAAATCTGTGAAGTATTTAGCATTGATCATGACAATATACTTGATAATTAATTACGTATATCGCATATAGTAAATGCATTCCATCAATTTAATTTGGTGTTGTTTACTGTTGTAGGAGGCATTCTGCAAAAAAATATTTCTCTTACAAAGAAAGTTAAGATGGAAATCGTGGATAGTTGGTTGTTTGGGTTTTTATGAAAATCGTGGATAGAGAAAAGGGAAGGACAAGTATTGATCGCATAAATTGAAAATTCAAGAATTAGATAAAAGTGAAAAAAAAGAAAGGGTTTTGGAGGGTTCTGAAATGTGTTTGATAATAGGGAATGCTTTAATACTGTATCAATGCACTAACAATTACTTATAAATAATCTCTTAACACTAATAACAATTCATCGAAACCGTCTGTCCTTCGTAGGATTAGAAAAGGTGAAAGATAATTATATCTTCAATTAAACCTATTGCAAAAGGTTCAGGGCTTTTAGACGTTATAATTACATGAAAGAATATTTTGTTTCAATGCTATTGAGGCTTAAATACTCAGGGTGAATTTATTAGCGGTGAAGGAAGAGGAAAGAACAGTGAAGTGTAAATTGACCTCATGGCTACAATAATTAGTTAAATATGCAATACTTGATTTTCATGGTCTAATGTATTTTGCCAAATCATGTTTCATTAAGATTTACAGCAGTGTGCCAGTTACTTTCGCCATAAATTTGATGGAAATTGAAACAGTTGTCAAATTGTGGGATGCAGTGGCGTATATAGGAATTTATTTCGGGAGGGGCCCAAAATTACTCCCCAGCCCCTCTCCCACATATTTAATAGGTCCAATGTAGCTTCTTAGGTGATAATTTAGGTCCTAAAAACTTAATATAGGAAAAGTTGTTATTAATAAAAATACAAGTATCAAAGGGGGGTCTGGGGGTCCTCCCCCAGAAAATTTTTGGAAATTTGACTAAAAAAAACAGGTTTTTAACTAGTTTTGGTACACTAAGTCCGAATTTCGGATGTACATTTTTATGAACTTAATATTTAAAAAGTTATTAAAATAGAGTTCCAAGTAAAAAAAAAGGATCTGGGGGTCCTTCCCCAGAAAATGTTTGGAACTTTTCCCCTAAAAACAGGGGTTTATCTTGTTTTTGGTACACTTAGTCCGAATTTTGGACATATATTTTTCGGTAGGATTTTGATTTTGATGAACTTTATTATAATAAAGTTGTTAATAATAAAATTCCAAGTACAAAAGGGGGGTTTGGGGGTCCTCCCCCAGAAAATTTTTTGAATTTTGACCCTAAAATACAGGGTTTTAACTGGTTTTGGTACACGACCTAGTCCGAATTTCGGGGGGGGGGGGCAGGTCCCCCTCGGCCCTCCCTTATATACGCCACTGGTGGGATGAGTTACAAAAGTGCAATATTGAAAGTTCAGTCGTTCCTGGGACACCTCGCTGCAGTAGATCCTCTCTTTTCGCTGGAACTATTTAATCATCCACTCTTTAGTCTCGACTTTCTCTGATTGGACTCTTAATATCGCACTTTTAATTAACTCATCCTAGGGTTTGACAAAATGTTTCCAATTTTGATAAAATTTATGATAAAAGTAGCTTAGCTTGTATACTGCTGTACCCTATGCAAAAAAATATTTTCACTCAATTATGTTTAGCTTTTTCAAACAGGTCTTGGGACTCTAGTTTCTTGTAACGCCTTCGTACTACATTAGTTCCAGCAACTATAAGGGTGCATCTCCACCCTTCTTTCTTCTTTATTCGAAATATGGTTGTCTAGGTCCCCTCTAACCACCCTATCATTTTTACAATGAGTTCTGAAACACCCTGTATTCACCCTGTATGATGTGTATGATGCTTTCGAAATCACCGAATATGTGCGATGCATCTACAAAGTCCTTTTTCTGAGAAAATCGGTCTTGAATATTCAGTGACCATATGTCAGGAATATTGCACTGCCAGCCGTCCCGTATAAATCTACTACATCCCGATTTAACAGGTTACAATTTCTTCACTTAGAATAATAAACAATTTTAAAAAGCAAAAATGAGATCATCATTATGCATTCCAAAGAAATATCGACTGCGATTTGCATATTAAAAGAAAGTGAGACGTGTAAACAACTGGCTAAGATACTCGGCCTACATCTGAATATGTTTCTAACAGCCTGTTTTTAAGGGTGTTGTCGACTTTATAAAAAAACATCACGATTTATTAGGCTTAGAAATGTTAAAAATGACCCGCCCCTATAATATAAATGACAAGCTCACGTGCAGTATGCGTAACTCAACTTCCTGGATTCACAAGCCTACGTCCAAGAGAACTTAGTGCAGGATAAACTTATCTCAATGCACTTGATGATAGCTAGATTTTAAGCAGCTTACTGGTGTAAATCTGAATGGTCATGGAATTCACCTTTGACTAATGGTCAAACGTGAAAAATACTTCCTGGAATGCCCCTTACCTCATCAGACAAATTAAATCTGCAGATAATTTGTTTAAAACATTGAAACACTTAACTTGTTAACAATAACACAGAGCCACTGAGTAGTAAAATCGAAATATACTTCTCGAGCTTATTAAAAGTCTTAATTTTTTATTATTCTACAGATAAGTAGAAAAATACCTTCGAGGATATGATATAACTATATTATTATGGAAAATTGTATGTTTCGTTCTCAAACAAGAATTTTATTTTGTGTCCTTTCATACAGTAAGCCGGGGTACTTCCTTCCTCCAAAAAATTTAATGATCCTCACCAAGTTTAAACGGTATTTAACAAATTTTGGAACAAACTGGGCACTTTGAGAATAACTGGAATACTAATTATTAACCTCCGAAAGAATATCAGCCAAGCTAGGAGCTAGGCAATTGCTGAAATTCATTCCTGCTATCGGGCTCTCATAGAGATCAAATAATGGGGACAGTACAACAGAAATAGACTATTTGGTCGCGGCCTCAACCGCCTCAACAAAGCAAGAAATAATCCTAACTTTTCAGTTACTTATCACGGTTTGGGGGGATATCGGACAACATGAGTGGATAGATAGGGTTGCTCTTTGAACCCTGATCTAGAAGTTCACCAGAAAATTAATTTGGTCACTCTAATGTTGAATCGTTAGTTTGAAAAAGGGAGTAAGTCCAAAAAATAACTAATTGACTTTTTGTGCTCAAACAAATTTCCAAGCTTTGCTCTACACGATTGGAAATTAATCTAATTCGAAATTTATAAGTTAATTTATTTTTCCTTTCTTATTCTTTGTGCTATAAGCCAAAACAAAATATTTTTTAATTTAAAAGCTGTTTTTTTTTAAATTTTTTATCCAGTGTATATTGGAGACTCCATTGATTCTCATTAAACTGTATTAAAGACTCAGCTTCATAATACTACTTTTGAAATTTATTTGTCTTAGTCTTTCTATTTTTCACTATTATGCTGTGAATTTCGAATCGATAATTTAATTCTCGATTTAAGTGGTTTTTAAGATTTTTTTTTCTGCTAAAATTGAAAAACGAATAAGCTCATCAACTTTTTCTTTCGATGATTGTTACAGTATTCTAAATAGGATACTTTGAATTTTCAGTAAATATTTGGGGGTTATGAAATACAAATTCTACTACTGTACAGTTTTTTCGATTTTCTCAAAGCTGGTTTTTGAACTTATCCCCTGACGATTCAATTCCATTTCAACATTTTCTCTTTCTTAAATATGAATGAATGAAGACATTTTGAAAAGAGTCTTGGATGAAATGCGGGGGTACCTATTCACTGGAGCTAATTTTGGTACAATCGGTCGGCCTTTATTTATAATAATTTAAAAGTAGAATGTTAGTGTGTAGTAGATTTCGATCAGACGTAACAGAGGATAAGAAAGAAGATTTCGATAACTCGAGAGGATTTCTTTTTTTTATATGCTATCAATTTCACTATAAAAACTGAAATGCTTTTAAAGTTTGATAAAAGTTTTACGCCAATAACAATGGCTATTGTTCTACATCTAGAAGAATAGTTTTTTTTTTCAATGCTATATAAAACATTCAAAAACTCTAGATGTATCAAATAGAAAGCGAAACCTTTTATCTTTTCTCTAAGAGCATTTTTTACTTAAGTACTGATACTTATGAATTGACAGCTAATGTCTAGAATATTTACTAAGATTTCAAAAAAATACCTTTAACATTAAATACAATTTTTTACCAAAAAACACCTTACCTGAATTTTCAATTCTTATTAGTGTGATTGACAAACAAAACACAATCTTTATAAATAAAGATTATGATCATTATTATAAGCAGTTTAGAAAATAACATGGCTGATTCGATGATATTTGATTCACACCAAACAGCTTTGAAAAAGTTATTCCCTGTGTTTACTGTTTGTCAATCCGGGCTCCCGAGACACAGGTGCGCACGAAAGGAATAGGGAGCAGGAAGAGGTTAAACCCCCTTTATTTCAACGTTTTATTTTTCTACTTCCGACCCCAAAACTAATTAATTTTTTAACTGTCTAAAATTCAAGATTTTAAGGAAAATTGAAAAGTCCTACAAACATTAATTTTACTCCTACTACTTAACCAAACTTTTTTGGCAGTCCTTGAGAAAATAAAAGAAAAAAATAAGGAAAATTAAATTTTGAATCTTTCTTTGCAATGATGAATTCACACAAATTTACCACTTTTTTTTTCAACAGAAAATATTTTTTACAAAATCAATATTATTTTTTAAAGGACCCTAACATTCTCTGCTTGGTATTGAATAGGAGAATGTTGAATAGGAGCCAGTCTTCAAGCCCGTCGAATGACGTGCGACCGAAAATGGGGCACTTTGCGATGGACAGAAGGGGGTAAAATTCTTAGAAAAAATTATTTTATCAAAACTTCAACCAAAACAAAATTTTTCCTAAAATAAGAGAAGGCACATGTATTCAACTCTAAAGAATTTAACTATGAAGAATTCTGTAGGGAGGGGAGGGCAGTGGTTCCTAAACTTTCAAATATTCTGGATCCACAGAAACCGAATCTAGGATTTTTGTGACCTCATCAGATGAGGGGAGGATCCAGGTTTGGCTTCTGTGGAGTTAACTAAGTTTTTGGAGGTTAAAAATCAGGATGTTGAAAGCATTTCTCCAACAAATTCATAGGGGAGGAAATCCGGCCCCGTTTTTACAGAATACTATGCGATGAAGCTTTTTATTAACAGTAAAGGGTAATATTTGAACCTAGTGGAATTTAATGTTTTAATTTCATCTATAGCACAAAATTCTACAGCCAAAAACAAGTCTATAAATTATTTTGAAATTTCTCTCTTATAGCCAGTGGCGTAACCAGAAAAAAAAAATTTCCGAGGGGGATATTGGAATTTCGGGAGAGAATAATGGGGTAAATTTATTCCTTTTCTATGGTCAAAAAAGATAAATTTCTGACTTTCGGGGGGAAGATGTGTCCCCAAATCTCCCCTGCTCTTAGCAACACGATTTTAACGAATTTTTGAGTATCGGGAACATCAGGGGCATGCTTTCAAAGGGGGGAATGAGCAAAAGTGTAAATAAAAAGGATCATGGCAAAAAAAAAAAAAAAAAAAATCTTACCTTCGAGAACTGGTTGCAAGGGAACCCAACAATATCGAACCCGGCATTATTATGGACTGTCTTGAGCGCATTCAGTTGATGATAATGCCAGGTGAAACCTCAGTAAGTGGCCACATTGACCAGCAGCAGGATTTTCCCCCTGTAATCGCTGAGGCTGATGTTGCGGCACTCCATCAGATCGGGCAGGGTGTAGTTGTACACGGTGGTGTGTGGGTCCTGGGGCTGACAGTCCAGCGAGGGCACGCGGAAGGCCCCGGCCAGGCCGAAGAGTAGGAGCGCGCTGACCGCTCGCAGTCCCATCGCGGCGTGTTTTGGTTTGGTGGCGGAAGGAAGACTGGTTTTGCTTGCTGTGTGATTGGGGTGTTCGCGAATTCTACTCGGTTGGGTGTTGGGGAGAGTTCTGATAGGTTTGCCGGAAGGGTGGCCTTCCTGATATGGGATTGATAGTTGTGCTGGTTGATTCGTACAAGTCTTTATCAAGTAGGATTTGTATAAATAAGAGGGGGCGTTTTTAGGGGAGGATTGGCGGTATTTTCGGAGTTTGCAGTCTGTATTCTATAGATCAGTGGTTCCCAACTAAACGTGCGCAAACTCTACTCCAAATATTCACATCCTCTGTCCTCTCCTCTTATAATCTACAGAATAACACCCCCCATTCCAAACCCTTTTTATAAATTAATTTTTATAGTGCTACTTTTCAAATTTTTCCGATGAGATTTCCGGATCTAAATTTTTATTAGAGTGTGTGATCATATAGCTTTAAAACAGTGGGATTTAAAAAAAAAATATCTTCACTCTCTGAAATAATGACATTTTCTTGATTACACTACTCTCCGATTTGTCTCTACAAAAAGAAAATCTTTTAATATTCGATGTTATTGTAAGAAGTTTTTAAATATTTTAAATAAAAAAAAACGAGTGATATTTTCGAATTTCGACTCAGTTTATTAATAGACTAGCTGATATACCCGCCGTTGTTCGGGAAAAAAAGGCTTTTCAAACTGTGTGCGTCAAAATAAATAATTATTTTCTTCACTGTATTCCTTTCCAAGGCGTCATTTAGGTGCAATAAGGTTCAAGTGCCCTCCCTATAGGATTTAATGTGTGAAGTCAGGGGGATCTCCCCCTTATTATTGGGGTGTTATTTCTTTTTTCTCTTTAATGTCCGTTGCTTTAAAAGTATATTATTGAACAGCAACTTCTATAGATAAAACTTATTTCCCCCTCACCATGCTAAGTTTTCATAAAATACAAAACGGTTAAATATACATACTTTTCTAAGTTGTTAAACAAAACCTTAAAAAAAACACTGGTTTAGAATTAAAGTTTTAATAACCAGTTTAAAAAGAAAGAACAGGGGGAGACTCCCTGAACCCCCCTTTGTTGATTTATCACTAACTCATTCACTTAAAGATATTTCAAACATGAAATAAAAGTAGACATCATTTGAATCAACACCAACTTTTGAAAAAATTTGATTAAATAGAAAAAAATCTAACAATAGAGGTATTGCATCACCTGAAAGGAGCAATAAGCGTTTTCAATTTAAAATTAAAGGATGCGCATAAGGATTTAAAAAAGAGCCGAAAAATGCTGCTTGGAATGTATTGATTTCAAAAATTCGTTTTCGCAAACCTTCCTGGTTGTGTGAGGAACAATATGCTAAAATTTCATAACAATCACAATAATAATGTGGATGCTAGAATGCAAGAACTAAAAACGGGAGTAAATATTCAAACCTCCGTGCGTGATGAGTCAGTGAGTGGTAAAGCTTTTATTATTATAGATTTTAGCTATTTTTATCATTAAATGCAAAATTTTTGCAATGACAGGATGGGTGGTTGATTTAAAACAACATATATTGATAAAAACGTTTGAGGAAATTAGCACATTTTATCTGTTTTTAATTTGAGAATTTCACCAAGTTTTGATAAAATTGTTTTATGACACATTCCGAAATTCATTCCATTTCTTGTTCAAAATCCCTCTTTTAGGGAAGTTTCCTGATTTTTAATGAAATTCAATTCAAGATATTTATATAAAATCTGGGAATTAGGGAGACGAGGGTGGTAATTCAGGAGTCACCTGACTATACTCTGAGTAAATAGAATTGGCGGTTGACCTTGAGTTTTTTCTCAATGTATTTCTTCTGCGTTGCCATGGTAAAGAATGACGTGAAACCGCTGATTTTATTTACAGTTGGCATGCATGGTAAGTTATTCTTATAATCAGGACTCAATTTGAGCCGGAATGCACTGCAGTAACTCTCTTTAAAAAGTGAAATACACCACCAAAAATACCTTTCTTTGAAATACCTCCCACTAATGTAACAAAAGGTAACCATTTTAGCACCTGCATTTCTAGAAATCAAAAGCCCTGCTTATAACTAAGTAAATTGCATTTAAAAGTATTATAGTATGGTGTTTAAATCATAATGGACACTGCCAAAGATTTACTGGAGAACATCTTTGAAATACTTATTACTGAAAAAAGAAATAAGATAATTAGTAAGCAACTTTAAAATGTCTTAAATTCAAATTACACAATAATGACACAAGTTAAGTTGTGTGTAAGTTTATTTCAGGTCACAAGATAGGCTACAACACTACAAATAGGGGTATGAGGAGATGGTCACGCAGCAAGCCAAATTTTCAAAAAATTCAACATGAGAATTGACATGAGCAATCCAGGAAATTATACTAGAATATCTAGTATGAAATGTTCCTTAAATATCATGGGCTAACATGAGTTTCTAGGTCTTACAAAGACAACAAAAGACAAAATTGTAGCAAAAAGATAATGCAAATATAAACTTGACCACAATTAAATTCTTAAAGACATGGAATGAGAGTCACAGCTGGTACATAAGAGGCTTGA
The DNA here is from genome assembly GCA_963680715.1 of Tetragnatha montana. NCBI lineage: Eukaryota > Metazoa > Arthropoda > Arachnida > Araneae > Tetragnathidae > Tetragnatha > Tetragnatha montana. The sequence goes on from OY796683.1 coordinate 19,727,778, forward strand.
ATCAGCCCATTACAACTGCCCGCTATCGCCGACAGAGATTGTCTTGGTTGTCTTCCCACTCTGGCTACCGTAGCTTTCGATCTTCTTTACAACATCCATACCCTCCACAACTTGTCCAAACACCACATGCTTTCCATCAAGCCTGGAAAAGTCAGTTAGAGTCAACTACTACTTAGCCTAGACTAGCAGTGTTTATCTTGGGGCATGCTGTCAATGTTTAATAATGAAAAAATTTGATAACAATATAATATTTGAGTGGCCCTAAAGTAAAAAATCATATAATACAACTCTTTACAGGGGTAGGAGCAACTATTTCACTAAATATAGGACATTCTATACAAAAATATAGGACCCTCCGAAAAGGGTTTAACTATATTTATTTACATTTTTTCAGATTATAACTTTAAAAACTGATACCTCTCAGTGAATTTAGACTCGATAAACAATAAAGAAATGATATTTTTAGATAAAACTTAAAACATTCATTTTTTAAATGTTCTGAAATGCAGATTGAAACAAACATAGGGTGATTCAAAACTCACGGGCAAAAATGACAGGGGGGATTATCAGATCAGATTGAAACTACTCGAATATAATTCAGAATTATCCTGGAAAGGAGGACCCTGAAGCAATTCTAAGGTGCTAGGGTACTGATGAAAATGGCCAAAACCAATTTAAAATGAGTTATTGTGGGGGCAAACAATTGGAGGCAGAAATAAAATAATGATGTTTTAACTTATTTATAAAAACTGTGTCAAGTTTTTAATCTTAAGAGATTGTCTTCAACGAGAGACAATAACTTTCTTGCTTTTTTGTTGTTAAACTTTGAAGATAACCTCTTTAGGACAAGAACTTTACATAGTTTTTATAAATAAGTTAAAACATGGTAATTGAAATTGTCACTGGAATTTAATTTTTCTACTATCAACCATTTGGCCACTTTTCCATTCCACCTATTTTTCATTACTTTTGTACACACTTTAGTTTAATGCATCAGGATTGCTTCAACTTCGGGTTTGAGATGAGAAATATAGGACATATAGGACATTTGCAAAAATATAGGACAATATAGGACGTTTTTTAAGGTTTTTGGAAAAATATAGGATATATAGTGCTGTCCTTTAAAAACAACCCACTGTTTCATATTTTCTTCATTAAAAGCTTAATAAAAAGGATAATTAAATAGAACAAAAAACTGTACTAGCGGCTCATCCTCCCTAACATTTCAGTGCTAAGCATTTTTAATTCCAACTCTCCATTAAAAATTGGCAGCCAATTAAGTAAGAAATTGAAAAAAAACCCACTTTTTCATCAGTTCCTTAATGCTTGAGGCTTGGTGTTATTTCTATCAATGCTACTTGCCCTTGATGGGTTTATACTTTTAGGAGTGCAAATAGATAAAACTTAATGTCTGGACAAAAACCAGTTCCTTTCCTATGATTAAATTTTCCTTCCACTCTGAAGGAACTTTTCTTAAAAATTGAACATAAAAGCTAACCTTGTTTAACCGTAACACATTTGAGAAGAAAGCAGCAAGTATTTGCATATCTGCACGAAAGTTTGGAACTTAAAACTTCAAGTTTAAACATAAATTTTTACACCCCATTTTAGTTACTTTTTTTTTTTTAAGAAATTAATAAAATGAGTTGAATGTGCAGCAAGCTATTGATGGAAAGTTTTAACACCAGAAAATAAAGGGATAATGGAATTGTCCCATTCATCCTCAACTATTGTTCCATTCATCCCCATACCCATTTAATTTAAAAAACTAAAAGAAGATTTGGAAAATAACGATGAATTTTCTCCATTTTAATTGTAAATTATACTAATACAAATACATTCTCAACACACAGTAAAATTTTAAGCTTAAATTAATTTATTTTTAAATAAACTTTTATAGAAGTAACAAAATAAAGTTCATTTTAGTATGGAAAAGACATTTAGTAGTCCAGTTTTATACAAGCATGGAAGCTGATGTTAATGAACACAATTTGTTGAATGGGCTAGGTAGTACTACTTTCTACTGGGTAAAATATCAAACATTTAAAGTTGAAATATAATAATTCAATTGTCCCATTCATTCTCACACCCCTACTTAACCAGAAATTTTATAAAGGCTTTTTTTTCAATGTTATTATTTCAATGTTATTAAATTAAATGTCTTTTAGATAAAAATTAAATAACATTTAACTACTATTAAGAACATTGTTTGACTTTTCTTTGAATCATGTTATTTAAAAAACACACGCATAGCTCTGAAGTGATCCAGTAAATATTTTTATAAATACTTTTCCAATCAGTCAAGATTGTCTCACATAATAATATATAGCAAAATGATGTTCTGATAGAAAAGTTTGTTTTATTATTCATACTATTAAAATTTTACATTAAGTAAAAATTAATGTATATTAGTAATATTTTACAAATTTAATACAGTGCAACTTAGATAACTTGTATGTCTATTTCAAGATTGTGGATCAGATGGTACCGTGAACTTCCTAATGAATGAATTTTACCTTTATAATTACATTTTTTTTTATTGTTTCAACTTTTTTTAGTAGGTTGCCCCACTAACTTTCAAACTTATACTTAAACAATAATATTATTACATACAACACCATGGAAAAGCACTAAAAATCATTGTTGTGATTTAAAAATGTAAGAAGTCATTTGTCTCTTTTGCAAATGTGTTGTGTAAATAACCATACCAAATGAACAGTTCTTTTAAAATTAATAATTAAAGTTGGTTTCTTAAAGGAGTTTTCTTACAGTGAAGCACAGGAGCCCCACAAAATCAGACAAATTACTTTCTATTTTCGGGGTATCAGGTTGTTTACATTCCTATTCATGCTAGAACAGACACCAGTATTATAATTTCCTTTGTAGTTTAAAATACATAGGTCTAAATTTTAGTATGATCTAAACAAAGTCTATAAAATGGTGTAAGTTTACACTGTCAGAGTCAGAATTAAATAAAATATCTTCTGGGTTCATGGACTGTGGTCGGTTAATAAAAATAGACGTTTTGACTGCAACTGCGGCAGACATCATCCTCAAGACTGCAGAGACGAATGAGTCTTGGCTCTGCAGTATAGCAGATGATGTCTGCCACAGTTGCAGTCGAAATGTATTCTTTTATTAACCAACCACAGTCCATGAACCCAGAAGATATTTTACTGAATTCTAAACAAAGCCTAATTGAAATATTATGTATAGAGGTAATTTACCTATAGAAAATGGTATATTTCTCTTTGCTTTTAAGGTTCATTCATTATAAGCAAATTGATCACTTACCAGCTGGTTTTGACTGTTGTGATAAAAAACTGGGATCCATTTGTGTTGGGGCCAGCATTTGCCATTGATAAAACACCTAAAAATTATACATACAATTTTAGTCACAAAATTATTAAAACTTAAAAAAAACAACAACCTAAAACTAAATAGAATCATACAGAAGCTGACTAAGCCAAAAGCTGTTATTTTAAATTTAATTTAAATCAAAATTAGTATTTATTGCAGAATTTTTGGTACTTTAAGATTATTAGCCAGGTGCAAGTTCTAAGTTTTCTGATAATTCACTAAAAATAATCAACTATCAAAACAGGAAAAAATATAAGTATAAAAACTAGCATTGTTGCTTTGAATTTATAAATATTTTTATGCATGATTTGTAAAACCATCTGATTTGTATTCAGCTCACCCCAGTGGCGTGCATAAGGGGGGGCCGAGGGGGCCCTGCCCCCCCCCCCCCGAAATTCGGACTAGGTGTACCAAAACAAGTTAAAACACTGTATTTTAGGGTTAAATTTCAAAAAAATTTCTGGGGGACGACCCCCAAACCCCCCTTTTGTACTTGGAATTTTATTATTAACAACTTTATTATAATAAGTTCATCAAAATCCAAATCCTACCAAAAAATATATGTCCAAAATTCGGACTAAGTGTTCCAAAAACAAGATAAAACCCTGTTTTTAGGGATATAGTTCCAAAAATTTTCTGGGGAAGGACCCCAGATCCCCTTTTGTACTTGGAACTCTATTTTAATAACTTTTTAAATATTAAGTTCATAAAAATGTACATCCAAATTCGGACTTAGTGTACCAAAACTAGTTAAAAACCTGTTTTTTTTAGGCAAACTTCCAAAAATTTTCTGGGGGAGGACACCCAGACCCCCCTTTGGTACTTGTATTTTTATTACTAACAACTTTTCCTATATTAAGATTTTAGAACCTAAGTTATCACCTAAAAAGCTACATTGGACAGATGAAATATGTGGGAGGAGGGGCTGGGGAGTAATTTTGGGCCCCTCCCGAAATAAATTCCTATATACGCCACTGGCTCACCCAAAACTATCAAAATTTTCAACATCTCTCAATCAATAATGACAGATTCATTATAATAGCTTACAAATAGAAGGTAAAAAGTATGTCAACTTTGAAGTTTAAACAAATTATGCTTAGCTCAACATTTACCTATCAACTAGCAATCACAATAATCAATTGATGTGATTAATTATCATAAATTATTTACTTTAACAGGCATTTGGTACAGGTGGGTAAAGTGGACAGGACCCAAAAGTACACACTTGGTTACATTTAAATGTGAGTAAGAGTGATTCAGATTTAAATGGTGGCAGTGCTAAGATTTTGTTTAAATTAACACAAATGAAAAGATTTAAAAATTTTGTATTTAATTTATACTAAAACTTCAAAATTTTGGTAGCAAAAACTCATGTTTATGCTTCCAAGTCTGCACAATAGTTCAATATGTATAACTGATTTCTTTTTTGCTGAATTAATAAAGCTGTACCTAAAAAAAGTTTGATCAGTTGCTGCAGATCAAAAATCATATTCATGATAAAATCTAGAATTCTCAAAAAGGATTAAGATTGCAATTATTTAATTTCTGGATTTGTATAAGGAGAATTGGGAAATTAAGGGCAATCATTGGCATGTTTGAGAATCTCAATTTCTATAATTAGTGTGATTAATAAGATTAGTTTCCTAATGATCCACTTGCATTCCTAATTTTTAGATTTAAAGGAATAAATTTATTTAAGTAAGTAACAGTTTTATAGATCTAGAAGGTTTTATCATTGTAGAATTACAGAGATACAGATTACAGAGTACTTAGCTTACTAAATACTATTAAATATTGCCTACTACCTAGTTGTACAGGATATATTTTCAGAAAAATTATGATCTAGGAAGTTATTTGACTTAGTAGTCAAAGTTTTGATAAAATTTGCTAGTAAGTTGGGAGAACATTATCTGAAATTTTGGCAACAATGAGTTATTAAAAAAATTTATTATCTTGGTTTTAAAATCATAGTATCTGTGTACTAGGACCAGATGGCTTCAAGGGGAGGAACTTTTACTTTTGGATGCACATAGACAAAATGATGCTATTTTATGTAAAGTATCTCGCAAGATCCTCCCTTGGTATTATCTTTCCTTTTTTTACATTTGATACAAAGCACACTAATCCAGCAAATCAGAAAGTTTTCTTTAAATATGATCGTGATAATAAACTTAGTATTGTTGTCAAATAGTGTATTTTTTCATGTTATTTTTTGCAGATGATTGTAACATTATGTTAGGGGTCTGGGTGCTCTTCCCAGAAAATTTTTGAAACTAAACTCTAAATAACCAATTTTTTAACCACTGAAGCACTTAATTAATATACAACTGAGGTAAAAACTGTAATACAACTGAATTTTATAAAATTGGCGAAAAGAATGAAAAAAAAGAGAGGAAAAACAGAAATAAATGGAACAATGATTTTGAATGAGCAAAAATTTAGAACTTAAGAAAAGTGCCCCCCAGGGTTAAAAAAAGGGGGGGGGAGAAAAAGTAAAACAGGGGTAATAAGAAAAAAGTACATATTAAATGATGGAAAAACTATAATTTCTTTCTTTTCTTTTTTTCTCTCCTTTCACCCCTCCCTCCCCACTTTTCTTGCCCAAGGAGGGGACACTTTCTGGACTGCCCCCTTGAATCAGTGTCACACTAGGGCACTGATTTTTTTGTCAATTTAAAAATAACAAAGCCAAAATTTACAATATAATCCTAAATAAACAGTAATACATTAGATCAATAATAGTTTTTGTGCTCAGGGGGTCTGTCCAGACATTTAAGAAACATCTTGTTTTCTTGAAATTGTGAAAATCTAGTCATAATTTGAAATTATAGTTTATTCAGGGTTCATTCAGCGTCTTACTAGGCATGATAATGTGTATAATACATAAAACTCTAGCATTGTACAATCATGAAATAAAAAAGAACAAAAAAATGTTGTTTTATGATAATATTTTTACGAAGGGCTTGTTAGGGACTCAAAATGTTAAGCAGAACCCTGGTGCTTAAACCTTCTGAAAAGAGTAGTGAAAACTGTTAGTATGGCTGAATTTAAATGTGCTTATTTTTAAAAACTTATTACTTAATTAGAAATAAAGACAAGAGTATTATGTGATCATCTCAACACCTATTAGTGATACTAAGTGATTCTCATAATTTATTACAGATTATAGAAGTGAAAAGCCCACTTTGTTTAAAAAAGATATTGTAGGCAAGATAAAAAACTTGTTATGCATGGTATTATTTTGTATAACGTGAATAAGAAAAGGTATGTAGTCAACTTTATGAACTGTAATTTTTAAATTAAAATTAGAGAAAAAGAACATCATATAATTGTGTTAAACATTTTTTGTCCCCTTTTTGCCCAGTATATTTTACCTCTGGCAAAAACTAATTCTAAGCCTAATTTATTGTACAGCAATATGGAAGAACAGCTTTAGCCAGGAAGGTAAACACTATTTAGAACTCAATAAAATTCTCACCAGGTCCTGTATGCTTCAGGGAGAAATTTTCATCTTCAAATCTGTCTCCGTATATGGATCTTCCACCAGTGCCATTATGATGAGTGAAGTCTCCAGCTTGACACATGAAATTAGGGATTACCCTGTGAAAGATGCTACCCTTGTACCCGAAGCCTTTTTCACCAGTGCAAAGTGCTCTGAAGTTTTCTGCAAAGTCAAAATAAGTCAGTAAGGGGTATGCTAAGGTTAGAGCTCAATCACATGGAAGTGCCAGTAAAAAGGAGTAACAGAACAAAAGAGAAATTAGTAATTATTAACTTCTGATTCACAACATAAGGTGGAAACTAAGTTGTTGCATGGAATCGATAACAAACAATGTACATACATGAAATTTATGGGTTTCCTGAACTGATAAAAGCCCTTTAAAAAAAAGAATTAAGCCTTAAACTGAACTGGGCTATAAAGGTACAGATTTTTAAACATCTGATTTTGTTACAGAATTATGCATTGTGCATTGTTTGAAATTTTAACAGAATAAAATGCTGATGCAATTTCATACAATTTGTTTCACACCTTATATTATGAAGACAAGAAATTTTTTAAATCAGTTGAAACACATCTATAAACACTGCTTATACATTCCTTCAGCCTGTCAACAATAAAAGAGAGAAAAGGGGACAGACCAACATAATTGGGGATCCTGGTATAAAATAAAAAAACCTAATGGTTGCTGCAAGAATGAAGATTTTTAGGTTATTTCCAAATATTGTTGAATGATTCCCAATGGATCAACACCTATGGCACCAAGTGTTTCGTAAGTTTGTCCCCCATCTCATACCATAAAACAAGCTGAAATATTTAAAATGTTTTCAGAATAAATAATGGTTGAGACGAATCACCTTAAAAAGAAATATAATACTGAAATATAAAAGCCCTATAATACTGGCACTTATATGCATATTGACATCTTCATTATCAACTAAATAGTAGACAATAAAATAGCACCATAAGGAAATAGAGAACATAGCCACCCAAAATTTTTCAATAACCTATAAGTTAATGTGTAGATTTAAGAAAAAATATGAATTCCTATTTTATTCATTTGGGATACTTTTACTATTGGTAGTACTTGAAAGTGTTTTATAGGATTGAATAAAATTTAGTTGATTATCAAGACTAATTAGAAAAGTCAATTCACATAAAATGGTATATGTTCAAATGGTAAGACACTATGATTTCAATCACAAAAATAATTATTGTGATTAATAATTTAAAAAGAAATACTTAAAAAATCCAGATATTTAGGAAAATTTCTACATAATGCCTACCATAAGAAAATAACCAAAACACTTCACAAAAAATAAGTAAACAAGCATTAAAAGTAAAAAATCCTCCAGTTAAGTTGGGACAGCTAAATACCATTATGTATGGTCACAAAAATCAGCACTTTCTCTACTCAAACATTTAGGATGTGAAGACCTTGACAGCATTTTCCTTTCTTTAATGCAAAAAAAATGAAACCTTAGTAATCAAAATATAACATCACAAAGATAAATGCAAAATGAATCTGCATATGTAAAAAGAATAACTACACAATACCACAAAATAATTAAAACAAGATCTTAAAATTAAAGAAAAGGAGATAAAATTTCAAATTGAATATTATTTAGCACATCAATTTTTGTGGCTTATGTATAAATCATCCTTGATCTATAATTATTTTTGGCCCTACATTTCATGAAGAAATTTAGCATAATTTTTTTAAATTAATAAATTGTTTTAAGTTATTTAAACTTTTCTTAAACTATACTGAATTCTCTAGAAGTCTCTTATAGAAACAATAAAAAATAATTTTGAAATAAATAGGTCTTAACTGAAAAACAGTAAACATAATAAACTAAAAATGACAGTGAAAATCAAATTCTGCTTATTTTAGTGTTCTAATCAGAGCTCAGTACATACTACTAAATGAGTCTTACTTGAGATGGAAAATTTCGGGAAGGTGGAAAAATTGACTTTTTTCTGCATGTATAGCAAGTTTTGTATACATATTTTTTAGAAACTAAATAAACATTCACTGTATAAAAAATAAATCAATTATCATAAATTCAATTTTTTCAAGTGGAAGTGGAAAAAAACCCATTTAGATAAATAAAATGGGTATTATAAGGTTAAAATTTTACTTTTAAAGTACTGGATTTAATAATTGTTTATAAGAATATAAAGTTAAAAATTTCTGTGATTCTTTCTCTTCAACTGTGTTCACAAATATAATTTTGCATTTAGATTTTTTTTTTAAGTTGAAAAAACGTAAGAATAATATTTTGATGTACAGTGAAATTAATTTATTACTTGCAGCTTACATTTTCCAAGTATTTTCATGTGTGATATAAAATATAAAAAATATCTAAAGAAATCACATTGTAATGTAACTATAATACATTTCTGAAAACATTAATTTTTTATTCCAAACTTCAAAATTTCTATATTTTTCCGAGATTTCCAAATTGAGGATTCAAACTTCTTTGGGGAAAAATTGCTTATTTACATGGTTAAAGCTTCATTTTTAAGTACTAAATTACATAAGAACATTAATCATAAAACATTTTTTAGTTGACATCAATCAGTAATATAATTCTTAATGCAGTAATTTTAACTAAAAATTTCAATTTGCCGGGAAAGAAATAAACACCTTCAGGTAAAAAAATATATTTTTCCCCAACAAAGTTTACGTCCCCCCCAGTCATTTCCATATCTAGTCTTTCTCATGTAAATCATTTCCCAAACTTTCCTGCTGCTTTTCAGCAAACCGGCTGATTTAAGAAAAAATTGCTGCTTTAAGTGCATTATTCGGGGTACCCGGAAAAGTTTCACCTTTGAATTCTGAACATAACATAATTTTATGCATAACAAAAATTAGAAAGAATGACACAATTCCATTATCCATCCTGTTAATTACTGACAAGCTGATAAGACAGCTAAAAATAAGATATAGATCGCCAAAAATAACATGCTTAAATTAATATAAATGCACAGTTTCATTCAATGCCAGAAGAATAATTTAAACCTTGGCATTTTTCTTTGGACAGATTTTTAACAGGAGAGATAACTGAATTGAATAGAAAGAATATTCAAAGCTGTTTACTATACAGAATGTTTTATACTAAAATATTGTATAGTTAGAAAGTGGCACTGCTTTCTTTTTCTCTCTTAACTAAAAAAAGATTAAGCACTTCATATCTTTTCAATAAAATTCCAAGGAAGATAACTTAATATCTCAAAGAGAATCTCTACATCTAAAAACTATTTTTATTTCTTAAAATAAATGCACATTAATAGGCCAAATAATAAGAATACGTTTAGAAAAAACTCTACAATTTGGCAATACTTACCAGCTGTTTTGGGAACTACATCGCTTCGAAGCTGCAATAAATAAAGCCTATATTAATAATTCAATTAATTACATTAAGTTTAAATCTAATATTTAATCTACCACTATCAAATAGAAAAAAACATTTCAATAAAAGCAGTTATTAATTAATCAATATAATAATTTTTCATCATATACAAATTTAAAGCAATATTAAAGATATTGAACAGTAAAATTTGAATTTGATAATACTACATTTAACTTAATAAATTGATGCTTAAAGGAAATACAGAATTTTTTTGGGGGGAGGGCCCAAATATCCATCCCCCAGCATCAGGCTGCGGCTATATTTTTGCTAAAGGGGAGAGACCAGGACCATATAAAAGTCTCCCCCCCATACATTCATTTTATTTTAAAAAATGTCGTTATTCGGAACATTTTTTAGTGTAATTAATTTTTTGATTACCATAATGTAAAAAAATGTTTGGCTAATACAGAATTCCAAGTAAGTCTGAGAGCCCTCTTTCCAAAAATTTTGTGAAACTGACCCTTAAAAATAGTATTTTAACTTGTGTTTATCAACCTAGTCCAAATTTCACAATTTTTCTTTTATGAGGTCCCTGAGATTGCTCAACATTTCTCAAGACATAATTTTACCATTATTGTTATTTAATAACTGCAGGTATTTTCTCACTACTGAAAACCTAGTCATAGTCTCGATATTTTAATGTGTATGGGACATCATCATTTAATGTGTATGGACTACATCAAAATATCAAATATTTGAACTAACCAAATCATAAAGTTGAGTTCAATAAATAAATTTGTATAAGGTAATTTTAAATTTTAGTGTAAGTATGTATATACATTTAAATAAAAAAATTCCAATTTATGTGCACTCAAATGTAAAATCCATCTATTAGGAACAAAACAGTAATTCCTTCAGGTGTTGGACAATATTTGGGAGCTAAACTGATTCTTTTTACCAGCTTGGATCTCGAACATTCCAAAACACAGCAATCAGTACTATAAAATTGAAAGATGTCGGCAAGACAAATTTTGAGACGGATTGCTTTATAAAGTATTGTCATAGCTTTTCATGAAATGTAGTTAGGGAATGAAATCACTACTCAAATTAAGGCCAAAGGCCACAGCGTTGGAGATTTTAATCATCAAATTTTCATTAGGCTTTTCAATAGGTACACAATACCGGTACAATTTAATTTAAATGATCGTACATTATTTCAATTCCAAAATATTAATAATTCACTTTCTAACATGTTTCAACAACAACACTAAAGGTTTTCTGACATATATTTCAAAAAGATTAATAAAATTAATCAATTTTGCTATGCGGCATAAATTGATTGGAGATTAACACATCAGAGAAAACTTACCTCAAAAACTATTCTTCCGAGATGTTCACCATCAGCGGACATATCGAAATAGCATCGTGGGTAGGACATCTTCTCTGTCTTCTCGTCTGAAGCAAAAACGTGATAAATGAGTGTAAGAAAATTAAATTACAACAGGATTTCGCCGCAATCAGTATACTGCAATGTGCGGTAGAAGAAAACGCGGAATGACAGAACAGCGCATGCGTATTTCAGGACAGGAACGGAACAAAGCAAAACAAAAACAAAACGCTGGGCGCTGGCTGGTGGCTGGCGCTCGCGAGCAGCGCTGCGCTGCGGCAGACTCGTTGGAGCAGCGTTGCGCAAATTCCCATCTGGGTTTCGGTTTATGCGCAGCTAGTTGTTTTAATCGAGCGTTATTTTAAATTTCACACCTATTCAATAATTTTAAAAAAAAATTTTGAAGTCAAATTGCATGTTCCTATCAGGTTTTTGTGATTGGATTTCACAAATAATTATCGAAAAGGAACATGTTTGTAAACGGTTTATTTACGAATGTTTAGATTCAGTTCCTAAGGCTGCAAAGAGTGAAATAGCTATAAAATGCCAAGGAAATTTAAATTATCATGCTTGTGTTCTAGATTTTTTCAAAGCTCGTTCGCATTAAAATTATACTCATTTATCCATTTCAAAATCTGTTTTTTAATTTTGATCACCAAATTTGAAGAGTGAAAGAACCAGGGTTTGAAAAAAACTTGGGTTTAAAAATAAACCAACCCTGGTGAGTTCTGTTTCCCCCCCTGATTTTATTGGGTTTATTATTATTTATTACAGCTAGAAGGAATTTAAGTGTTAAGTTTTAAAATTTTTAAGATATGATTTTTTAAGAGTAAAGAGAAACTTTAATTGCAAAAATATTTTTTATTAATTAAGATGAAAAATATATGTTTAATGCTGTAACTTGGGTTACAAAGAATTTATTACAACTTTTTTACTACCAAAAGGAAATGCAAGTTACAATGCAAAGATAAGTATGTTGTTTTTTATAGGTTTTCTGTTTACATTTTATCATTTCTAAAAATATATATAAGTAAGCAAAACCTAGCAAAAAATATAATAAATGAAAACCCGTACCTGTACTATTGTTAAGAAACACATCTATATGATTTAGTATTTTATACTAATCGGGCAGGTTATGTTTATTGGGAAGAATCTAAAGGTTTATTCGTTTATTGCATTTTAAAGAGGTTATACTCACTACGGTTAAAAAGGAATTTCATCATTAAAAAAATTTCACTTTGGAGACGGTCCCTCTTAAACTACAAGATTTAGAGAAGACCGTTTTGCTCTCAATTCACGAAATTCAAAGTGATATTACTCAGTCAATTCTTGTCATAGGAATTTGGAGTTTTTTGTTCGATATAAAAATAATGAATATGTTTTACACTTTATGATCAACACATAAAGTTACACTTATTTACATAAAGTTACACTTATAAAGTTACACTGTTTTACACTTATCTTTTGGATCAATAAAATTATCAAACATTATTTTTTAGTTCATTTTGGATATTTTTGCCATTGGAAGTATGCAACTATAATCAATGGTTTAGAAGTTAATTATAATTAACTTCTAAACCATTGATTATAGTTGCATACTTCCAATAATTATTGGTTCACTTTAAGAGAGAAAACCCTGTATAAAAGATACAATTGGAAGATAAAAGTAGTTTCCTTCGAATGTAGAATGTATGGATAAGATTAATGTGGGAAATCAAATAGTTCTGTGAAGAAACTTTATTTTATATTTTTATTGAAAACTTTACACATCAGTGTTTTGAGCATATCCACCGATTAAGAAGTGTTAAAATTTGTTAATTTCACCCCTTTCTACAATCACAATTGATGGCTAGTGTAATCTGTTAGTATAATTACAGAATATTTAAATAAAGGATAACCAAAACCAAAAATATAATGTAACTATTTTCTCAGTCTTTCATTGACGTGAAGAATATTTTTAAGTGTCGAAAAGAGTCCACAAAATATTATTGGTTGTTTAATTTTTATTTCTACATAAATTATTGATTGAACTAAGTGTTTCTTTGATGTTTGAGTTATAATTCTGTAATTAAATCCCACGCGTGGTGTCGAAAACCCTTATTAAATTTTATAGATGCATCATGGCAAGCTTTTCATAAGGAGACATAAGGAGGATCTTTGAGGCTGTTACCACAACTTTTTGCTACATTTGATCGTCCAAGCATCATTGTTTTATACGAATACACAGGTAAACTAGTTCTACATCACACAAGTCTGAGTCCAGGTACTGAAGTGACTTTTTTCAACTAAAATTTACTAATAAAATTTTGAGCAATTTTTTTTTGTTATTACATTTCCTAATATGCTGCGTTTTTTCTCTTATAGTTTTCAAAGGAATTAAATTATCTTCTTTCTATTGGTTCTGTAAACTATCTCATAAATAAATAAGATAAATTTTGAGAGTGTAATATACCTCCAACATATTCTAGAGAGGCTTTTATGAATGTTATTCTTTAAAAAGAAAATAATTAGTAAATTTTACACACTTATTGTTAATCTGAGGCTAATATCCATCACATGATGAAGTCATCGATATCTGAATACTGATGAATTTTTGTCTGACGAATGGAAATGTAATATTTTTATGACACAGTTTTATGAGCTCATATTTTGAAAGTTTTTATAATTTGATGTTTTCAAGGGTATTTTCAAAATAAATGTATAACCGTGTACTGAGCAATGCATTAAAAAAAATATTGTTTATGAAGAGGATTATTTGAAACTTACTGGAAATTTGATAAATTAAAAGTATTTTATTTTCATTGCTAGAACAAAAGTGACCAATTTTTCTGAAACTTGGGTATAACTAAAAATACAATTGTAATCATTAGTTTAAAAGTAATTACAGAGAGAGAAGAATAGAAAGATATGATAAGAATAATAACGATAAGTTTTTAGGATAGCCCGAAAACCAAAGTAGTATGTCGTGATTTACGTATACGAATTTAATTACACTTAAAATGAATGTAATTTTGAATAAATAAAAAAGAAAACCACAAATTTTGCTTACAGGATAAACTTTTCTTTAAGTAATTTTTAAATAAATATATAGCATTTTTTGTTCTTTAATAAAAAGTATTAAAATAATAAGCAAAATATTTTTTAAAGAATTCCTTATAATTATTTTATTTGTATCTTTCATATTTTAAAATTATTTATTTTTTATTGGGATTTTGAGCTTATCTACAAAAAAAAATATTCTTTACAGATATAAAATTTATTTTTTATAGATTCCTTAAGATTTCGTCAAATTAAAATTATCTTCATTTTATAACTTTCATATTTTTCTACCAAGTACCAAAGTACACATACGAGTACTAAATTACTGATATTCCAAACTATCAGATTTTTGAGTGCAAGCGTTCTGAAACTTAAGATGGAGTTTTGAGGATATGCAAAGTGGTGAAGTGAAAGACATCAAGGATGAACTAATAACTTTCGAGAAGCAAAAAAGCTTCCTTCTTATCCAACCCACTATCATAATGTAAACTCATATAATAACTGAAAGTAAAGTATTCAGATACCAAATCTGCTCTATGATCTCTGAGTAAAGTTATCTTTACTGAGCTGCTCGTGCTTACAGAAAGATGAGAGAAATTTATCACTTTTATCGAAACCTTTCTGGAAGATACACATTCATCTGCATTTTGAAGTGGAATAATACTGTGATGATCCTTTATCCAACACTTGTGAGAAATCCGCTGTGTAAATATACCTAAGCGCTATCTACATTTATTTATAACATGGATAGTGCGTGAGTAAAGTGTAGGTGTACTGAGACGGAAGACCTATTCTAGAACTATTATTCAAGGCCGAAAGTGATAATAGAATTCGGTGTAAATGCATAATCGATTATGAGGGAATATAGAAGTTGTTTGGTCTTGTTTGAGGTAAGAATGATGGGTTAGGATTTCCTTATGGGCGTATGACTTGGTAATAAAGAGTCGGTTTTACGTTCACTTCGTCTCCATTTCGTCGTTTCATTTGTCCTTTTCAAGTGATTATTACGATCGATATCAGACGAGTTTTGCTTTTTGCTGCTAAAAATATGCTTTTGTGGTAAAGCACTGACACTTTAATATAGTTTTGGAGTCAAAAGAAGCATTTTTTCACTCGATGTTCACCAAATTGAAAGAAAGAATGTGTTCCGCTTTTCTCTGTTTATTAGTTTTTATTAGAGATTTGTTGAACATTTTTAATGGTGATGATTCCAAAAGAGATAAAATTGCAATTTAGGTTATTATTTATGTTTATTCAGTTTATTTCAACAAAAAAGTCCGTAAAAACTTTTTTAAAACTGTTTCACCATTTGAATTTAGAATTTTTTTTAACTCGATGGAAAAAATTCATCGATGAAGGAAATAAAAAAACCTTTTTATAACAGGTTATTGAAAATTTTCAGTCCGTGGTATTGGATTAAAATCTGTCTTTGTCTTAGCAAATTTTAAACTAGTACGTCTATAATATCAAAGCTTACACTTGACATGTTAGCTAAATTTTTAAAATGTTAATAATGAAATATATTATACGGTTATAAAAGTATAACATAACGGTATTGGAATTTAGGTTTGAAGATAAATTCTTGTGTTATCAAAAATAATTGGAGTAAATTGGACATTCGGTTAATAAGAATAAAAAAACAATGTTTTTGTGATAAAGAAAACATAAACCACTCAATGAGTACAAATTTGTTTAAAGAGAATAATAAATAGATATAACATCTTACCATTCTTTTGTGGAGGATCTTGGCGACGAAAAGAACGTAAAGTTAATGTTAGTATAATTAAAATAGAACAAAAAAGAACTGCCTGAAACAATCTATGAAAGTTTAGTCCTCGTCTGACACCGGAATAACTGATACTTTTAGACATGGAGACTGTTGGAACAACAAGGGAGAAACTCCTATTTTCCGGCTCGGATTGCAATCATCTATTCGACATCTGTACAAATAATATCTCTTGTTAACCTGATTGTATTTTTATTAGTTCTTATGAGATTCTCAATAGCCCAGTAATTTTAGGGTTTGGTAGCTAAATAATTTATAATTAGCTGAAAATTTCAGGATAAGCTCTCTATGATGTGTACAACCCACCCTGAAAAGTCCCCAAAGATCCCCCGTCGGCGTCATTCCAAAATGGCGGATCAAAGATGGCCGCCTAGCATTTTTGTCGATATTTTCGCTCATATCTAAGTCAAAAATTAATATTTTTTAGTTCTGTAAAAGGATTTATACAAAAGATAGATGCCGTTTTAGAATAAAATTTACAGTTTTGCGATAAAAATATAATAAATGGGGTGTAAAGGGATTTTATTCATGTCAAACTGCACAATTTTCATAGTTGTTTGCATGCTTTGCCATATAGTAAGGGGAATATAAGGTTTTTTGGGGAACAAATTTGAACAAAAGGTTTCTCAACGGTTTTCGGCTCTACTAGATGTACTTAATGGGAAAACGAAAGTTTACCAAAATCGGATCGTGGGAAGTGGGTATTTTTAAAGATGGCCGCCAAAACCATAGAAAATCAAGAAATCCTATGAATTTTGTGTTTAAAACGTAAATAAAAGTTCTTCAATGTCTTATTTGAGTAGAATAAGTATAGTACTAGGTAAACTGAATGATATAAAAATAGTTCGTGAAATCTGGCAACCGGAAATGTTTTTTATCAAGATGGTGGACAGAACTTTCAAAAAAAAAAAAAAAGATGTAATTATTCTAAATATTTATGAAATATATTTTTGCAGATTTTTATGAAATATATTATTAAATTTATTTTTATTTGAATAATTTTTAATTCTAATTAATGTAATAATGCTCTGGAAACAATTCACAATTGAATGACCGAAAGTTACAAGTTGTCTGGATAACCACTGATTAAATGTGCGATGGTTAAATATATATTCTTAGCTACATACTTCTTATTTATCAGCCCCACAGAAGTTTACAGCTTGGTCAGCTTTTAACTGGAAATCAAAAACTGAATATTGGTAATTAGGTGTATAAGGAACTTTTAAATGAAATAATTGTCTAACTACACCAAAAACTATGAATAAATATTTCATTCTGTTTACATTTTACCACAAAGAAATAAATTTAATATGAGCCATATATTCCTATATTTTCAAATATAAGATAAATAAAGCATAGAAATTCTAAAAAAAATTAATGAATTAACCATAAATTACAATAGAGCATTTTCAATCACATGACTCGGACTTAACAACGGCCTTAGCAACGTTGTTTTTGTCCTCCAGTGACGTCATGTGCGAATGCTTCTATTGGATGCTTCTATTTCCCGCACCTAACAACAGCCTTAGCAACGTTGTTTTTGTCATGTTTGCCACGTCGTCATGTGTGACGTCAAGTGCGAATGCTCTATGTTAGTCTTCATCGTTGTCCTCCAAATAACATAACACATGGTTTTCACAATGTGTAACTTGACAAGTTGATAGTATGTTCTAAGAATGAATAATCCTGAATAATGGGACTACTAAAAACAATCCTATTTTTCCGATCGATTTTTCTATTAGTACAGTTATATGGCAAAGCATGCAAACAAACAACAATGAAAATTTTGCAGTTTCTCATGAATAAAATCCCTTTACACTCCATTTATTATATTTTTATCGCAAAACTGTAAATTTTATTCGAAAACGGCATCTATCCTAAGTATAAATCCTTTTACAGAACTAAAAAATATTAATTTTTGACTTAGATATGAGCGAAAATATCGGCAAAAATGCTAGGCAGCCATCTTTGATCCGCCATTTTGGAATGACGCCGACGGGGGATCTTTGGGGACTTTTCAGGGTGGATTGCACACATCATAGAGAGCTTATCCTGAAATTTTCAGCTAATTATAAATTATTTAGCTATCGACCCCTTTTTTCGCCTAAAATTACTGGGCTACAAGCAGAGTAATTTTTTTTTGAAAAGGTAGTCCACAGATTTGTAGCACGTTTTCTTATGTTGTTGATTGCAGGTTTATGTTCTTGACTCTTGACTTAACTCAGGCTGTGAAAGATAAAAAGAAAAATAGGAATTATCTAAGTGATGCTTTGCACAAATTCTTCTTGCTTACGTCTTTCGAAGCCATTAATTTTTTTATAAATAACTTGATGAATATTGATGACTTATAATAACGGTGTTGTACCTTGTATTGGACCTATTTTCAGTTTTTTTTTCTTTCATTAATTACGTACTGAAATACTTCAATTAAAATTCTCACAAAAATACATGTGTATGAAAGGCTAAAGTATCGAGGGAAAGTTCTTTTTCATCTATTTATTTTCAATAAATAAAAAAAAATTTCAGGCTTAAAAGTAAAAATAGGTCCGATAGGTGCAATACCTTCCCCTACAAATAGTTAATTTATAATTTTAGCTCAATAAGGACACAGTTAACTTTATTTAAAAATGTAACACTTTTTAAAGTACGTAATTGACAAAAGATTTATTTTATCTTTATCACATCCTTGCATTAATTCTGTAAGATAAGTGTGTTAATGTGTGTTTAGAACGCCAAATTAATTAAAATTAATTATCAAACACATTTTTTGGCACTACACTCCGACACATAATTATAGGTCCACCCTAATTTTTTTTTAAATTTTGAAGTTGAAGTTAAGTTTGATGATGGTTGTTTGCACCATATGAAAGGACATGTCTCTTCAGATATAAAAATGTGCAAAATAACCGAATGACGCGCATGCGCAGTGACAAACATGAAGGGAGGGTGTATTATCAGCTTATTAAGCGTCACATAATTATAGGTCCACTTCAAATTTTCTTGTCAGAATGGCTGGGAAACAGTGTTGGTCAATTTTACTGGTTTGTAGGAGCTATGCCACGTGGTTTATAACTATCAGAATGTGAAAAAGGTTTAATTGAATTTTACAGTAACAGCGAAAAAGTCAAATATGTAAAAAGATCCTAAAATAGGGCAATTTCATAAAATAATTATATTTTTTTTTTCAAATTAAGGTAAAATTAGGAACAAATAAACACCCTAGACATCTTTCTAAACTATCTTTACAAAATAAGTGCTGAATTATTCACGAAACATCGAATTCTTCTCTGAATCTGAACTAGATTGGGAAGTAAAATGAGCAGAAAGTGTACAAAAAACTGTCAGATATGTTATAAACTCAAGATATCACATTGTTAGAGATAGATTAAAGGTAGCCCTATATTTCATTTCAGTTCATGTTAGTTCTTATGAGTGTAGAATCGAATATGCACGAAAAAACTTACAAACAAAATGATGCAAAAATGGTATTTTTTCATCATAATTTTTCTATACTTATTCTTGAACTTTTTTCAAACTATAAGGATTTTCTGGTTAAAAATTGTCTAAAGTTGTGAAAAAAACTTAAACTGGATGGTTTTGAAGGATTTAATTCATTCTGCTATGAATTGAAAAAAGATTACTTTTTCCCCTTTAAGAAAACTTAAAGGAGGTACTTGAAAAGTGTTTGGGGCATTTTGTACAGATGAAACTAATATTCTAGCATCCATGTTGGGTAGAATATATAGTATGGCACACCAGAGAGTCCTAAAAGAGAATTTTTTGCCATATAGGAGAAGATTTTGTCGCTTTGAACGTTGTAATCAATAACGCAAATACATATACATATCGCTGTACATAACAATAAATAGCACCAAAAAATAGTTAACTGCTTATTAAATTGATGTACTGGACTGACCAACCTACTCCCCAGATCTAAACCCGAAGAAAATAATTTGGGGACCCTTAGTTGGACAAATGTATGTAAAAAAAATTAACTTACTGTACTGTACTGGATTAAAAAAAATTAATTTTATCAAAATTGAAAATTTTTAAATTATAAACACTGAAAACCCTTTCTAAAATCCCGGGGGAGATAACTTTTGATGTTATCTGCAAAAATAGCCATTCAATAAGTATTTATTGTTAATGGACCTATAATTATGAGACAGCGTATTTCAAGGTAATTTTCAAGGTAACTCTTAATTCAGCTAAATTGTTTTAAATTTCACCGTGCTTTTTCTTTAAAGGTTGTTAAAAATCAATTGCAGCCTTCAGAGTATCTAGAAATTCCGTTTATGTTTGATTTTTAAGAAAAATTTAGGTGGACCTATAATTATGTGTCGCAGTGTATACATTTATAATATTTTAACTATTAAAACTAACTATTAAATTTATTATTTAACTATTAAAATGTATAAAATTTCAATCGCATTTTTAAATCAAAGATAGATATTAAAAATGTTGAATTATGACTTGAGTACGTCGAATATCCCTAAGGTTTTTTTTCTTTTAAAAAGTCTAATTACGAAATTATTAGTTACTTTAAATATTTTAGTTTTAATAATTCAAACTAATAATTTTTTCGTTTTTAAAAATTTTAATTACACTTTATTGGGGGGTTGAGATATCATTATAAAACAGTCAGTGAGAATTCACTTGATAAATTTTTAAATTTGAAAGAAAAAAATGAAAATATTTTAAGCTTTTAATATTAATTCTTAAAACAGCCTGTAATTAAATTTTTCCAAGATGAGGATTCATCTTTTCATCATTCAACTTTTTAGCCTACGCAACCCAAATTCTTTCGGGTCATAATTTGTTGTTAAATTACTATTATAGATGTCAGCACGATACAAAATAAAGCAAATTGTGATTCCTATCAAATTTTCCTTTCATTTTATATTATTCATTAACTCCAAATTTTCCAAGACACGGTTGTTTTGTTGTGAGGTAGATATTTTAAATGTCAATTTTTTACTGTTACTAGCTGAACAGCAACCCGATGCGTTGCGCCGAGTGTAGTTTTAGTTCTACAGTTCTTACGATGTATACTTTAATATTATATTTTTAGAGAAAAAAACTATGTAAAAAAGAAAAATTCAATAATTTTCTTACATAACATTCTATCTTTCCAACGTAATTAAATATATGTTTTGACTTAGTTTTATCTGCTGTAGCCACTTGTCCCACATTTCCAGCCTTGCACGGTTGGAGTATATATGTTACGGGCAAAGTGATAAATCGGGCATTATTAATAATGCCCGGAGGGGAGGCTGGCAAAGGGATAAATTTCATTGATAAATGGCACTGAATTTATTGCATTGCCCGCCTACTCTTCGGGCATTATTAATAATGCCCGATTTATCACATTGCCCGTAACATATATATTTTTAAAAAGGTTTTCTCAAAATACATTTCTAATTTTGTATATCAGCAATTACCACAATCGTTCAGGTATCCCATGATTCTTTTTCGTATTCCAGTGTGTCCGGTAATTTTTCCTATCACAGTTTCACAATATTTTATATTTTTTGGTGTTCCCGGTAATCTTTCCTATCTCAGTGTTCCTTGTAATTTTTCCTATCCCGGGGTGGCCGTTGTTTTTATTTTTCATCTTAATAAAGCAATTAATTTGAAACCTTTTCATAAATATATTATAATCTTAAAATAAAGGAAAATAATGTTAAAACAGTAGTAATTTTAATTTATTTTGGTGTTTTCATAACTGAAATTAGTTTTAATAGATATTTATAGGATTTTTACCCATTAAAATATTTAATTTTGAGGTTTTCATCTCATTTACAATAGTGAGTGGGTGAAGCAGATCTACTCTAGTAGAGAAAAATTTTAAAAACATAATACAAATCCTAGTAACTTTGTAAGTCTATTGAACCGTGTCATATAGAGCATTTTCAATCACATGACTCTGCCTAACAACGGCCTTAGCAACGTTGTTTTATTCCTCCAGTGACATCATGTGCGAATACTGCTATTGGATACTTCTATGTCCCGCCCCTAACAACAGCCTTAGCAACGTTGATTTTGTCCTCCAAGTGACGTCATGTGCGAATGCTCTATGAGTTATTCCATAAATATTTTTATTTTAAAGGAAAAAATCTTAAAATTAAGGAAAATAACGCTTGAAAATAAATTATTTGAAGTTATTTTGGCGTTTTCATAGCTGATGGAGTTTTTAAATCGACAGTTATCGAGTTTTTCCTGTTAAAAATATTTAATTTAGTGGTTTTCATCTCATTTTTACAACAGTGAGTCAAGCAGATCTACTCTAGTAGAGAAATGGAGAAATAAGCGTAAAAGAGCAGAAAAACGCAAATATCTCGAAAAGTATTTCGAATTTCGGAATGAAAATGGGCGACTCGGCATCCCAGGGTCATTTGCCGTCTTTTGGTACCTCGGGCGCCCTTCTGCGTTCAGTGGTTTCGGAGGAGATAGAAGGACATACAAACAACCGGACATACGTTTGTTTACTCTCGGATTTTAATAGTATGACTAGCTGAACAGCAACCCGATGCGTTGCGCCGAGTGTAATTTTAATTCTACAGTTTTCACGATGTATACTTTAATATTAAATTTTTAGAGAAGAAAACTATATGAAAAAGAAAAATTCAATAATTTTCTTACATAACATTTTATCTTTCCAACATAATTAAATATATGTTTTAACTTAGTTTTATCTGCTGTAGCCACTTGTCCCACATTTCCAGCCTTGCACGGTTAGAGTATATATGTTACGGGCAATGTGATAAATTCGGGCATTATTAATAATGCCCGGACAATGTGATAAATTCAGTGGAATTTATGAATGAAATTTATCACTTTGCGCGCCTCCACTTCGGGCATTATTAATAATGCCCGATTAATCACTTTGCCCATAACATATATATTTTAAAAAGGTTTTCTCAAAATACATTTCTAATTTTGTATATCAGCAATTACCACAATCATTAGGGTATCTCAGGCTCCTTTTTCGTATTCCAGTGTTTCCGGTAATTTTTCCCATCACAGTTTTACGATATTTTACCTTTTCCGGTGTTCCCAATAATCTTTCCTATCCCAGTGTTCCTTGTAATTTTTCGTATTCCGGTGGGTTTTTTTCATCTTAATAAAGCAATTAATTTGAAACCATGAATAATATAATATAATAATATATATAATATTATAATCAAGGAAAATAATGTTAAAACAGTAATTATTTTTATTTATTTTGGTGTTTTTATAACTGAAAATAGTTTTTAATAGACATTTACAGGATTTTACCCATTAAAATATTTAATTTTGAGGTTTTCATCTCATTTACAATAGTGAGTCAAGCAGATCTACTCTAGTAGAAAAACATTTTATAAACATAATAAAAATCCTGGTAAATTTGTAAGTCTAGTAAACTGTGTCTTTTGTGCTATTCCATAAATAATTTTACTTTAAAGGAATAAATCTTAAAATAAAGGAAAATAACGCTTGAAAAT
This sequence comes from Tetragnatha montana, assembly GCA_963680715.1. NCBI lineage: Eukaryota > Metazoa > Arthropoda > Arachnida > Araneae > Tetragnathidae > Tetragnatha > Tetragnatha montana. The sequence continues at coordinate 19,751,689 of OY796683.1, forward strand.
AAATTATTTGAATTTATTTTGGTATTTTCATAGCTGATGGAGTTTTTAAATCGACAATTATCGAGTTTTTCCTGTTAAAAATATTTAATTTTGAGGTTTTATCTTATTTACAATAGCGAGTCAAGCAGATCTACTCTAGTAGAGAAATGGAGAAATAAGCGTAAAAGAGCAGAAAAACGCAAATATCTCGAAAAGTATTTCGAATTTCGGAATGAAAATGGGCGACTCGGCGTCCCTGGGTCATTTGCCGTCTTTTGGCACCTCGGGCGCCCTTCTGCGTTCAGTGGTTTGGGAGGAGATAGAGGGACATACGGACAAGCGGACATACGTTTGTTTACTCTCGGATTTTAATAGTATGATGAACAACAGTTATTTTTAAAAGTTTTACCACCACCCATTTTTTAAAGGAGCGTATTTTTTTTTAAATAATTAACTACAGCCATTACTATGATAATCATTATAAAAATAACAATTTTCAAGCTTTAATTAAATTAATAATAATAAGTGCATTGTTTCCTCTAAACAGAAACGAAAAAAACTGATTTTCTACTAAGCAGTTTATTCTTTCAAATTAAAATAGTTATAAAAAAATAGAACACAATTTTTTTAAATATTCCTTTTCAGGTTATTTTTAAAGTTAGAGAATTTTTTTAATTCATATATTATACAAAGATAGGACTTATATGATCAAGAGTTAATCTTTAAAGTTGGAATGATTCAGAGAATCTACCAATACATACTTATAAAGAGAAACAATAAAGCTGAATAATTTTTACTCTATTAAAAGTAATTTGTTTTATAGGTTTGTTATCACCAAATGTTTTTATCTATAAACCACTAAAGAGGCTGTGTGTTCAAATTGTCATGACGTAAAATTTTATGTAAAAAGTTAAAATACATATCTTGGGTAAAAAAAATTGAGAAAAAGGACGAGAAAGAAAAAACTTTTTGAAGGGTAAGATACGTAGTTTAAGTATGTGAAATGTCAAAAAAAATCATCATCTTTTCATAATAAAAGAAAGGTTAGATATTTTTAATAATTATTTTTTTTATTCAGGATATACATTTTCAATATATACAAGATTACAAATGAATTAAAATACAATTTCGTGCAATGAAATAAATACAGAGGGTTATTAAAGGTAATCAAACCATTTGTAACATTTTGTCTAACAACAATTTGTCTTTGGCAACATTTTGTCTTTAAGTATATAAGTTATACTTGCGAAGAAGCATTGATTGTAAACAATGATAATCTTTCAAATACCCATCCATGAAATGATACTTCTATATATTCTAATTCCTTACTTGAAAGTTTAGTAAAAAGTGTCATTTAAGATATAGCCAATTAAAAAAAAAAACGAATATAATTTTCAATACAGTAAGTAAGCAAGTACAGTAATTTCAAAATTAAAAGTATTTTATACAGTATACCTACTAACTGTAATAGGTAGGTATATAGTATATACTTCTCTATATATATCTTTAAACATATGTTTAAACTTAAAGATAAGTATATAGAAGCGGTTTTATGACATCCGAATTGAAAAGAAAACATTTAATAGTGTGAAAAGTAATTTAATAGTACATATTGTATATATTAATCATAAAAACCATTCTTTATTTAGAACTATTTTTCTAAATAAAAAAAAACATACTAATTGAAGAACAGTTTTTTTCTTTTAAGGGAATACGTAATACCTAACCAGAAAAAAGTAAAATAACATTTAAATAAAATCAGCTGTAATGAAGGTACTATTGAAAATTTGCAATGATTTATCAAATAATAGCTAACAAGAGTTTTAGTGATTTCATAAATTTTATGTGTGAGTTCTTCGATTAAATTATTTAAAACATTAAAGGTCTTAAAAATTTTCAACACTAATATAAATGCAACTTTCAAATTTTTTTTTGGTGTGTAAATGCTCAAAACTAACAAAAGGGTTATAAAACATTCAACGAAATGTTTCAAAACCAATAGTTAACATATTTTTTAATAAAAGCATATAAGTATAGTACAAAATAATGAAATAAGTCCCACGGTTTCAAACAAGGACCCCCTGAGGTACGGTCCCTTCAAAAACTTTCATCCAGCCTCTATTAACTATTACCAATATTATATTCCTCATTTCATGATTTATTTGTTCAAACTGAAATTAACTGTCTTCAAAATGTAGTTCTTAAAAATATGTAGAAACTTTTCGAAATAAATTCCTATACACAACACTTGACAGTCAGATTTTTTAAAAAAAATTATAACTTCAGACTTAGAATTTGGTGTTTCCAGAAGGCGGACGAAGGTCAGACGAGAATTAACACAATGACATGACTGTTGATATTATTCCGTGTTTGAAGCACGTTCTTAACAAATGTTTCCTGTCCACAACCTCGGGTGTGTAAGAATGCTTTAAAAGAGGGTTAAAAAAACCAGAATTTTTACTGAATAACAAGACGCAACTAAGTTTATTTATTTACAATTTTTCAGCCGTTCCACTTACAGCCTTAATAAAAACATAAATAATAAATAAAAAGAAAAATTATTTTTATTTTTGGGGTCCACTGTAGCCAAAAATACTAATGTACCAATCAACTACCAATAATTGATACATGTTTTACTTCTTTGGAGGGATGATATGATCATATCGCCCCCCTCCAAAAAAGTAAAACATTCTCAAAACGAAATATCCTTCACGATTCCCCTTCAGCATAACACTGACCAACACTGCTCTCTGTTCTGCTCAGAGCAGAGCTACACTGCGCAGGCTTTTCGCCGCCGTACACCGATGCTGCTTCTCCTGTTGTACCCCCTGTACCGTAATAGGTGTACGGCCAGTGCCCGGAAAGGTGGGGGTACAGGAAGGAGGGTACCACGGGGAGGAATCGGCATTGGGGGTCGGCGGAGCTGGGTCCGAAGTAGGTCGGGAGGTTCCCGGTCCAGAAGTTGAGAGGATGTTGCTGCTGCTTCAGAGTCTGGGGAGTGTCAGGTTCAGGGTCTTCGGAGAAGGTGTTTGGTGGTTTTTGGTCAGGAGAAAAATCTGTAATAAGAAAATGGCTTAGATGTTGAAAGATGTTAGTGTAGCTGTTGACTGTAGTAGTAGGCATACAAATTCAAATGCAGGAAAAATTCAGTCCCAGTCAATAGTTAGTAGGTCCCAGTCAATTCTGTTACAACATATTTCTATCAATTCTGAACCTAATTCTGTAATTAACCTAATTAATTTAATTTCATAATAAAAACTGGAGATGGAAAATATTCCTAATCTATGTATACAGGATTTAAATTACCTTTAGCTTGTGAGAATGAACACTCCAGCAATCTCGTATTTGAAAGGGCATGACTAGTTTCGGGATCTGTGGTTTGACCACCGGTTATCTTATCCGGTACCGCTTCTTTGTCCGAAGAGGACCTCTGTGGGGAAGTTGTCGTGGAACTGATGACATCTTTGGTTTTGTCCTGCGTTTGAAAGCTTTTCTCGACACCTTTCTGAAGTTTTCTCTGCTTTGCACGTCTGTTCTTGAACCAAACCTATTAAAAAAGATTACTGTTACTATTTTGCAAGTGCTCCACTTTTAGTTTTAGTTTATTTCAGTTTGCTCCCTTTGCAGATAATCTGTAGAACTGAATGTTAGAAGATGCTGTTTCTTTTGTTAAAAAATTGAATTTTTTTTATTAAGAAATAATTATTGTTCCATATGTTCAAATTTTGTTTCTTAACATTAATATTTCATGTTAATTTTTTTAAAAATTAATTATTGGTAGTAATTGAATAACCCAACGGAAGGGAATACTAAATTTTGTGAAAAAAATAAGTAAAAAATATATATTTATTACAATTATTAAAAATATTAATTACATTATTTTAAAGTAAATTTTCATACTATAGCCACCAAATGTATACTCAGAATTACATTTAGAGTACGGTGAATCAAGTGTAACAAGTGAGAAAAATCTAATTAGCAATTTTTATCTATGAAAACATTTGTTAGATTTCTTTGTTTTTGAAAATCCATGAAGTTTTTTTAACTGTCTATATAAGTTACTTTTAGTACAAGTAAATGGAGTAAAACATCTATTCAATATAAATTGAAAAATAAATTTTATCATCACATAATTAACAGCATAAATGTAAACTGCAGTACAAAAATTACAATATTGTAATTTACAATATACAATATTGTAAAAGCTTTAGAGACCATAAGCAAAATAAAATAATCCGAAATAATAAAATTGATCCGATTTAATATGATTATCCTAAAATTAATAATGTTAATTTTTCTAGCAAAAATTTTTACTTAAGCTACTAAAAGATACAATCAAACACTGGGTATTTTATCATAACTATTTTTAAAATTACTATAACTATGTACTATACTAAATCCTGTATACTGCGTCAGTAAAAATCCTGTATACCGTATATAATTAGGTTAGTTATGTGCACTACATAATTATTATGATTTGGAAAAAAATTTATTAAAAAATCAAAGACTGGAAAATTATATAAGACCCAATATATGCTTCAAATAAAAAAAATATCGATACTTTAAGAGTAAAACGAAGTATCTTCAAAAGTATTACTACTGACATAAAAAAATTTAGTTTTAAAATTAAGCCATTAGACAATTTATTTAAAAATGATTTTATTTTCTGTAAGCATGACTTGACGTTAAATCTAATGTACTGTACACATTTTAATTAAATTCTTAATAGTCATTCTTATTCATAAAGAAGCTAATTAATTTTTAAATAAATTTGTAAGTTCTGAAATGTTAATGATTGTCTTCCTTACTTGTATTTTAGGTTCCGGTAGACCAGTTTTTCTGGACAGATTTTCCCTATTTTCCAAATCTGGGTATTGTGTTTTAGCGAATGTCTGCTCCAGAGCTGCAAGCTGTTGTTGGGAGAATGCAGTTCTATTTCGTCTATGTTTTCCTAGAGGAGTGGTGGCAACGGATCTAAAATCTGATGAAAGAATTAAAAAGTGATAAAAATTATACTGAGAGTATAATATTAAATTATATAAATCATATTTAAGCTAAAAGTACCACAAAATAAATTTCAAAAAATAATTTTTAATTATTTAATTGCTTCTGATGCCTTAAATCAAGATTGTAGAAGTAAAAAATTCTAGTCAGGACTATAAGTAAAAATGATGTTTTCAAAATTAATTGCCTTTAAAGTTTTTAATGTTATCCTTCTAAGTTTAATAATTAAACCTTTTTTTTAAAAAAATGATTGGATGATGGCCTTTATCTACTTCAACCACTGAGCTATATAATAACCTCGAGTGCCAACTCAGCGTGCTAAAATTAATATTTTCTATCATTACAGAAAAAGATTATTTAAGGTCAAGTTACCCGTATTGGTTGTATGTTGTATGTTAACATAATCTTAACATAACGTTTATTTATTTGATGAGATGGAGAGTAAAAGGCTATAGAACGATATGTTTACAAAATTTCTTTTGAAAAAATATGAAAAAACAACAGAGATAAATAAATATTAGAATTTTTTTTAGGGAACTATTTCAATAAACACTTTGTTTTAGCATTAATGCTTTGCCTCTTTAAGCAAATTTGTATCCCTACGCGACGGCAAAGAATGGCGTGATTTTCATAATGTTAAAGTATAGGAAGTTTGCATTTCAAGTTTTTTATACATAGCTTAATGAATTCAACTGTAATTTTTTTTATTGAAATATCCTCTGTACTTTTGAGTCATTAAATATTTTTGTATTTTTTCCATTAATTATATGTATTTGAAAGTATTATTTAGTCATAGTTTTTATGATTCCACTTTTCACTGTTATAAAAATAAAGGAGTCATTCAAAAATTAAGTTACCCCTTCCTAACACTGTACATCACTCGCTTTAATGGGAAAGAAAAAGTAAGAGAGGAATTTAATTTATAATAGATATTATACATTCATCCCTTTTTATGTTTTATACGTAATTGTTTAATGTTTTTTTTTTATTTGAATTTAAGTAAAAAAAAAACCGCCCATTTTTCAAAAATGCTCTATAAAGAACTTAATACTTTAATAAAATTTTTCCTTTATAGCAAATTTATAAACAAAAAAAATCATTATTTTAAATCCTAAATAAAATGTAATATTTAAAAAAAATGTTCTTGAATAAATGAAATAAGTGAAAGGTTAAGTTAATGAACCTCTTTCATAAGGTCAGAAAAGTTTGGGATTTTAGAATTTATTTTAGTAAAAAAAAAAGAATTAAATGTAAAAACAGTGCAAACCCACCCTACCCTTTAACCCTATCTAAACTTATAAGTTGTTTATTAACATAATTCATTAAGATTTTTTGCTTGATAAAAAACCGTGCTTTATTGTGAAAACTGTAACGGGAAATTAAGGAGAAAAGATCTTAAATATTATACTCTTCACATAAATCCCTTTGAATTGAATCGTCAGTTTGAAAAAGGGAAAACTCATCAGTTTTGAGAAAAACTGTGTAAATAACTCTGTAACAAAACTGTGTAAGTATTGGAATTTTCGCTGTATAACCACCAAATTTGTACTGGAAATCCAGGACCCTATTGAGAGTACAAAATAATCCTCGAAAAAAAATATATAAGTATATTAAAAAAATATTTTACAGTTGAAAAATGTTGATGGACTTTCTTCCCTTTTTCAAATTTATGACATTTCAACTGAAGAAAAATCTTAAAAACTACTTATATTGACTTTTAAATTATATTTCTGCTTAGTTCACAATAAAAGTTTGAGAAATAGAAAAACTAAGACAAATAAAATCCAAAACTAACATGAAACTGAGTCATTAAGGAAGTATCAATTTAGTAAGTGAATATGAATTGAGTCAAACATTCCCTGGATGAAAAAAGTTAAAATCCCTTTTAAATTAAAATTAAATTTTATTTTGGCTTAGTTTACAGCACAAAGAATAATAAAAGAAAGAAAAATTAATTTTGATTCCAAATTAAATTAAAATTAATATACATTGATTTCGCCAAAAAATTCAATATCTATATCTATCTATAGGGGGTTATTTCCCCCTCTTTCCACTCATGTGTAAAGCAAAGCTTGGAGACATTTTTGAACACGACATTTTTAGGACTTATTCCCTTTTTAAAAATGGAGATTCGATTAGTGATGCAGTAAAGAGTTCATTAATAAGCAGTTGTGGAAAATATGTTTTGACCTAGAGCTTTGGTTCCACAGGTTTATAAAAAAAATTTCCAACTGATTTAAAAAAGATTATCAATTTTATCATACTTGGTTATCTTCCCATTTCATGTAAAGTTGCCGGGTAGCTATATTTTCTCATAAACACCAATTTTTCTTTGAAATTGTCTTCGTATTATTTCAAAGAAAAATAAGTTTTACCCCCATGAAAAGGGAGATAATAATATCCTTCTCTAATATCCTTCCTCAAGAACGTGTTTATAATATTTAAAATTAGCAAATAATAGGTAACAGTAAAAACAAGCAACCATTTGTTAGAAATAAGATGATAATTCAATAATTAAATACCTGAAAAGCAACAATGTAAATGTAAGTATAAAAGCAACCAGTATTGTATAAACACTGGCCAGAGTTAAAAAAAAATCTCAACAATACAATGAAAAATGAATTCTTAAAATGAGAAAATCATAAATGTCTGTATTTAATAGTTTGCCCATTGTTGCTTATAACAAGCATCATAAATTTATTTCACTGTCGTTTATAATATCCTACTAATTCCTTTTAAAAAATTTTTAGACGCTTCTCGAAAATTATTACAGAGGTTTTTTTTTTCCTTTTCTTGTGTGAAACTTAGTTTTCTTTGAAATTATATACGGACACCATTTCAAAGAAATCTAAACATTAATGTGAATTATCAAGGACAGATACCAGATAGCTCGTCTTAGATAGCAGATAGATGGATAACTGGAGACATCACAAAATGAAGTAAGATTATCTATATCACTTTATTGAAAATAATTGTAATCAATTTTATTTGTCTCTCTCTAAATTGAGATTTCTCAATATATAGCACATGTTTTATTTTTATTTTTTTGACAGAAAGTTTTGCTAATTTTTCAATAAAAATATAAGGTGGAAAATAACCTAAATGTGTTATTCCTCCAGTTTGTTTTATTTATTTCAAACAACAGTGCCGTATTTTCTCTGAAAACATATTTTATCACGGCATCTCAAGTCTTCCAACCAAATTTGATGACATTACATTCAATGGAATTAATAAATATTAGGGTTGATTATTATAAACTTTCTAGTTTCAGGGAAGCTGGTTAAATACAATTTTTAGAAATTAATTTCATGCGCATATACTTGATTAAATGTAGTTCTCTGGAATGTTAAGAGGTATTTTTTGAATCCTGTTGTTACCTATATAACTTATAAATTTGGGATAGAGTCTTGTGGATCCCTTTTTGCGCACCTCTAGGACCACACAATTTGTTTTCAATCTCATTTTCAATTCTGGTTGTTCATTTGGAATACTTTGGGAACCAATTATTTAAAAGCATATTTAAAAGCTGCTATTTAAAAATGATATGACGATTACACTGCTTAATGTTATAGACTGTCTTTTCCAAGTTAAATAAAAAAAACCAAGCTTTAAACATCTGTATTTAATTTAAGATTGAATATACAGGGTGTTTCAAAAGTCCGTTTCACGGCTTTTATTTGGAACCAACGTTTCCTAAGGTCCTAGAAGTAAGGTCTACCCCTAGGTAAGTGACCCTGGAGAATCCATTGAGAGTACTTATAGCGCCCCTAGCGGCAAAATAAAAAAGTTAAAAAAATTAATTAAAAAACTAAAGGAGATGGAGCAAACACCTCAGTGAGTCTATTGTTGCAACTGTTATAAGTAACTCACTGAAAAAAATTTTATGAAAATATCGTGAATATTCGCGGAGATATTAGCATGTGAAAATAGACGTTTTTCAGGCTTCAAAAAAGGAAAATTGCGGAAATTTGCAAGTTTTTCATAGTTATTATGTAGTTTTGTATCTTTTTAGTTAAATTAAGTGAAATTTTAATCAAAAAATCAAAAAAACTTGCAAATTTTTGAAGTTTTTCATTTTTGATGCCTGAAAAAGTGCTATTTTCACATGCTAATAACTCCGCGAATATTCACGATATTTTCATGAAATTTTTTTCAGTGAGTTACTTATAACAGTGGCAACAATAGTCTCTCTGAGATGTTTGCTCCATCTCCTTTAGTTTTTTAATTAATTTTTTTAACTTTTTTATTTTGCCGCTAGGGGCGCTGTAAGTCCTCTCAGTGGATTCTCCAGGGTCACTTACCTAGGGGTAGACCTTACTTCTAGGACCCTAGGAGACGTTGGTTCCAAATAAAAGCCGTGAAACGGACTTTTGAAACTCCCTGTATAATATGTTAATTAGGTTCTTGCTTGATTCAACGCATTAATGGACTTACCTTCTAAAGTGTAAGGTCTAGCCATCCAAGGAACGTACGGCTGATAGAAGGAAGTGGCCGAGGGCCGAAACACAGAATCCAGGGCTGAGGAAGGAGCCAGAGAGATGTAACGAGAGCTTCCGAGGGAGGCATAAGTGCTTGGATACCCCTGTAAACCATCCTAAAAAAGTATGAAAATTGGGAAAAATAAATCAATTTTATATATTGTGTATAAGTTTTAAATGTAAAACGTTTCATGTTTTAAAGGGTGCTTGGCAATCTTACACTCACCAAAATGTAGTATTCTTTGCAATAAGCTTAATGTTTATTTTAAAAGAGTGATCAACTTTATTTGGTGTAACTTAAAATATTATTGAAGTAAAGAGTCCTATAATGTCATCATCCTACAATGTATTTTTACTTTGTGCTCTTCTGTATATCATTTAGAAATGTGAACATAATGAATTAAACAAAGAAATTGAACGGAGTAAACTCGTCAAATATGAAATACTTCTTACAGTTTAAAGAAATTTAAAAAATCATGGGAAGTGTTTAAACAATTTTACACACGAGTAAATTGTTGCATTATCAATATTGTTAAAAAAAATATGGTGTTATTTTTTAAGTGCTCATGGATTTATAATTATGTGCCCTCACAGAATTAAAATGTTAATTACATTGATGAGGGGCCCATTTTGTAGATAAAAAACTATGTACTGAAACTGAATTGTCCTACTTTTACCAAATGAAATATAAGTCACACTTATAATTCCTATTATTTCATGTACGATGATCTAAGTCACAAAGGAAAAAAAAACACACAAGAACTTGTTGAACCAACATCTATTTTTTTATTGAAAATAAGATATTATTTAATCTTTCCAGTGACGATTAAGTTCTTTTGATAAGTTTTCTGTTTATAAGTTACAGTGAAAATAACATTTTGGAAACACTCATTGAAAAGGAAGATCGAGTAACAAGAGATGAGTTTAGTAACTGATGAACTCCCCAGAAAACCTTTTAAACCTCACCACATATAGTTACTTCCCTTTTCACTTTCAAATGTGTATTTTACTAATGACTAATGCTCGCTTCTTCCTACCCTACTACTCGACCCCCTATTTATCCCATTGCGTTGATTATTTAGATTACTCACGGACGATCGTATCACACTTTACTTAGTATTTGGTGTCATTAGTTTAACCCACGAGTGATTTTGCATCAGCTAGATTTGAGAACTTAGAGTTTTTTTCTAAGTTTTTGTTATGAACTTATTATTATTGCGTGAAAGAAAATACGCATAGATGATTACAATAGTATATGTAACTTATAACAATGAATGTTAATGAATTTTTTTTTCTAACTGAGAGAAAAAAAAACCTTATCTTAAATTTTATTTATAAAGTAGTTTATCCAATTAACTTAAGTAGAAACTTTAATAGAAGTATGGTATAAAAAAGGAAAACTTCTTTTAAATATTAATAAATAAAAAGTTTTCTATTTTTTAAAGGCATTTTGATATTTTGTTTGAATAAAATATATTTCTAGACGTTTCGGTAGGATATTATTAACTAACAAAAATACTTTATTTTTTAGTTTATACTTTTTTAGCCCTGTGAAATGTATCATGCCAAAAAATATCAAATGGCTGTTAAAATAGTACAGATATTTTAAAAGCTGGGGCATTCAGCATCAGCCTATGGGATACCACTGTACAAACTTTACTTGACTCCTGATTCGGCTTTGATTAACTTGATCGACAGTTTTAAGTTTGATCAAATTAAAAGACATTTTAATCGTATTTTGCAAATAAAATTTAGTTTCAAAATAACACTTTTAAGGGAGATATAAAATTTAAGTTATATATATGTTACGGGAAATGCGATAAATCGGGCACTATTAATAATGCCCTAAGTGGAGGCGGCCAATGTGATAAATTCAATGACATTTATTAATGAGTATTTATTACTTTGCCCGAAATACGCGGGCATTACTAATAATGCCCGGATTTATCACATTAACCGTAACATATATATATATATTGAGAAACTATAAAAAAAAGTTGTAATTGTATAAAATATTTTTTGACTTACGTTAACATCTATTCAAAATTATAATTTCTTAATAAAGAAAATATAAGTTCAGGAGGGGTAATTGTGAACACCGGGAAATAATGCACGGCGTATATTTTGGAAAAAAAAAACTGTCGGTGAAGATTTAAAAGAAACTTTTAGACATTTAGCTTGTCAAGGTATTTTACCATTCTAGATACGTAGCTTTCTAAAAATCTAAATGCAACATTACAGTTATTGTTCAATAAAAAACAATAAATATTTTAGAAAAAGCGATCTTACAATTTGTGAAAAAGAGTAGTTAATTATCCTATAGGAAACACTTTCAGGGTTATAAATTCATATTCACAAGTATTTATGTTATCTTATACTAAAACACGTGTGATAGATTTTTGTAGACTTTGACTGTTTAAAAAATTACTTAAAAGAATGATATTATTCATGTAAAAAGTAAAATTTATCGGTCAAAGTTAAGAAAGAGTTATGTGGAAGTCCGTTCAAAATAAAAATATATCTTCTAAAGAAGGCAATTAGTTAAATAAAAAAAAAATAATGAACTTCGTAATTAAAATTGATTTAGCTATAGTTTTTATACTTATACGTATATATATAAATAATTTAAATAAATATATTAACTTAAGTAGGTTAACGAAATATTTCATTAAAAAGATTTTCACACTCGTATAAATTTATTTTAACATTTTAGGAGGAGAAATTCCATTTCTTTACACGTGGAGTAAAAAAAAGGTTTTTCTATAATTAACTGTCATGTGTAATTTTTACTGTCAAAATAGTACAAATTCTTTTTCATAATATTCAACGTGTATTTCAATCTTAAGATCAAAGTGTAAGTTTAAATTTATTTTCAAAACTAATTTTATATTGTTTATTATTATTAATATTATGACAAAATAATTGATTATGAAGAGAATTATCAGGTATTTTTTCGTCCTTGAAGCTACGAAGAATTTTCTTGATAGACTTTGGTGTTTTAAATTAAGAAAATACATATATATTGAAACCGAAAGTCAAATAAATTGTTATTTGTAATACACAATACTTCAATAAATAATTTTCATTGAGAGCCGCAAATATTCCATTATTTAGCATTTGAATATCGTCTGCTTTATATGAATTTTAAAAAAATGTCACCCACTATGTTTTTTTAGTTCTATTGTAGATATTTAAGGTTTTTATATAAATGAAACTATATGCAGTAGAGCCCCGATTATCCGCGCAATTGGGTGGCCAGGGTAATGCGGACAGCGAAAATCGCGGATAACCCGAAAAAAGACTAAAAATGAGGTGAAAACACGAAAAAAATATTTCAGCATAAAAACTATGTTTTATTGTAAAAAAAGCATATGTAAAACTTTTAAAATATGTATAGTACAGCAGAAACCTTTGCTCTACATTTAAATCACTAAAATAAAGAACAGAAAACAAAAAATAATGTACTGTACTATACTGTTAACAAAAAGTGTTAAGTTACGCCTTTTAAAAAATCAGTCACTCGCTTTTCCTTTTTGCTTTGGAAACACTTTTTCTCAAGGTTCGTAATTAAAAACTTTTTTTCGTGGCACTCGCGGTTAATCCGCACCGCGGATCATCCGCTCGCGGATAATCGGGGCTCTACTGTACCTTGTATACAATGTAATATAGTTTTCTATTTAGATGTTCTATAATTCTCTATCACAAAAATATTTAAATTAATACATTTTGTGGATCTTGTCATTTTAATGCAATTACTGACAACTTTTATTTGCACCAAAGTCTTCAATTTAGTATGTGGGTATATGATACACTTGGGTATCTATAAATTATCTTCATGTGAAATAATAGATTAAAATTTTATGAGAAAAATATAGCATATATAATACTAAAAGTCAACAAAAATAATGTATATGTTTTTTTTTTCTCTAAAAATGCACTAAAAATTATTGAAAAATAAATCGTTCAGAATAATATCATGATTTTAAATGTCTGATATGTCTTCAATTATTGAACAGTATACTTTTTTTTAAATCTTAGGATAAAAGCTCTATTAACATACTGTAATTTTAACATGACTAAATTTCAGTAATCTAATCCCTTTAATGAATAAGGTAAAATAATGAGTACAAAATATTTTGTTATAAAAATATAAAAAATCATTATTAGTAATGATACTAGCTGATATGCCCGGCCTTGCACGGGTGTAAGTGTATCAATTTATTTTTTTAAAGTTTTCTCAAGTTACATGTCTAATTTTTCTCTAACCTCAATTACCAATCATCCCGATGTTCCCGGTAGTTTTTCTTATCCCGGTGTTCCCGGTAATTTTTCATATCCCGGTATTCCCGGTAATTTTTCATGTTCCGGTGTTCCCGGTAATTTTTCATATCCCGATGTTCCCGGTGTCTTTTTTCATGTTGATGTTCCCGGCGCCTTTTTCATCCCGGTTCCAACTGTTTATATTTACCCAAACCCATCCAGTTCCCATGTTGAACATTTATAGTTTCCCCTAGTAAAATATTTAATTTTAAGGTTTTCATCTCATTAACAATAGTGAGTCAAGCAGATCTACTCTAGTAGAAAAATAAGCATTTTTAACCATAAAAACGTTATTTACAGGTTAATATTCGATTTTCGAACTTGGAAAACTTTGTATTGATAATCCTCGTCTCCAGATACGTCTATATACCGAGTTTTGTCCACGCCTGCGGCGTAGTTTGAGAGGAGATGTAATTTTCATGTTTTAATCTCATTTGTTACAATAGTGAGTCAAGCAGGTCTACTCTAGTAGAGAAATGGAGAAATAAGCGTTTTTGACCATAAAATCGTTAATTACTCTTAAATATTCGATTTTCGAACTTGGAAAAGTTCGTGTTGATAATCCTCGCCTCAGAATACGTCTATATACCAAGTTTTGTGTACGCCTGCAGCTTAATTTGGGAGGAGATGTAACACATACCCACACAGCCACATACGGTTTTAGTTATATACTAGCTGATATGCCCGGCCTTGCACGGGTAGAGTGTATAAATTTATTTTTTTAAACTTTTTCTCAAGTTACATGTCTAATTTTTCTGTAACCTCAATTACCAATCATCCCGATGTTCCCGGTAGTTTTTCATATCCCAGTGTTCCCGGTAGTTTTTCTTATCCCGGTGTTCCCGGTAATTTTTTATATCCCGATGTTCCCGGTAATTTTTCATGTTCCGGTATTCCGGGTAATTTTTTATATCCCGGCGTTCCCGGTGTCTTTTTTCATGTTGGTGTTCCCGGCGCCTTTTTTATCCCGGTTCCAACTGTTTATATTTACTCAAATCCATCCAGTTCCTATGTTGCACATTTATAGTTTCCCCTAGTAAAATATTTAATTTTAAGGTTTTCATCTCATTAACAATAGTGAGTCAAGCAGATCTACTCTAGTAGAAAAATAAGCATTAACAATAGTGAGTCAGGCAGATCTACTGTTGTAGAGAAATTAGCATTTTTAACCATAAAAATTTTAATTACAGGTTAATATTCGATTTTCGAACTTGGAAAACTTTGTATTTATAACCCACGTCTCTAGATACGTATATATACCGAGTTTTGTCCACGCCTGCGACGTAGTTTGAGAGGAGATGTAATTTTGAGGTTTTAATCTCATTTGTTACAATAGTGAGTCAAGCAGGTCTACTCTAGTAGAGAAATGGAGAAATAAGCGTTTTTGACCATAAAATCGTTAATTACTCTTAAATATTCGATTTTCGAACTTGGAAAAGTTCGTGTTGATAATCCTCGCCTCAGAATACGTCCATATACCAAGTTTTGTGTACGCCTGCGGCGTAATTTGGGAGGAGATGTAACACATACCCACACAGCCACATACGGTTTTAGTTATATACTAGCTGATATGCCCGGCCTTGCACGGGTGTAGTGTATCAATTTATTTTTTTTAAAGTTTTCTCAAGTTACATGTCTAATTTTTCTGTAACCTCAATTACCAATCATCCCGGTGTTCCTGGTAGTTTTTCATATCCCGGTGTTCCCGGTAATTTTTCATATTCCGATGTTCCCGGTAATTTTTCATGTTCCGGTATTCCCGGTAATTTTTAATACCCCGGCGTTCCCGGTGTCTTTTTTCATGTTGGTGTTCCCGGCGCCTTTTTCTTCCCGGTTCCAACTGTTTATATTTACCCAAACCCATCCAGTTCCTATGTTGCACATTTATAGTTTCTCCTAGTAAAATATTTAATTTTAAGGTTTTCATTTCATTAACAATAGTGAGTCAAGCAGATCTACTCTAGTAGAAAAATAAGCATTAACAATAGTGAGTCAAGCAGATCTACTCTAGTAGAGAAATTAGCATTTTTAGTCATAAAAATGTTAATTACAGGTTAATATTCGATTTTCGAACTTGGAAAACTTTGTATTTATAATCCAAGTCTCTAGATACGTATATATACCGAGTTTTGTCCACGCCTGCGACGTAGTTTGAGAGGAGATGTAATTTTGAGGTTTTAATCTCATTTATCACAATAGTGAGTCAAGCGGATCTACTCTGGTAGAGAAATGGAGAAATAAGCGTTTTTGACCATAAAATCGTTAATTACTCGTAAATATTCGATTTTCGAACTTGGAAAAGTTTGTGTTGATAATCCTCGCCTCAGAATACGTCTATATATCGAGTTTTGTGTACGCCTGCGGCGTATTTTGGGAGGAGATGTAATACATACCCACTTACCCACAAACGGTTTTAGTTATATACTAGCTGATATGCCCGGCCTTGCACGGGTGTAGTGTATCAATTTATTTTTTTTAAAGTTTTCTCAAGTTACATGTCTAATTTTTCTGTAACCTCAATTACCAATCATCCCGGTGTTCCTGGTAGTTTTTCATATCCCGGTGTTCCCGGTAATTTTTCATATTCCGATGTTCCCGGTAATTTTTCATGTTCCGGTATTCCCGGTAATTTTTAATACCCCGGCGTTCCCGGTGTCTTTTTTCATGTTGGTGTTCCCGGCGCCTTTTTCTTCCCGGTTCCAACTGTTTATATTTACCCAAACCCATCCAGTTCCTATGTTGCACATTTATAGTTTCTCCTAGTAAAATATTTAATTTTAAGGTTTTCATTTCATTAACAATAGTGAGTCAAGCAGATCTACTCTAGTAGAAAAATAAGCATTAACAATAGTGAGTCAAGCAGATCTACTCTAGTAGAGAAATTAGCATTTTTAGTCATAAAAATGTTAATTACAGGTTAATATTCGATTTTCGAACTTGGAAAACTTTGTATTTATAATCCAAGTCTCTAGATACGTATATATACCGAGTTTTGTCCACGCCTGCGACGTAGTTTGAGAGGAGATGTAATTTTGAGGTTTTAATCTCATTTATCACAATAGTGAGTCAAGCGGATCTACTCTGGTAGAGAAATGGAGAAATAAGCGTTTTTGACCATAAAATCGTTAATTACTCGTAAATATTCGATTTTCGAACTTGGAAAAGTTTGTGTTGATAATCCTCGCCTCAGAATACGTCTATATATCGAGTTTTGTGTACGCCTGCGGCGTATTTTGGGAGGAGATGTAATACATACCCACTTACCCACAAACGGTTTTAGTTATATATAGATAGATAGATAGATAGATTGAAAATGTTTATATGTATTTATTCAATGTTAGATTTTATACCTTTATAATAGTATTTCATTTCGTATTGAAATTTATATTTCGGTGCTCTTTTTTACTAAGAGAAATTTTTATAAGAGAGTTTATAAAAGTAAGCTGCCTTTATTTAATTGTGATTGATACAGTTGATTCAGATAAAATATTTTAATTACAATTATAATCTCTTAAGAAAAGCAATTGATAAAATTTCCAATACTTTCCAGGTAAACAAAATATTTACGAATAAAAATGCATTCATTTCAATCTTAAATTATTTTGGATTTGTAAAATAAAGATTTTTAATATGAGGTAATAATTATTACCTAATCTTTAACAGTTAACCAATTTGAAAAACTTTCAAAACCAATGAAGAATCTAAAGTAAAATAATAACTATTTTGTAGTTAATCTAATGAAAACAAATTTTATAGATACTTTAGGATGGTTTAATGTACATACCTATGGATTGGTTCAATGGATAAAATATTCATTAAAAAGATAAAAGCAACTAATATACAAATAAAAACAAATAATTAAACTAAGACATTTGAAATACTTAATTAAATATCAATA
Source organism: Tetragnatha montana (assembly GCA_963680715.1). Taxonomy (NCBI): domain Eukaryota; kingdom Metazoa; phylum Arthropoda; class Arachnida; order Araneae; family Tetragnathidae; genus Tetragnatha; species Tetragnatha montana. The sequence goes on from OY796683.1 coordinate 19,769,368, forward strand.
CCTGAAAACCAGAATAAGAAATTAAGGTATCTATCAAAGTTATCAAATACAATTAATTCTATTTAACAAATCCACAAATCTAGGTTCTGTTTGAAAAAAAAAGTTCAACCAATTTTAACTGATGCATTGCATTTGAAACCTTCCCCTCTTTTTTATCACCAGTTTCGCTCTAATCTTATTAATTAAAACATAATTTTTCCGCATTACTTTCGCAAATTTAAAACACTTTTTAATCGCTTTAATCCCTTTCCTAAACGAAACCGAGGATTCCACTCACCTGACCGGAGTTATACATGGCGCACAAGGGAGAAGCTATCAAACCGCCTGCATCCCAATGGACGAGTGACAGATATTTTGATAGAGCTATTGTCAAGTGTGACAATTAAAGAACACGCAGCCCACACCCCTACCGTTCCTATCGCCCCCTGCGAACAGCCTCATCCAATGGCGTTGAGAAAAACCCACCCCGAAAGAAGAGAACGAAGAGCGGAAAGAAAGAATGAAGTAGATCAATACGGATTAGTATAAACCCCTATTATATACCACTTTGTTTAAGCTTTTAGAGCCCGGTGTCAATAAAGAGCGATTTGATTTTCGGCGGAAAGCTGGGTGACGTAGTGGCGAGGAGGACTGTGATTGGTGGACCCGCGAGCATGCGCAGTGAGATGGGGTATGAGCGGAGTTGTGGAAGTTTGGGTTTGTTAATTTTTTATTTCCTGTTTTTGAAAAGTTTGGTTTAAGATCTGTTTTGAGGATGTTGAAGTGAAAAATAATGCCGAAAAATTTTGAAGAAATTTAAATTTGTTTTTTCTTCAAAATAAAAAAAAATTCCTTTAATACAACTACTCCACAAGTAAATTTGCCTTGATAATAATAATTTTTTCTATTTACCGTGTCTTTTTGAGACATAGAGAGGTTATTGTTCTTAAACATTTTTACTGCTGTCCTGTTGAACGCAGTTTTGTGAGTTTGTTTATCTCAATACTTTTCTTATTAGTTGTAAGAGTTATTAAAACCCTTATAAATCGAAACAATTTTTCGAGTCGTTGATTTAACTTTATGTTGTCGAGTAGACCAACTCAATACTAGTGTTATTTGCTTAAATGATATGCCATGAGCTAACTAGTGCAGGGCCGTAACCAGACTTTTGTTTCGGGGGGGGGGTTGACTAAAGTATTTTCTGAGGTGCCTCCTTACGGGTACTTTTATATGTTAAGTTTTAGGTGACAACACTGGATTGAAATTTTGATGCACTACATTTCAAAATTGTTTAAACAATATGAATTCGAAGTAAAAGGGGGGGGGTCTGGGGGGGCCCTCCCCCAGAAAATTTTTGGAAATTTGCCCCTCAAAAGAGTGTTTTAGCTCATTTCTGAGACCCTTTAGATTACACCCATAGAGCACCACTCATTGTAAGCGGCCGAATTTTCAAGGTAAAAAGAAGGAATATTGTAATAAATGGCGAAATGTTAAGGGGGTTTTTAGGTTCCTACTCCAGAAATTTTTTTGAATTTTTCCCCTAATAGTGGCATTTTAACTCATTTTGAGACGTATTAGGTAACATTAAAGAGGACCAATCCTTGTAAATCACACAAGTTTGAAGGAAAAACCGTATACTTAATAGATTTCAAAATTTCGAGGGGGTTTGGGGGTCCTCCCCCAAAAAAATTTTGGAAATTTTACCCTTAAAAGTAGGGTTTTGACTCATTTTGAGACCCTTTGGGTTATACCCGAAGAGGATATCGCTCCTTGTGAGACATAATTTTCAAGAAAAATAGCAGTATAAAAATTGATGTCAAAATTTCGGGGGGGGGGATTGAACCCCTAACCCCCCCCCCTTGGATATGGCCCTGAACTAGTGATTGAAAGAGTCATCGTTGCTAAAACTCAACAACAAAAAATTAGTTTTAATTCATTTCTTGAAATGCATACAAGTTTTTTTTCGAATTTTTACTTAAAGCAACTACCCCTTCTTAATGTACTTAAAGCAACTACCCTGATAGTTACCCCTTTCAGTATTTATGTTTAAATTTAAGATATGTGATGAATTAAATCATACTCTGTGAAAATTCTAAAGATTTTTCTCTCGAATGATTGGTTCTTACTACTAATGATAATTAAGCTTTACAATTTTGGCTTCATTAAAAATGGGCTAGTTCATATTCAGCTGCTACTTCAACATCCCTTAATGAGTATATTAGTACCATTATAAATTTAGGATGGATCGAGTTCTTAATAAAACTATAAGCATTTAATACTCAAATAGATTTTAGAGAAAATCTTTAAAATGGTATTAAAACTAAAATATCCCGATATTTCATTTAGTATTTATGCTTCAGTAAATCTCTTTAAATCCGCTACTATTAGAGAACCAAGTTGTACCAACACCTTTTTCACCCATGGACCCCCAACAATACCCTAAAAGTTTACTCCACCACTCGTCCGTTGAGACACAGCTGTATTGACACCCCTCCAGTCGGACTGTTGCCACCTCAAGGGCCAGTCCACTCAACTCCGAAAGCGCTAAGTTGGTTGCTTAGAACCGACACCTGCAAATACCCCATGATGCCCCGATTTAGAGGCCTTTCGATGGCTGCATTGCCTTCTTTCCCTTGGAGTGGCTTTTACATCAGGGGCTCTTCAGTCCGGATTGCTTCACAAACAATGGTAAAAGAGAATGTGCTTTCGAGATATAGATCTTGTTGAATGAAATAGAAGGGCTTAGGCATGGCCTAACGCGTTGCACTTGAAAGTAGGGTGGTCTGAAATCGTATTGGTCAGTTTTTTTTATTCAGTGACTCCAAATTACGGATTGTGATACTTACATGGATTATAAGTATATTTTGAAAGACAGCATTCTCATAATGGGGTGATTTTTGGTTGGCTGGATAGAAATATCTTCAATCATACTTGTAAGTATTGGCAATGATATGAAAATCAAAATTCAACTTGTTGGTAATCCATATAAAAGCAATCAAGTTGTTTTATTTTGGGACAAGTAGTAGGGGGATTAGCTATGAGGAGTCTAGGTATATACGTTTTCTTTTTAAAACCAGAATAGACTACTATCTTTTTAATGTTTTCAGAAAGGATACTTGATGAAAAAAGTTTATGAGAAAATAAAACCTCCACGAATTCGGTTAATATTGATTCTGTAAAAGATTACAGCTATAGAAGTCGCTTGTGATTTAAAAAGTTGTTTGAAACATGATGCTTTACAGCTAGAAAATACTTAATGAAGAAAAACATTACAGTAAGGTTAACAACCTCTATGGTTAAACCAATATCCAATTTTTAATAACAGTTATTTAATTTTTTTTTTATAAAAAACCAATATTTTTATTTTCATAGAAAAATGATTACAAAATGGGATTTATGAAGAATAATGGAAAAACACAAACCTCCTTTTAAAGAAACTTTATTGGTATCTCAGCCCTCCTCACCAGACGAAAATCTTAGATTTACTACTACTCCAAGATAAAGTGCAAGACGGTTGAGGAAGAAAGTTAACTGGAACAATTGTGGTTCTGCAATATTAATAGCAATTAGTTAAGGCAGCTTATGAAGTTAATTGGTAGATTCAGGAAAAAATAATTTCCAATTACCTACTAGAAACACGAAAAAATTCCTCGTAGGTAAAACCAAAGCCCCCAGATACCCCCGTCCCCAAACAGAAGTCAAATCATCCCCCCAAAGTGACTGGCTCTAGAGGAGAGCCGAGAAAAAGAAACACTCATCATCAATACAGAAGAATCCTCTCAGCATAATCCCGAATTCGTATTGGCTGTTAATATCCTCTATTTGCGCTCTCTCTAGCCGCAACAGCAGCAGATGGCCAGGGACGTGTGAAGGCAAACACGGCACTCCCACCTGATTCAACAGCGGACGTTTCTCGCTTTGTGGCCACTTGGAAGATGTGTCCTATTTGGCCTGGCTCGAGAGGGGGGTTGTTGGTTTTGAGCTGTCAATTAGGGGATCGCGCCTTCCCACGTGGATTGGATGACTTTTTCTTTTTGGAGCAGATTGGACGGGGATTTTTTTGAGGATGGTGTCGGATTTTGGATATGAGTTGTGTCGGAAAATTGATTTGAGGAGTATTTAGTATACCCTGTAGAAGTAAAATGTGAAGTTATACACGGTGGAGTCTTTTGGATTCATGGTATAGATGAATATGGTGACCCAAGCAGCAGAAATGTTCAAGATTCATCCAATTTTTGTCATGTATGGCCAAATTTCGTTTACTTCTAGTTAGGCTGTGCGCGCACGAGTGACTAAAGTCACGGCGACCAGTATCACTAGTATCAAAAATATCACTAGAAAACAATGGATCTCTATGAAGAAACTCATGGCAATCGGCCAAATGTCACGTCGCCTAGTGCGCGCACTCTAACTTGTTTCAATAGCCAAGGCAACAATTTTGTCTATGTCACCGTGACAAAAGTCGCTAGTGTGCGCTCAGCCTTACAGTTACGTAAACTCGACATATTTGGTATGAGCTGTACTACTAGGGAATTCAATAACTGAGAACAACGTGAATGCCGAATACCCTGTACATAAACCACTTCACTTGAGAAAGAGAAATCGAGAGAACGAAGAAGAGAGAGTAAAAAAGGAAAGAGATTATTAATAATGTTGAGAAATTTAGAGAATGAAAGTGAGTTAGAGAGCATGAGAGAAAGGAGAAAGAGAGAGATAAGGTGACCCAGGAGTGTTTGTATTGCATCCATTATATTCTTTAATACAGTTATGTAAAATATTTCAAATACTTTTACAGAAATGATATTAATTTTCTTCATAATACTTCTTAACTAATCAACTTAAAATTTGTAAATAAACCAATTGAAATTAAAACAAAATAAGAGGGTGGACCTCTGAGGTAGGAAGAGGCAAATCCTGTCCCAAACCCTTTCATTTAGACAAACAAAATAAATATAGAAGTCAAAGAATCTCTCGAAATTTCTGGTCAAAATTTAACCAAAAGCAACGAGGCAATCGGGACTGGGTAGAGTAATTAATAATTGAAATTGTAACCACAAAATCGTAGAGCTTTATCATCGGTAATTAAACAAGCATTTTTTCAAGGGATAGCGAAACAAAAATTAAACACAATTGACAATCATTTGGAAATCGGTTTATTTAATTATGGAATCTCCCTTTTTTTCTCTGTTAAGTGATATACCCCATAATTTTTTTCTCTTCTAAAACGACGCTAAGACAACCAAAATTGCGGGGAACAATTCTAATTAAAATTAAGGTCATGAATAAACGAGAGATTTATGGCAAAAAAACTGAAGAGATATGAGTACAAAAAAAAAATCGAGTAGTTTTTCAGACTAATCCTCGAGATCGAATGATTTTTTTAAGATTCCGTTTCATTAATTGTAATTTATAAGATTATACAAAAACTGCTTAGTGTTTTTCACGCTTTTTTTCTCCGAATGTTTAGATTCGCTCAGATAAAAAATATTAATAACTCATCGCTTTGATTTTTTTTCTCGCTTAGTAAGGGCGAACGCCCCCCAAAGAAACCACGAACAGCACTAAAAACAAACAATGCTCCTGCATTTATTTGACATTTAATATTCCTTACACTCACTTTCATTCCTTAAAATCCCCACGCATTTACTTAAAAGCGAAAGATTTGAATAAAATAAAATCTTCCCTGCTGCTCACATCCCGCGCGAAAGAGAGAAAAAAGCTCCAAACCGCGAAACTTCGCAAATAATTCCAGCGAAAAAAAAAAGATAATGATATACACGGTTCTTATTCACCAGCCTGCCGAAGACACCGAATATTAAGTGGTTTAAGGGCAGGGAAAACGACGCGTATAAAAAAAAGACGGGAAATATAAAGATATAATTCGCGAAGAACCAAACAAACAAGCAAAGGGGAGAGAGAGGGTGGTTTGGCGTTCGTGAAATCTGAAAAGTGTTGCGGTGGTAATCTTTCCCGATTTGTCTGGGCGCCCGGGAAAGGAGGATTCTGGATCCACAATTTCGGGATCCGCGTTGCGGTAAGCGTTTTAAGTAATCCCGATGCTCGTGTGGCGTAACTAGCAAAACCATCTCGGGTTTGATGATTGTGTGTTCAGGATCGTGTGCGGATCAGAGCTTCAGTGGTCTACTATCTGAAATGAACCGGCAAAGCCAGGTTATATCGGCTATAGAATATTGCGCTGATGTGAGTTTCATTTGGTACCTTCAGCGAAAATTTGATTTTTAAGATTAATTTCAAGTATTAAATTTTGTCTTTTTTTTGGGCACAGACAAAATGACTGTCTTGTTTTGGGGATTAAATTCCAATCACAATCATAAAATGTTTGAAGATCAAATACTGCATTTAGTAGAGGCCAGAAAATGCTTTTCGAAATCACTCGATTGTTAACCAGTTTATTTTGCTCAATAGTACAATTTCTAAAATTTTATAAGACACGAAGTTGTGCGAAATGTTGAAAATTCCCAATTTATATTTCCTCAATCAAAAAGACTGATTGTGGATGACATGAACTATACAGGGTGATTCAAAACTCATGGGGAAAAAATAGGCGGTGTAGAATCATCATCTTAGAAAGGGGGGGGGGTCCCGAAGCAATCATGAGGTGCTAGAGTGCAAACAAAAGTGGCCAAGTTTCGAATTATTTATAAAACCAGTAAAAAGTTTTATTGAAGAGGCCATCTTCGAAATCAGACAATAAAAAAATGCAAAAGTAAAAATTTATTACTGGCAAAATCATTCGATCTATCTTGATTTCTCAGTCCTAGAGCTCAAAAAAAGGCATGGCTCAATTTGAGCCTTTCACAATCCGCTCAAGTCACTTATTTACACTAATGGTAATCTAGGGAGATATAAAAGTTGAGTTACTCGCATCTCATCAGGGTTTTAATTACTCTTAAATTTCTTTCACCGACTCAAACCACTTTTGTTCGAACCAGTTCGCTTCTTTAACCCTTTGCAAAACCTTCCCCCACTCGTCCACGTCACCCAGTTCCATCAGATGACAATTCACACGCGACGATTACGATAAACGCTTCTCCGGAATAATCGTCATCGCGCGCGAAAACGAATCCCTCTTCCCGCGCATTATATGCCCTCTCATTCCCCCCTTCTCCGGGAAAAGAATATCCCGGATTACTGCTCCCACCGCCGGAGCAAAAATCTAAAATCTAATCGCTTATCAAGGGCGGAGCGAAAAATAGAACACACAAAAAAAAGAACGATAAGACGTTCCGATTGAGAATGAAAAAGAAAGGTTCTGAAAAAAGAGAAAAAAATTAAATTTTTCCTCCCCCCATTACTATTTCGCTCCTGCTTTGCATATTGATGCCTTTCGCGAGTTTAGGGAAAAAGATCCGGGGGAATTTCGGGAATAAATCCCTTCCGTGAAATCGACACGCTTGCGGTGTTGGAACGTTTTTACCCTTCCCATTCCTTAATACCTAATCCTCTTTAGCAGTATTTTCTTTCCCGTCCTTAAAGAGGGTCTTATAAAGGGATATCGGGGATAACAGACCAGCAATCGTCATTTTATAAATGCCCGTTCTCGGATTTTCTGCCAAATTGTGGCCGGGTATCTCAGAGGGAAAGTCATGCTTAAATGAGATATAAACGGAGAGCGAAAGTACAACAATTATGATTAGGAAGGAGAATTCTCAGATCGGATGTTTCAAGGAGTTATGGACGGAGTCGTTTTCCGTTGAGGTTTTATCCACCCCTGAGGAGAAGGGCTGACTTGATATCATTAGGGAATGGGATTTATTACTGTCTTCTTCAGTCTGGTTGATTTATCTTTCTCTTTAGGAGAGATTTGAAGTGATGAGTGGCTGGTGTGTAATTTGGGACGCGCAAACAGGGGTTTTATTTGAGAGCTTATGGTAGATGTCGTTTCGTCAAGAGGGTGTTTGGAAATATTTGAAAGATTTCTAGTGGAAATATGGAGATTAGACTTATTTGTTTTCTTTGGTGGAAGTGTTTGCATTTGATTGATGATATGATTTTAATAATTTTTTCACGATGATTATATTTTAAAACAAATCACTTCAAATTAAATTAATTTTACAAAATATTTACACAGTATTTGATATTAGCTATTCCGTTGGCACAGGCTATTTATGTTTAATTTTCATCCCAGGAACTTACTTAACATTCAAGGGAGATCAAAATTTACCATACACAAAATAGCCAAAATTTAAAAACTGCACTTATGAACCAAAACAATATAATATCTTAAATGCATTGCACATCTCTTTTACGAATTCTTAACACTAAATTGTTTAGAATTTGTGATAGAATATACGTAAAATTAAAAAGAAAATAACAATGTGCAAATAAAATATTTAGTAGTATAGTACATATTTTGCATCCTTCTTTTACTGAAATTTCTTCTGCTAATAAATGTGATATACCTACTTATTTTATTTTGTTATAAAAATGAAATGATAGTCCACAAACTATATATCTACTAAACATAAACTAACTTTTTAAAATAACTTAACTATATTTAGCTTCAGAAAAACTACTTCAGCAAAAACAAGTTTTTGAAACTAAAAGTTATGAACACTAAGTGAAAGAAAAGTTAATTGCTGAATTTATCCAATTTTAATTTTTTAAAAATTTCTTCAATGCTTATTTATTTTTATTGGGAAAACGTCCATTCCTCAAAAATATTCTATCAAGAATTAAAAATCTATTGCTGAAAATTTTCATTATAGCAAATTTATAAACTCTCGAATAATCACTGAAAATCATTAGTGATGATTGTAAAACCTAAATAAAATGTCCTAATAATATAATGGAAATTAGGTGAAAGATGAATCTAATAAGCCTCTTGGTGTACATAGAAGGAAGAATAATTTGGAATTTTAAAATCTATTTTAGTGAAGATAAGCATTAATTAAAAAAAAAAGTGCAAATCCTACCCATTTCCCCCACCTTGTCTTATAAGTTGTATATTAAAATCATTTATTCTTTTAAAGAAATTTTGCTGAATAAAACCCTTGCCTCATAGCAAAAACGTCGATGAAAGGTTAAGGTGAAAAGAAAAAATATATACTACTGTTCATGTTTTACATTTAAATAGTGATGCAGTAAGGAATCAAATTCAAAGTAAACAGTTACTGAACATGTCTTAGAGTAGAATTTTGATTTTACTGGTTAAAAAAAAAATTCAACTAACTAAAAAGGTTATCAATCTTACCGTAGGTACTTGGTAATTTTTCTCCAAATTACCACCTTTCCTTTTCATTTCAAGCTTGCTCTTCTATATCTTCTCAGAAATACATATTTTTCTTTGAAATTGTATATTATTTCAAAGAAAAATAGGTTTTACATCCATGAAAATGAAGTCATGTTAGTAACCTCCAGGTCCAGGGAGTGTTTAATGTTTTAATTTAGAAGCAACAAATGAAATAATGCAACAAACAAATACAACAATAAGTAAGGAAAAATTCTTAAAATAATGTAATGAAAAATCAGTTTTTAAATTGTTAAAGTTTTTCCCATTGTTGCTAATAAATAAAGTCAGAAATTTCTATTTCTCTATAGTTTAATTTACTATTGATTACTTTCAAAGCATTTTAGGCGGCTAATGTTAAAATTATAAAGTAATTTTTTCCCATTTTCTTGTGTAAAAATTATTTTTTCTTTCAAATTCTATCGAAACCGTTTCAAAGAAAAATAAACATTTACGCGCATTTCCAGAAGAGATAACCGCTCGATTATAAGATGGGGAGCTGAAGACTAAAATACAAAGTACAGTAAAGTTATCCTTTTCAGTATGTTGATAATAATTTTAAATAATTTGTAAACCCAGAATTCTAGATTAAGACTTGTTCGATTGCTGCTTTTTCAGATTGTATTTTAAGTGTATCTATATTAAAATGGGAAAAAGTAAATAGTTGTACATAAATTTTTCTCTCAAATATTAATCCATGTAAAATACTAGGTTATTTTTCCATACAACAAAACTTTTTATAAATTCTACAAATCTAAAAACATCAATAAGTTAATTTAAAATATAATTATGACAAAATTGATTAAATGCGTTGCTTCTTCAGTTTGTTTTATTTTATTCCAAATACTATTTTTTCCACGAAAGATATTTTAAAATTACGTATAAAGTATCCCAACCGAATTTGGTGACATTCCATTCCTAGAGGTACCCCCCTCTCAAAAGTTCCAGTGTCCAAAATTTCATACCATAAAGCTAATTTCGATATAATTGGAAAGTCAAGAGACCAAGAGAAATATTTGAATTATTCATGATTTTCGATTTAGAGACGTTCGAGTTACCCAAGATGGATTGTAAAATTATGCTGGTTAATTAATTTTATGGAAAATATTTCCTCTAAAGAAATAAATTTATAAGCTTCTAGAGTAAAAAGGGCAATATTTTTATGAAACTTTCAAATTACTATAACTTTAACTTTTATTGAACTGCTATTCGGTATTCGGCGGATTCGGGCTATTATCACCTGTGGGACAGCGAAGGAAAAAAAATAGTAAATACCTTTCAAAACTTTAAATTTCAGTATTAATGAGACAGGTAAAATTAATAATCTCTTTTTCATTTGTCAGAATATCAGATGTACATCTCCAAAGTAATTTTGAGGTGGAATAAAAAGGTTAAAATTAGTTTTAATTTCTGAAAAGGCACTTATTGAACTTTATAGCCATTGGTCCGGGACACTTCAGAAAAAAAAAACACAATTATTTTTAAGTTTAAAATTGTTGCTGTCTTAAACCCCCTTAATGAGTTCTCAGTTTATAGTTCTCAGTTCTCAGCCATTAATAGTCTCAGTTTTATGTATTGGAAAAAATTAATGTTTTGGAGGTTACATTAAATTTTCTTTTTTCTTACACGCCATTTCTTTTTACAAAAATCGAAGTTAGTTCCAACTTCAGAGACCATTATTTATTAAATACATTTACTGAATATGATTTACCTATTTATTTAATTTTCCGCAACGTTTTTATTTATATGGCTATTAATTCGGGTTTTAATTAATTTATTATTGTTTCAATGGAAGGATGCTATTTAATTAACCCTTTCATTCCCAACTTTTTAATTTTCATCAAAAAAATTTGAAATTTTCAGAATAGGCTTATTTATCACTCAGAAGAACATGGTGTAAAGGAAAAAAATTAATTTTAATATCTTCATAAAAATTTTTGATGAGTCCAAATGGCATCATTGGGAGTTAAAGGGTAAAATATGGAGAAAAAGGATTTGTGTCATTTGGATTCATTTTGAGTTGGATATTGTTTATTTATCACAAATATTGTTTAAATTTATGATGAAATATTAATTGTTGTTAATATATTTATGATTTAAAAAAAAATTACTTATTTAAATAAATTATTGCTCATTTTTTTTTTTGCTTGATAACACTTAAAAACTACTTTTTTCTTGCAAAATATCACTTTTATTGCACAAAATTCTTGACTAAAACATAATAAATAGGTCAACAAATTAATTAGATAGCTAATCAAGTGATTAATTAACTAGTATAATTTTAAATCAGTTATAGCTTATTTTTTTGCAAAGCAATACTTCCGTTCAACCTATTTATTTTGCAAATATCTTTTTCAACAATACTCTAGAATAAAATACATAATACTTCAGTCAAAAAATTAGTTAGATGTTGTTACTGCCTGTATTTTTTTGCTAAGCAATACTTTAAATCATCCATATCTTACAAAACATTACTTTCTCTACATTTCTTCAATAAAAAATAAGTTAATTAAATAACTTATTAATCATAATATTAAAAAACATCACATTTATTGCATAATATTGATATAGTTAATTTAACTATAAACTAGAATGATTTTAATTTAGTAATTGCTTATTTATCAGAAATATAAAATACTTAAAATGCATGTAAATTAAGAAATAATTAACTTAATAACTCAATAAGCTTTAAAATTAGAGAGCTTTACTTTTATGAATTGTTAATTATAAAATGACATATTTCCTACTTTAAATGGAATATTTTAAAACAATTTTTTTTTTTAGTAAAGCACAAGTGTACGTTACATTTTTCACACATAACTCTGGAATAAGATACTATGCATAATTTGCAACGTTTCTTGTCATCCGTTGTAAGGGGCCAATGAGCTATGGTATCATACCGGACATCTAGAATGGGCCTTAGTTCCATGGGTAATTTTGTTTCTTTCAGAGAGTAGTCCGAACTTTTTATGGGACGCCCAACAGGACGAGGGTATTTATTACACATTAGTAATGATTTAGAAATTGATGATTTGAAGTTATATAATGACATATATTTTGTTTTTTTATCAATCTGCTCTACATGTCTTCGATAAAGCAGCCAAGCATTTACCACACAAATGTCTATCAAATGAAATATTATTCTCAGATAGAACCTTTTGCCTCTTATATCCACACGATAAAGTTCTACAAGCATGTCCATAAGGTCAACACCCCCCATTCCATTATTGTACACATCAATGATGTTGGGTTTTTTAACATCAATGTATTCTTTTGATGACACTGACCATCTTTTAACATCTTTCACTGGTTCAATTCCACAAAATGTGGAAATCACTGTCACACATTTATTATCGAGCCATTTTACGACGGTTACATTTTTTTCGTCAGAAGCATAATCAAAACTTCCCCGTCCAGAAGACTTTAACTCATTTTCTGTTTTAGAAAACACGTTTCCCTTACTACTTGGTCTGAGAATTCGATTTTCTCTTATAGTCCCAGCCATCAACAAGTTCATGTCCTGCAGATGGACAGCCAGATGGTAGGAAGTGAACCAATTGTCCATATAAATTTTATGGTTCATGCTCGCTGGAACAGTATCTACTAATCTCACTACAATATCACCACTTATACCGAGTTTGGTTTTATCTACTATGGTATCCTTCCCCGTGTAAATTTCGAAGTCATATAGAATACCACTTTTCCCACACAAGGCAAAAACTTTTATTCCCCACTTGTGAGGTTTGTTTTTGTTATATTGCTTCAAACGGCTTCTACCTTTGAATGGGACGATGAACTCATCAATGCTGAGATGTTCTTCTTTTTCAACCTTTGCGAAGTTTTCCCTCAAGGCATCGACTAGTGGTCTAATTTTGAAGAGTCGGTCATGACCAGGTTGTTTGTAAGGTATGTTTTGACTGTTGTCATTCACATGAAGAAACTGTCTTAAAGTTTGAAAACGATTTCTACTCATATTGTCAGCTATTAGGGGAAACCGAGTTGATCCACTCCAATAATTGTTCATTGATGGCATTGACACTATACCCATCATTAGGTGAATGCCCAAGAAAACTTCCATTTCAGCTTTGTTTGTGTCAATGGTATTTGCATTTTTTTGGCAGGAGTAGATATTTGTCTGATCAGTAAGGTTCTGGATAATATCATCAGAGCAAAACATTTTGAAATATGAATAGGGAGAAGGTATTTCCTCTGGAGGCCTTGAAAACTGCTCTTTATAGCTAGTATCACACACCACATGATCTGTCGTTTTCCACTGAACATATTCTTTGAGTTTCTTTTCAACGAGTTTCTTCGAGATGTTTTTCACACCTTGATGTTTCTCAAGCGAAGGTCCAGCCTCTGAATCCTCACCTTGATGCTGCTGTAGCAAAGGTCCAATCTCAATATTCTCAATCTTGTTTTCTTTGTCATCATTGGTTTCTTCGTTTTCAATGTCACTTTCAAGTTCAATTTCTAAATTATTTTTTTCAATTAATGGATGAGTTTGTATTATCTCATCATTATTAGAGTTATTAAGATTTTCTAGATCCTCATCAGAGTCCTCCAATTCTGATAAATCTCCATGCATTAGCAGAAACACTGCTTGCTCAGCAGTCAAGCTTTGTGATTTTCGTTTATACATTTACCATATGAATATAAGAAAAATATAATTTAAAATCAATTTTAATTAATAATATAGATTAATAATTCAAATAAACTCCGAAAAATGTTTCACCGCATTGGCGAGGAGGATTGAAAAATCTAAACATATAAACACTGAATCAAAACAATCTGCCAAGTTGAAACGTTGAGTTGCACCCGGACTCCCAATGATTCCAATTGGACTCATGACTTTTGAAAAAAATATTACACTTAATATTCAAAATATTTTTTCCTCAAAAATGTGCGGAATCATTTTTATAAATCTTTATCTTTGAAATAAAAGAGAATCTGTATAGAAATTTTCCTTTGAATTTCTTTAAAATAAAAATAAAAAAGCACTGATTCAGCAACTTTGAAAAAACTTCAACTACTACCTTTTAATCGATAAATATAGAATATGCTGCCATCTACACGCAATCAGAAAAAATATTTTTAAAAAGGAAAAAGAATGGTAATTCTGATAGCATAATTTAAATATAACTGGGAGTCACAGGAAAGGAGAAAAAAAATTCTAAAAGTCATGATTCCAATTGGAATCATTGGGAATGAAAGGGTTAAGAGCCTAATATTAATCAATTAAAAAATGTGTTAATTTTTGTAAATATTATTAGTTTTTTGAAATTACCATTCTGTACTCAAAACTATCAAAGTCATAATATTGTATTTATCGTTACGTGTGGTAAAGAAAAATTATAAAACATATCTTTATCTTTACATGCCACTAATTTCTTAAAATTTTTGTTTGATTAAATTGATGCCGTTATACGAATATCAAAAAATTAGTGAACTATCTAAAAATAGTTCTTTTCTATTTCATTTAACCACTTTTTACAAAATTGTTATTTGGATCATTAAGGATGTAAAAATCCCAATAAAATTTATTTTTTAAGTTTAAATTGCATTTTGCATTATAAGTATTTTTTTTAGTTTCCCTACATATTTGTGTAAAACTTAAGATTATTTTTAGCTTTAGAATCTTCCTCAATGAAATCAAGGGGATGCTGAATAGATGTTGGAATTATTTTTCAATATAAAAGGGAAGGTAATTATGACTTATTTGTTTCTTTCTTAGATTCCTTTTTTTTTAAATCTGTTACATTTTAGTGTTGTTTTAAAACTATAAACATTTTATATATGTTGACTAATAATTCTATACAATATCATTCATAAGTTGAAGGTACTTTATTATAGATAATTACTTTATTTTTTTTTGTAATTCATTGAAATTTTTATGCTTTAAATATAAGTAGTAAAGTTCTCTCTATAAAGCCCTTTTAAAGAAATGTGCTTGGATGTATCTGCCTTTTTCTTTAATTGACTTTCTCTCAATATTTTCAAGTATATCTATCTCTTAAATTATTGTTATTTTTTGAACTAAAATATATTTAAATTTTAAATACTGTTTGTGTAATTATAACATTTTTGAGCATTAAACTTTTAATAATTTAAGTAATACTTAAAATTTTGAAGATAATCAAGTTTATAAATTTTAATGTCATCCAAGAAAATGATAAAAAAAACCTTTACAAACTGGTTTTGAATATTACAATGATTCTTTTAAAGGGAATTAATTCCCTCAGCCATATAATGCTCATTTTAGTAAA
The DNA here is from genome assembly GCA_963680715.1 of Tetragnatha montana. Classification (NCBI taxonomy): domain Eukaryota; kingdom Metazoa; phylum Arthropoda; class Arachnida; order Araneae; family Tetragnathidae; genus Tetragnatha; species Tetragnatha montana. The sequence goes on from OY796683.1 coordinate 19,784,863, forward strand.
AACGTATACTTTAATCATTAGACAAGTAAGAAGACAATATAGTTTATGGTGGAAATACCAAATTTATGTCGAGAGAATAAATGAATATCAGAGACATTTCTTACATTTTATTACTCAACAAAACATGAAAATTAGCTTAATATTTACAGCTAAGGCACTTGGTTTTAAGAACAGCCAAATTCATGAAATTCACTGGTATCTTTTAATGCATGGGGTATGGCTGTCTTATACATGAATAGGAACTAACAATTAAAATATTACATAACATGCTTAAAAGTAATTGCACGACTAAAACAGTTAAAATAGAATGTTGCAACTGGTTTTAAGACTTTACTTAATAACCTTAATTTTGGAAACTTTAATACCTTTTTTTCACTGATATAATTTACTTATACTAGTAATAATAATATTTCAGAAAATATGTTATAAAACTTTTCCGAACTTAAATTTATACTTCAAAAAAATATGTATAAGTTTTTAAACACTGTACATCCATAATTGAATATCTGTTTAAGTTTAATTTTAGTAAACCTTTAAAAAAGAAGGAAAATTTTATAAAAAATAATGTTTTTAAAAGGAAAACGTTTCCTTTACTTTTTTGCATAGTTAAATTTAGGTTCAAACAGATCAAAGTTAAACATCTTTGCTTACAAAAAAAACATTTGGTTTTGACATAAATGAACTGAGTGTCACTATCATCTCAGCGAATGACTTTGCAAAATGATAAGAATAAATAGTTTACAAATGGATTCACACACACAAAGACTACCATTCGGACAGATTTACTGAATGTCCAGTATACGTGCTATCAACCAAGGTATCTTCATGATATCCCGAAAGTTCGAAAATGGCACAAAGTTCTTTCTACACAATTCCAGCAATCACACATTTAATCCCTTAAAATAATATTTAACTTGTTATATTTACGTTTTATGTATTCAATAAAATAATTCTTGGTGTACATCTGGTTTTAAATCAATGTGAATTATTTTGTAATCGTATTAAAATTTCTGCAAATGTAAGTAACATTCTTTTTGTATACAGTACAGGGTGGGGAAAATAAAGTGGCCCTAGTTAGTTATAATAACTAGTATTATCCGGAGCTCTTATTTTCCCCACCCTGTGTATATAGTTGAAAAAGTTTTTTAAAACTTGTAAAAAATCATCTTCTATGCTTTACCTAGTAAAACATTCTGGCTTTAATGACATAAATGCTTTCTTTACGCTGAAATAATTTACTTATAGTAATAATATGGCAGAAAATGTTATAAAACATGTTCTAGGAAGTTTTCACCCCTTGCCAATGTTAAGAATGTATTTGCATCACACTTTGTAGATCGTTAAATGCATGTGTGGCACTAAGATACTAAAAAAAGGAGAATACAATTTTTCGACATGTTCATAATGCTCGAAAACATTTATGTTTTTCTTACTGACTTAAAACTCGTTGAATTTTGCATACTTTTCTTCAAAACGAATAAAGATACCCGCTCAAAGTAAATAATCACTCCAACGTGACATGGAGTTAACTAACATGAAAATAGCGTGTCGAAAAAATTCATAAGATGAGAGAATGTGTGATTGCCGTAGAATATTCGGAGAGACGCGGTTTGTTCTTTGGGGGCGGTGTCACTGCTTGAGGGGGCTGAGGCACCTGCAGACGCAACACGAGGGAAAGAGGAACCAGTCCATGAAGATGCCCTTGCAGTCGTCGTCTGGGTCGTAGGCCAGCAGCCGATGCCACTTGTACTTCTGCTCACAGTTGCACTCCCCGTTGCACTTCTTGGTCTGGACGGCCCTGGGAAACAAGAGATACCGTTAAGACTTATAATTGTCACATACAGTGTTCATCACCAAGGAAAACTGCTGTTCATTTGCAGTGTTAGAGGAAAGATAAAGAAGATTTGTGGTGGGAATTAAAGCTCTTCCACATAAGAATTTGATCTTGTATATCATTTTAAGTGAAAAATTCAGCAGTTTAGATAGAAAAATATGCGAATTAAATAACGAGGGAAAAATTGAACTCATTTCTTATTTATTAAAGGAGAACATGAACCAAGGGTATTCTGTAAAAACTTCAACTAATTCAAGGCAGGGGAAAGGAGAGTAAGAGTGCGTAGTCGGGTAAAAGTACGCATAGGTTTTTTTCATTGTTGGCAACAGTATAAGGGGAACAAGTATGGGGCTACAAGTATGATCGCATGTATACATGTATCATAAGCTATCCTAAGAAACTGCCATTATTATTTTCGTACATTCTATACTTAATTTATCAGGTAAAATATGGTTTCTTTGAGTTAGCATCTAATTTTTATGCCAAGGAATACTAATTGTTTTGTAAATAAAGAACTAATAATTGCTTTAAAAGTGAATACCAATGTGAGATCTGCTTCCTTTTGAACAACTTGGTATAGTTACAACAACTTAAATCATTAATACATCGGCGTCTAAGAGTAGGTACTACTCACAAACAAGGTAATTGAAATTTTTGGTGCGAGAATCATATAATTCATCTTACTCTTTACCACATGAGAGTTATGAGCTACACTTGATGAATAAAGGCTTAATTTAATATTAGAAAGCTTACAACCCCTCTGAAGCTGTAAACTAGCCTATGTAAATTCCTTGAAATTCCGTTAACTTTTATGGATTTTTCCAAGAAGATTGAATCCTGCAAACTAACAGTTATATTATCCTCTTAAATTCCATTCGGTCGTCATTAATAAAGACTAAAACGAAAGGTAAAATTCGGTTTCTAATATCTCCTTCTAATTGCCAAGGGGGTATTTCATTGATTTAGGATAGTTCAAACTATGAGCCTACTTACAGCTTCCCCATTTCTAAAGTTAATGATATTACGCGCAGTCAATGAAAACCCGCAGCTGACTCAAATTACGAAAGCCTTCAGAGGTAGCCACAAGGTTTCCTTAACGATCCATCAAACCGCAAAAAAATCCATTAAGATCTCGCATCCGACCAATTTTAACAAGCTTACACGCAACCAACTTCCCATAAAAAAGAAAAAAACTACCGCATCAACCAACCATCGGAGAAATCCACGAGCGTTTAACGCTTCGGAGATGCAATCTGGCAACAACCAAACGAAAAGTAATCTACGGGGGGAAACGATTGTATTAAATAGCTACAGGTAAATCACAACAAAGAGATACTGCTCGGGAGAGACTCCGTAATTGCTCAATTACAGTTTCTCCCGCAATCCCAAAATCATCGTGACTTTTCCGAGCGCCATCTCCTTTCTCGATTCCGAAAGGGGGGGAGGGATGAGAGATGGTAGACAAAAGAATGCTCTTTTCAGAAAATCCGACGGGGTCGCGGGGTCGTGCGTGGGTGGTATGGGAATACTGGACGCAGGGTCAAGGGTCCCCCGAAGGCAACTGACCCCACAGGGAGAAGGTGCTTCTCTTGTTCTTTTTTCTCTTGCTTGGATGGAATGGGTTCCAGCGTGCGACGAATTTGGAATTTTTTTCTTCTTCAAGAATGAGAGAGGATGAATGGAGTGCTTGGAAGATTTTTTTTTTGCTTTCATCATGTCTCGTTTTTTCGAAGTTGATTGGTTGATGTTGCTCCATCGACGGAATTTCGTGCACAGATTGGTTACTAGTGTTGGATTTGAGCTTTCATTCATGAGTTGCTATGGGGTAGACAAATACCTGATGAAAATGCTTACTGCAATCAGAGGCACGTGGCACATTTCTTAAAATACGATAGAAAGGTAGGGTACTGGGAGTGCGCAAAATTGGTTGTATCAAACGCTTTCTTAAATATACCGTTTAGTTGGTGTTACCATGTTATAGTTCATAACAGTTTGGACAGAGCGAGATTTAAATTCGTAAATTACAAGTTATCAGTTTATAAAAATATCAATACCTTTACCCTTTTTGAAAAATGGAATTAATTTGAATTTTAAGTTACATGTATTTGTGTGACAACGAAGTTTCAGTTGGATAAATTAGTCTAACTTGCAAAATTCTTTGCACTATTGAACAAGAAATATTTTTGATTGGATTAATTTACTGAACAGTTTTATTTATTTTTCATCCCACTTGTATAGTAGGTGAACTATTACAGTATTTTCAGTACTCAAAAAAAGGAAGGATACTCAATTGAAGACCATTTAATTTTGTAAGTGGGGTATAATAGACCCCCTGATCGAAGCCCCTGACTGAACTTCTCTTCATCCGCTATAAATTGTCCATATTCTTAATAGGAAAAGTTTTTTGTATGACGTTTGATTTTTACATTTAAACAAATTCAAAGGAATTTCCCAAAGTAAAAATTTTCTGACATTCGAAGATGGGGTTTGCACTTTTTTTGCATGCAAACTAATTCACATTTATTCTTGAGTTTATGCATTAAAGCAAAATAACAGACTTTAACCTCTAACATTTAACTTTTCCCATCTTACCTATAAAAAGGTCAAAATAAAATTTATTACACTCTGATAAACTATTTTTTATACTTGAATAATAAAAAAAACTTTTTATAACTTTGAAGGTTTAAATTATCGCGTTCATAATCCGTGTGTATAGTGTAGATTTTACTCCAAGCAAATATATTAAACATATATAATTTCAACAGAATTTGTTGATCTTTTGACTACAAAAGGGGTGTTCACTTTGATTTCTTCATAGCATTGTTAGGAAACTTAAAAAGAACTTTATTAAAAAATTTGAACCTTTTATAACTGCTTTAGAGATGACAACCTAAGAATTTATTATAAAATATTTAAGATATCTTTAAACTCTCTCTAAAAACCCCCTTAAAACAAATATTATAAATGGTTTCTAAGGCATATATACTATGGTTAAAAATTCTAGAATATTACTATAAGACTAAAATGAAATGAATATGACCAGGTATGAGCATTGCAGAAAAGTATAAAATACTATAATTAAAGAATATAATTTTCTAATACTATTTCAAATGTTAGGGAGATTTTGATTAGATTAAAAAAGGATCTTCACTTCAAGATTTCCAATTTGAACTAGAAGAGTTTTAAAGTTTCAGTGTTCTTCAAATATATTAGTTTTTGTAAGAAACATAGAAACAGGGAGGATAAAATATGCACAAAAATTATCGAACTAAATTAAAAATTAAATTTAAAGAATCAATTTTGTCTTTAAATTCATATAACTTGTTTTATTGTGTTCTATTTCTTCCTTTCAAAGTGCAGAGATGCAGCAAATTTATGTTTTAAATTTTAACCGAGTACCTGCTTAAGCAGACACGTAAAGCCATAAATAAATGAAGCGAAAGTCAAGACGAGTACAACCGAAAGACCTCCCCATTATTAAAGATGATTTAACCTCTTAATCTGCCTACTGAACCTTTCCTCGGTCCACATAGCAATAAATCTCCCACATTCCTCACTCACTACCAAAAAAATTTAGATCACAAACTTGCTCTTTTAACCTCGAACCAGGTTCACGACCAACTTAAGAGTCCTCTTCCCTCTTGGATGAACTATTATACGCCTTTTTCCCGAAACCAGATGGCACTCCGAACAGTGGGATTTGGGGGTAACCGTTGGCGAGAGTTATCGCCCTTAGGGCGAAATTTTCACTAGCCAACTCGTCATTAGCGGTCAAAATCTGAAGTTTGGCGATAAATTCTGCCGCTACTGATGTTATCAAATGTTTGAAGCGGGGAAGGCGTGATAAACAGGTGGCTTCTGTGACACGCGCAGATTTACGACTTTCCGCTCCCCACCGGGTACTCTACGACGGTAGATCAAAAGTTGCAAATTTTGACCTAATTAAGATATTGAAATATTTCTAACGGATTCGGAATCGTTGAAAAATTTTAGCCCAATTTCATATAAAATTCATAGGGTTTTTTGTTTTTTTTTCTACAAAAAGAAGATTTTTTCTTACTCCTGTTACGAGCTGTTTTTTTTCTCTTCTTCTCAATCGCTTTGAACGTGGGCAACAGTGGCACGCCATGATTTATTACCCTTCTCTCCCCAAGGGATACTGGACGACATTCGTTCAAAAGTTGAAAATTTTGACCTAATAAAGATTCTGAAATAATTCCAACGGATTCGGAATCGTTGAAAAATTCTAGCCCAATTTCATATAAAATTCATAGGGTTTTTTGTTTTTTTTTCTAGTAAAAATAGTTTTTCTCCCTTATCACGAGCTGTTATCTCATTGCAGGCTCCTCTATCGTCGAGATGACTGCTAATTTTGTGATTCTTTTCTTCAAAGCATTTAGTCCAGAAATCTGTGACTGATCCCTAAAAAAAACTACAGCATTTGATTTTTCAACGGTTTTACATGGGAATTATCACAATAGTAACATCCAAAGAATCGGACAAACAGACTCCACGAAGAGTTTAACTTTTTTTAATTTTTAATAATGACCGAAAATTTTTTAACAAATTAAATGAGAGATCATGATTTAAGACACTTGTCTAAACGCTACGCTGTAAAAAAACTAGTAGTAATCTTCCGCATAATTTTGAGGAATGAGATAATTTTGAACTCTTTCCTAGAACATCCTGGAATTTTCTGGAATTACAATAAAATGTATACAATTATCTTAAATTTAGTCATTGATATCAAATTATCCTAAATTGTGCCTATTAATATTCATTATAGTTTTTTTCTTGATCAAATTAAAAACCATCATAAGCTTGAGGTAATTGATTTTTTTTTTAAATTCTATTATTCTACAATAAAATTATAATGAGAATTGTTACTTATCGAGGATATATAAAAATATAGATAGCAACTTATAAATTAAACCTAAATTAAATTATGTTAATAACTTCCATATTACCAAATAATGGAACAGTGGATATATATTTTACTGATACACCCATTCTGGCCTACTAAAGCAAGCACCAGTCTAGTGTTCGGCAACTAGTGGTCAAAAAGTAGTTAACTACCAACTACTAACTAGTCTGGGAAAATCTAGTTGCAACTAGTAGTTAACTATTTTTTCCTGGGACTAGTTGCAACTAGTAGTTAACTATTTCCCAAAGTAGTTAACTACTAGTTAACTAGCCTATTTAATTTCATAACCTATTTTTTGCCCAAATTCTAATACATCTTTCTTATCTATATCACAAAAAACTTTATGCTTCGCTCAAAACGAGCCTTTATTTCTGGTTATGGTATTTGAGTACTCTACCATGACATTGTAGTTATAAATAGCAGTGTAATTTTTTGTATATTTTGATAAAAATGTTAAATATTTTTGAAATTTTAAACAAAAATTTTTTTTTAAAGTAGTTGAAAATTTGAAAGTAGTTTCAACTAGTAGTTATCAAAAAAAGTAGTTCAACTAGTTTAAACCAAAAGTAGTTAAACTACTAGTTAACTACTAGTTGATCAGTAGTTAACTACTAGTTGCAACTAGTTCTAGTTAACTAGTGCCGAACACTACACCAGTCAAAAAAATTATTACCAATGAACAAAATTAATAGTCTTGCACCCAAGTTTCAAAGCAGACTAAATCACTTTACCTTATCTGGAAATTAAGTGATTAACAAGTGCAAAAGCTGTATGCAGAAATTATCTTTTACCATAATAATTTGGAGATAAATCATACAATGATTCCTTGCTTCAATGTTCTTCAAATGATACTTATGTTTTTTTTTTAATCTATGTATAGCATACTGTAATGCTAACACAATGAAAATAATGGTAATGCACTTATTGAAAACTACGAAATGGTCATTATGCCGAAAAAAGCCCAATGAATGAAATGAATGAATGATGATGAAAGCGAAATGAATGGCCCATAAAATTGTCAACGTAGAGGAGGTGGTCTCTAAACTCCCTAATCTAAATACTCATTTTATGTCACTGTCATTTAAATACTCAACTTATGTCACTGTCATTCTGAGCAGCTCATACCTTAAAATTTTATATGCGGCCCGCGGGAGTATTGTGGTTTTCCAAAGTGGCCCTCAAGATCATTTGGGTTGGCCATCCCTGATCTAGTCTAGATAATGCTTGTTATCGTTCACCCATCCTCATGAAACGGAAACTTTCTTGCTTAAAAATAATTTAATCCGTATCATTCCTCCCAAAAATAAAATGGTTTCTATTTTACTGCTGTAATTAGTTTTCCTTTTATGATGAAAAAAGGGGTCGAATTTTAAAGCTTTATTATTCAAAAACTAATTAGAATATTTAAAAAAAGAAAACGCCAATCATTTCATAAAATATATTTCTATATGTGGTTTAAAATCATAGTTCTGCTGTTATTAGTTTTCCTTTTATGATGAAAAAAGGGGTCAAATTTTAAAGCTTAATTATTCAAAAACTAATTGGAAATTTGAAAAAACAAAACGTCAATCTTTTTATGAAAATAATTTCTGTATGTGTTTCAAAAATCATGGTTCTACCGTAATTAGTTTTTCTTTTATGACGAAAAAACGGAAAAGGGGTAAAACTTTAAAAATTAATTCACTCGCAGCAGAAAAAAAATAATTTTCTACTTTGACGTTAAATAACTCGAACTAATTATCTCATCAATTAGCTTTTAGAAGGAAAATACTCTCCAATAATTATACCCTCAGCTACCCAAGCAGATGATATAATATAATTTTTTTTCGAAGAAACGTATCAGTATTTTCCAGTAACGTTCCTCCTAAATCTCCAGGTTTGTAAAAAATAATTATAAAAAGATGAACTAGCAGAAGCAGGTATTCTTCAAAAAAGCTATATGAAATCTTCAGGCTTGAAAAAATTACTTCAAAAAGATGGACTAGTGGCAGTAACAGAATCTCTTCAAAAAAGCAAATTGAAAATCTTCAGGTTTGTAAAAAATAATTCTATAAAGATGAACTGGCAGAAGCAGGTATTCTTCAAAAAAGCTATAGAGCATTATTCGCACATGACGTCACTTGGAGGACAAAAACAACGTTGCTAAGGCTGTTGTTAGGGGCGGGAACTAGAAGCATCCAATAGAAGCATTCGCACATGACATCACTGGAGGATAAAAACAACGTTGCTAAGGCCGTTGTTAGGTAAAGTCATGTGATTGAAAATGCTCTATATGAAATCTTCAGGCTTGAAAAAATTACTTCAGAAAGATGAACTAAGTGGCAGTAACAGAATCTCTTCAAAAAAGCAAATTAAAAATCTTCAGGTTTGTAAAAAATAATTCTAATTCTTCTATAGAGCATTTTCAATCACATGACTCGGACCTAACAACGGCCTTAGCAACAGAAGATGTTACAGTTTTTTGCCCTACAGAGGTTAACAGTTACAGAAAATGACTAGCCGTGGTATTCTTCTATTGGAGCATTTGCAATCACGTGATCCCATACTTAAAAACCGCCTTAGCAACAGATAAACAACGGCCTTAGCAACAGTTAAAAGCCCTACAGAAGGTACACAGTTAAAAGAAAATAACCGGTTGTGACGTCACCTGAAAACACTCTATAGAAGGTAAACAACCAGAAAGCACCATTACCATTTGATATGAGACGCAGACGCATTGGTAAACCAAGTCGATATATCATCAATTTTGGTGAAACCAAACCATTGTTATTCAGATTAATATTCTTATATAAATAATTTTTTAAAATATTTGGAGCTAGCCATGCTGTTTTGATTTGCCTTTTGGTGCAACAACAATCTAGCGGCCAAATCAATACTTATCCGTAAAAGTTTCATGAAAATGTCACATTTATCTAAGATATCCAACTATCAACCATCCCACAATAATTAAAATTAAATATTAAAATAATGAATTTTTTTAAAGTAATCATTTGAATAATCAAACTTATTCAAAAAACTTCAAACAGCATCCTTAAATATTCTCTAAAAGTTAAATAAATATTACCACATCTAAATCATTAAAATCGAAAATCGTTCAAAAGAAAATGTGTTTATTATTTTATAATTATTTTAAGTTGTTTCCAATTCTAATTTGAAAAATGTAAATTTTTCATGTAATTTTTAAGTTGTGAAATAGTGAGGCATTATATTATAAATTCTTCAATTGAATAAAGAGCAGAAATCTTCTCCCCGTGAGAGATACGGAAGCTTCCTATCCTGCCTTCTTCCAGTTCTCTCTCTCCAATCGTCCAAACTCAAAAGTCATCGAAAGCAGCACATCCTACGACCCCTCATTTCATACCCCCGGTTGTTCTAGGGAAAGGAGAAACACAACACCATCCGAAGCGAGCGGAGAGAGCGGGACAGGGTTGCTGTATTCAGAGTTTTCAACTACGACAAACTTCACGTCTCTACCAATTAAAAATAGTTAATCAATTTTTTTTCAAAAAGTAAGATGATTTTTTGATTCCTGAAAGTATAGGCTATGTTTAGAACTAATTTTCGTGGACCTTTTTTAATAATATCTTGGTGAAAACTCTGTTTAAAGGGTGAGCAAGCTGTTGAATTGACTTTCAAAAATTGTTTAAAAATATTAATAATGCGATTTCAACTACCAAAAATAGTTTGAAACAAAGGCCTTCTTCTAATCTTGCTTATGCAGCAAAAATTGAGAATGTGCGATCAAAATTGAAAGCTGTACTAGTAAAGAGAAGTTCCCCATAGGATAACATGGAAACCGTTCAAGGGGGTGAATCGGGTAAGAGGACTCTTAAGTTCCAGAACTATCCCGGCATGCCTTCGGTAGCACTTTTAGAACCCTAGGCCGCACCTCAAAGTCTTAAAAATTTTATTAGAAGACTTCGTTTCGGAGCGAAACAATGAAGTAGAAAAAAATCTCCACTGTCAACGGCTGAGGGGGAACATTATGACGACCATTTTTCTAATCCACCTCGTGCGCTATTCTGTTGCCACACCTTCGGGGAAAAAGATTCATAATAATTGAATGCCTGCCCCCGGGGCATTGCCAATCTCTTATCGTCTGCCATTAGCCGGCAGTAGGGGGTGGACAACACGTTGACGTCATGCATAAGTGTGGGTTGTGAAAGAATTCTGGGCAGGTGATGTAGTGTTCTTTCTTCGCTGTGGCGAGGTTCAGTAAAACGTTTTATACAGGTGTCACGTATCGCTTCTTGTTGTTTTTGTCTACCAGTCTTTGGTAGTCTGCTCTACCAGTCTTTTTGATCGACTATTTCACCTACCAGTCTTTATAAAAGACTCTCTTTTTCGGGAGTAGAGATTAGAGAATGGGCTATTCAGTTTTTGGCTATTAAGGATTTACTACAAAGGCCTGTTTTTCCAAAGAGTTGCCAGTAGTTTTAGAAAGTTGCGGTAGTTGGGTCGTTTACAGCTGTATTGCCTTGTTAATCAGCGTTGTGTTTATCAAAGCTTTTCTAATGACCTTAATAGTGTTCATTCAAACCCTTGTTAGGTTTGAAATAGATACCAACAATAATTTGTGGGTAACTGAGACCATTTCAAATTGTAGTCATCCGGCTTTTATTGATTTACTAAAGAGTTTTAAAACGTTTAAGCCAGCTAGGTTTGAGAGATAGATACCCTCAAACTTTGGGTTTGGGGTTGAGGATTGAGAGATAAATACTATCTTATGGGCTGTTTCACAGTTTTCTGTTTGGTCTTTCGTTTTTAAAAGATCAGCTCTTTTTAAAATGGAACCTTCCTTTCACTTCTAGCTATCTATTAAAGAACGAAAAATGTTAGAGGTACACGAATAGGTTTGAGGGAAATACAGGGATAACTTTCGTAAGATAAGCTGTTTACCTTCATCTTTGTTGGTCTTTATTGGTTTTTTGAGTGACTACAAAATACCAAAGGTCTGTGAGTTCTTTATGCCTCAAAATTATTGGCTTTTAGGAAGTTCCCAATGTAACTTTTAGTAGTAGGTTTTTACATTTCGTTCATTAGAAGTGCAGTGTTTTATCAATCAGCGTTTTGACTGTTTGGGAAAAATAGCCCTCATACAGGACGAGAAAGAGAATTAAAATGAAAGAAAGAATGAGACAGAATATCAAAAAGGTTATAGAAAAAAAAACTAGACGGAGAGAGAAATAGAGGAAGAATAAGAGAGAAAACTCCTTCACATATAAATTCCGCTTTCCTGTGGAACATGGGGCAGCTAGTCAACTCTAAATCATCGTTCGTTGCCAAATGTCTCTCTTGTTTTCATCAAATCAATACATTGGTTTGTTCAAGAAAACACCACATACCCTTCAATCCAAACATCGCCCAATAATACCGCCAAAAACATCTTTTTTTTCATCATCACCGCCATCAAATCGAACTCGAAAACTGCACACGTGAAGGGAATAATGAAGGGTCTCGGGGACCCCCGGTGGCTCAGCCAAAAGGCCCTGTCATCGGCTGCAGAAAAGCCTGCTATGGAATGTAAACACGGTCGGACGCCCTTGTTCTTTTCGGACGGACCGGTTTGACTTATTGGATTCGATGACGGGATTCATTGAGGGTGGTGCTGGTGGGATGTGAGAGTGTTCCTCTCTCATTTTTTTTTCTCCCCGATTATTGGCAAAGAAAGTTGGGATGGGAATCTTTGTTATAGAGTGACTGTCATTCTCTGCAGGCGAGTGACTGTCATGTGGAATCGGGTCAGCAATTGAGGTAAGAGAAGGTGATGTTAGAGGGATTGAACACATTTGGGAATTGGGACGTTGGTTTTAGAGATGAGGGTATTTAAAGGTATTATTGTGAAAATTTTTGATTTTCATGAATTAACTCATGTAAATTATACAATTATCATAAGACACCGATTTAAAGGTTAATTAGAGTAAATTATTCAGAAGATTTTCATATGCAGGAGTAATTACAATGATATTATGTGCCTAAAAATTTTAATGAAATGTAGAGGGTAACACAAATTATATATAAAAAGTTTTAATGCACTGGTTTCATTTTATGCTCTTTAACTTATTATCGACCTAAAAATTTTAATGAGTTTTAGAGGGATACACAAATTAAAGAAATATTATTAATGAACATGTTTATTTAATAAAGAAACAATTCATTGCAGTTCACAAGAATATAATCTAAGTCCCAAATGCAGATCTGCGATTGAAATATTAACCTTTTGAAAATATAAAGTTATTGCTCTTAAAAGGGAATCTTAAAGGTGAGTAATAAATATATTTATCATGTTTAAGATAAATTTTAATCTTTTATGTTCAAGACAAGTATTTACTTCCTTCCTCAATTCTTACTTGAAAAAAAAAAACATTCTGGGAATGAAATTGAAAAATGTTGTGTTAAATAGGTGTGAAATGTGGAACGCAACAAAGATTTAAAGAAAGTACTTGATTGCGAAAGGCTCATATCAGTTCATTTTCTATGGACAAAGCATTTTCTTTTATACCTCATGATTGTGATTAAACCACGAAATGAATTTTTCTCTACTACACAATTAAAAAAAATCAATTTAGGTAGAACGATAATTTTGAAAATGAAGTTGGAAAAGGTCTCAAGACGAAATATAGCATAACCTTACATAAAGAATGTCATTCAGACATGAACATGAGCTCAAAATTAATTATTTCATTTTGAAAGAAATCTCGTCAGAATATCTCCATCTCAGGGGTACCAAGAAATTCCTCTGTCCATCAACCCAAAACTAGCGTGACCGACAGCTTAATCAAATCGTGACCCCTCATCTTACGTAAATGCCGGCTAGGTGAAAGCAGAGAACCGAGAGGGTATGGAAGGGGGATGTATACGTCCACGGTTTTAATAGGTGTGTTATAGCTACTATTGAAAACCTGATAAATATAGAGATGACTATGAACAGCGGAAAGTCAGTTCAGAGAGAGTCATTTTCTAGATTAAAATAAATGTGAGACAAAATGGGAAATTTATTGGAGTGTCAAGAACAAAAATGTGTATAGTAACATACACATATGTATGCGTGAGTGTTTGTGGTGATACTTAGCCTATCTGATATCCTAACTTTAAAAATATATTTAAAAGATTCACTCTTTGGTATACTCAAGAGAATGGAAACAAATCTGACATTAATTCTTAAGAAAATATGAAAACTTCGTTTTTTGAACTAATGCTCTTTATTTGAGAAATTGAATTTAAGTCTGAAGTGACCATTATTATTAAGTTTTATAATTTGAAAAATTATTTTGCTCTACTTCATATTTTAGGTTAGGTGAATTGAGGAGTTAATCATAACAAGTAGAAACGTAGAGTATTCGTAGAGTATTTATAGCTTTATAAAGGTTTTCTTAAGGATAAAGAAAATATAAATTTAGAACCCTCTATTCTCAATTTTCAACGCCTTTGCTAGTTTTCTTTAGAACTTTTCGGCATCTTAACTTGGAATGAGATAAACTGAAAGTTTTTCATGGTTTATTTCTAATTTGTAGCGTTCTTTGGAAGTGGCGTAGTCAGAAAAAATTTCGGAGGGGGGTTTTGGAATTTTCGGGGAATATGGGACATATCATTTCGGGACATATCAAATCCCCCACTCCTTGGCTTTGGCTATGCTTATGCTTGGAATGAAGAAGGAGGGAGAAGGAGAGGAAGATATAGGGAGGTTGATTGTGGATAGAGAGGGTAAAATAGAATGATTAAAGGAGAAACAATGAGTAAATAAGTGAAAACGTGATAGATTTAATAAGATATAGTTAATTATCCATCTATTGAATACTCAATCATTGAATTTATATTTAAACACAATAGGATTCGTTCACAAAATTTCAGTAGCATTTCTTCTACAACTTAGAACCCGGTCTAGACGTCTCTGTGAATCACAATCATCTCCATAAAATTCCAATCCCTATTAGATCACTCTCCAGCCCAATACCCCACTTCCCGGGCCTCCCACCTGATCCCTCGGACCCCCATTATCCATCTCCTTATCTCTGGGTCATCGGCGGCATCCCACAGCGCCCTCTACCGACAACAGGAATGCCATTAAAAAGAACAAGGAGCCCTGCTTGATTTAAGGAAACTCGGATTCCATAACTCCGACCGCTTGTTGCAGGACGTTTATGGGTGTCGCGGCAGACGATTTAAATGCGCCGTGCCGTGGGGGCCCTTCCTTCTTCACTTCCGATCGTGCGACACTTCTTGGGGGAGGGGATTGTTTGTTGGGGGGAGGGAGAGCTCTTAATTGAGCTGTCCGCTTGTTTCGGGGATGATGGACAGTGGCATTTGTTACCAACTGTTGGTATGCTGTAATTGGAATTGTTCCTTTTTGCGTGGATGGAATGGAATGGACGATGGGAGGTCGGGTCGTTCGATTTGGTGCTTTTTTGGAAAAGAAATTGATATAGGTTGCTGTTTTTTTTTATTGGTACATTCGGGTAGACAAAGACAGGTGATTCACGGCATAGAAATGATAGAAAGCTTTATGTTACTAAGTTATTTTAAAGCAGTGATTTTCCCAACCGGTGGTTCACGGATCATAAGTGGTTCATGAAGAGCTGAGGTGCTACGACACTTAAAATGTTAGGGGTCATCAAGAGAAATTAAGATATCCATGCGAGTCGGCAAGCATAGGTATGAATAAAAGTGAATCAAAAGGCATCATGTCAAAAATGCTTAACAAAGATATGCTTAAAAAAAGGGGCGCTTAAGAACAAATGGTAGTTGAAGAGTAAAGGGATGCTCAAGAGCACAGAGATGCTGAAGATCAGAAAGAGAAGCCCGAGAGCAAAGGGGTGCTGAAGACCGCAAATAACTGCTTAAGAGCCATCAGATACCCGGTAAAGTTGCTCGGATAATGATGATACATAAAACTAAGTGGTCCGCTAATTTCATCGAGTTGGAAGCCACTGTTTTAAAGCGATAAAAATAAACTTTTACCCTTAAAAATTTAGTGGCTGTACTGCCCTGTTTGAATATAATCCTGTGTATTTAAATAAATAAAAAAAAATTTTGGACGAAATTTTTAAGTTAAAAATTGTTAAAGAGGATAAATGATAACTGCTTCGTTTGCAAGGAATAACGGGTCATTATAAAATAGTTGAAAGGGTTACTCACTGACACACTTCTTGCTGTATTGCTTGCTGCAGATGCTGCGTATTAACAATGGCACGGATTTTGCCCGCACTGTTGGATGCCCAGTACGGTGTTACTATTTCCACCGCTGACTCGCAGGCGTCGACTCTGTGGGGGATAGAAATGTTCATGTAACTCTAATGCTTCTTATTGAAAATGCGTCTATGTCATTGAAATGAGAAGACAAAATACTGGATATTATGATTTACTGACATATTATTTCTTAATGTGTTTTTGTAGCAATAATAATGGTTAGGATTTCTTTTTGAGGGATGTAAGTATTTTCCTGGTCTCCTTAGATTGAACTTTAATTATTTCTTGGAGCTAATAACGTAACATTATTTAGTTTAACATTGTGTGCCTATTGAATACATACCGTAAAAAATATACTCCATTTCACTCAAAGTTTAAAGAAATTCATTTGTTATAACACCAACGATTGTGTTTTGAGTAAAATATTAAGTATATTAACTAATATTATTTTATTATTTTATACATGTTTAACAAATATAAACCACTGTTAAAGTATACACGCTATTATTATGAAAGGTATAATTTTTAAACAATTTTTAAAACTATTTTCTATTGCTGAGGCAAAATTATTTACAAAGGTTAAAATAATTATCCCCAATTAACACAATGCACAATTGACTGCAAAATCCTCAAAAATAGCTAAATTTCACTTCGTATTTGTGTGCAAAATTAGAAAAACTGAAAAAAAAACCCCATTGGTATGACGCGAGGTTTTAAAATTTAACTGTAGTGTCTCACTTGTTGGGCGATGCCCCGAAGGCCGTCCTGGCGCGCTTGGTCCTGCTGTGGACGGGGTGGCCGTCGTAAGTCTCGAACTGGTCGAACTTGAAGGCGGAGTTGCCGCTGCCGCCGCCGCCGTCCTCTGCTCCGCCGAACGAGTACTCTCCCACCATACGCTTCACCAGCGCCTTGTTCTCGTCGATGAACTTCTCGATGCGGTCCCTGTGGTCAACGACTTGATTCAGTGCTCAGTTTTATGACGGGTGATTAATAAATAAATAAAGGAATCGATAAATAACATATCGATCCATAAACAAGAAGATCAATCAATTTGGTGCCAGATTTCATTTTAAAAATAGGCAATGAGACAAAACATGTATCCCCTTAAATAATTTAATATTTCTATTGAATGCATTTCAACAAGTAATTTGCTTATCCCGTTAATTTTTCGTATCATACTTTACTATCGATAAATTTGGATTCATTTCTAAAACGATTCTCGATCATCGATCTTCTCGATTATATTTCTGAAAATCGTGTTCTTTTATGAACACTGAACACTCACAGTTAATGTAAATTATTTTACATGCTTTACTGAGATTAATTCATCATTTTTCAAAAATAAATTAGAAAGTTTTTTTAATATATCTATTTTTATACATAGTACATTATTTCGGATTTTAAAAGAGTTCGTAGTAGTGTTTTTAAATTGTTTGAAATCATGCACTGAATGAACTGACTGTTTTGAAAACTTAAAAAATATGAAAAATTAAATGTTATTAATCCTGAGTTATTATTTTCTTAAAAATTTCGTTTATTTTAAAATAAAGTAAAAGAAAGCGATAATTTAAAAGAATTAAAAGATCATAGCTAACTACAAGTACTGATTCTTTACAAAAAAATACCATAGATTGAAACTTTTGAACTATAAAATATATGGTTCAGCGAAGATCCACTTTTTTTCTTTACTCTTTAATAAATATTTTATCTTAAAGTGCTTTGAGCTATTTTATTAAAAATTAATATTTTTGGACAGCATAATAATTGTTTACTATATAAAGCTTTAGGTAATATTCAGCCTTATAAACAAAATGTATAATTAAACATAAATTAGATATAATAATCGTATTAATTTTAATTACCTCCTGCTTCTCCTCTCCCTGCCTGACCGGGCTTCTTCCCCTTCCGTAGAACTGAGGGAAAATAATGAGAATAAGATTTTAGGATTTTTTTTTCTCAGAATTCAGCTGTTTTTTTATTGAACTACCGGGAGAGGCAAGGGAGAAAAGCAGCATGCAAAACATACAGTGGAACAAAAAATTATTTTTAATACTTAACTAGAGTTTTCAAAATTTAAATTCACTGTTTTTTAAGAGTACAATCATTCTTTTATTGGTTTATTAAGAAAGCATTGAATTAATATTAAGTTTCATGTATCCATCTCTTGACATTCCCTTTAATCCTTTCAGCCCATTTTCCATTGGATTGAATTGAATTATTGTCAGTCTAGAATTGAAAGGGTTTCGCTAAAGCGTAATTAGGGTTGGAAAAAATATTTAATTTCTATCTGGTTAAAAGTGTTAGCAATTATAGCTTTTCACTTAAGTCAGTGGTTTTCGAACTGTGTGGTGTGCATTTAAATGTTTATAAAAAAACACTACCTAATATATTATACACCCAAGTAATTTAAATCTAAAAATTATTTTTGTACGACTCCATAATCAAAAATCTTGTTACTCCCCAGGAATGGCCCCCTCATAAAATTTGCCCTGTGGACTTGCTTTAATCATTACGTATAACGAATTTTTATACTTCGATGCTATGAGTTTGTGTTCTTTAATGGAAAATTATCAGAAAATTTATAATCTCTCTATACTCTGTAATAAATATAATATCAAAAGAGAAATTATAAATAATTAAAAGGAATTTTCAAAATTTAACGAAATTTATTGGGTAACAAGTTCCATAAATTTTGAAAGACTGACATCTTGGTGGAAAATGTGGTGGATCATAACATATTCTCCAACCCGTAGGATCTGGTAAATCAGCTAGTTGTTTCTTAAAATGTTGAAGAATTTCAGTTATCCTCCATCAAAAGAAAATGTTAAAAAAAACCTCTGCATTGGATTATAGGATGTTATTACCGAACATTACATCATCTAAATTTAAATGAAGGATTAGTATAGGTAATTTATAGCCAAACGAGGGCATTGCTTGGTTAAGTTATAAATCTTTTAAGACTGTTAAACGAAACGGAAACACAAAAAATGTCACGTCACCCCCCATTTTTCTCCGAATCGCTTTAGATTTATGAAACACTTAGGCCTGCTGACAAGATGTATTAGGTACATATTACGCAAGGGTCACGCTGAGTTGGGAGGCATTCCTTTCATTACTCTTAGTGACATGCAGAGAGAGAGAGGAAATGATAGTACTTGGGATATGTGTTCCCCGGCGAAGGGCAGTAGAGTTGATTTTTCCGCCTGATGCAGGGGTAGCCTCTGAGGATTTCCGCGCACGCTTCCAGCCATAGTGTGAATGCCAACACAGCCAACGTCGCCTGAAATGGAAGAAAGTGTTATGGCAAGAACTGTAAAAAACTGAATGTTAAAATAATGATGATTAGAGTTTAATATTTTTGTGAGCAATGTTTGTGAGAAACACGATATTAACGGTGTCACCAAGAAAAGATTGATGCAAATGATTTCAACGAATAACTTACGTTACCTTGGTTAAATTTATTAATCTCTATTAGTTATTGGAAAAATTTTATTTCCTATTGTGTTTTGCAAAAGTTATTGAATAACTATTGCTTTTTTGCTATATTTCTATTTTAGTTTTTGTTATCATACGACGAAACCTTGTTTGCTTTAAAAGGTAATTATCTAAAAGATTCAAATGAAAGCTTTTCTCTTCTCTTTGAATTCTGACTCTAAAACTGGGATTTAACACATTTTAATCACAGTTTCATTATTTTTTTTTAATATTTCAAAATTTTGTTTGAAACTAAAATTTATAATTTTAACTAATTCTAGTAACTTAATGTTTTATTTCAAAACCACACAAAACACACGTTTAAATGAAATTTTCAATGACTTTTTCAAAAATATTTCAGAATGTTGTTTGAAACTAAAATTTATAATAATAACAACTATTTGTGATAACTAAATGTTTTATTTCAGAACCTCAACCTAGTTTTGATTACTCTCTTAAAGATAAGAGTTATATTATTTTAATAACACATAAAATCAGGAATAAAACTACGTTTTTCAGTTGAAATGGAGTTTTAGTGAAACAGTGTCATGAATAAAATTAAAAATAACTTTATAACATTTAAAACTTTTCAAAATCTTAAAAAAATCCACAACGTACGTATCTACCTAACATAAAACTGCGGTATAAAAATAGTTCGAAATGTATTGATTCATAATAATTAGATAAGTATCCAAACATATAATTCAACCAAATCTGTATTTTTCAAAATACCGTAACACTGAAAAATAGTTATCAAAAATGAATCTTAATAACCTGTTTTCAACCAACCCAACCCGTTCTTTTGTAAGAGAGTCAGTAATTGACCTAAACCCTCAACATATTTTTCCAGCATAGCACTCCAAAACGGCCGTACCCCGCAATCCCCTTTCCCTGCAACACACCTCTGCTTCTCCCATCCCGACCGTCCACTTGTCACAGTTCTCTTCTCCTACCCCTCTCTCGAAGACAAACCGCAACAGCTGTTTTGACAGGTCCTCCCGGTCACCATGCATCACTCGTAGTGTGAGGAAGAAATTGAGTGCTCGACTATACTTATTTCCCCGTAAAAGGGATAGTGTCATCATCTTGTCTTTTATACTTGCTTGTTACAATCGCTTTTTTCGAGTTTTAAGATTTACTTTTTGAAATTCCTTTAGGGTCATTTTAGATTAATAATTTAAATTGAATAAAATATCCCATGTTATATGAAAACTAGTCAGATTAGGGATTAGGGGATTAAAAGTTCATTTAGGAAAACTTTTATACTAAGAAACTGTGAACTAAGATAAATCGAACAATTTATATTTGAACTCGTGAATAATTCGATGATTTATCTTGGTCCCATAAACATTTTCTCAATTGAATTTTACATTTTAACTCAAAGTATTGAAAAATTCAAAATTATTTTAATAGTCACATAAGCTTATAATTCTTTCAGTTGTGCCCTGTATCTGTATAGAGTATAAGTCAGGAGCCTAAATTTCCTAGTACGATTAGTTAAGAGATTATTTTCTTTTACAAATAGTAGTTCATACTTCATAATAATCTTTAAAAGGATTAAAATCAAATATGAATATTTTTTTACATCCCAAGTATAGGTATTATATAGATATCTATCCCTACCAAATAAATAAGAATAAAAACTTTTAAACAAATACAAAAGGTCTAAGCATTTCTATTTCTATTTTTAATACACTAAGAATTTAAATTAACATTTGTTCCGAAACGATTAAAGACATTTTCATTTAGGACAAAAACTATTTAAAAAACAACAAAAAAATTTCATATTTTTTCTGGTGCAAAAACGTAGAAATCATTCCGAGCATCCTTTGAAAAGCACGCCCCTTTTATCATATCAAAGGTCCATATCAGCCCACGAAACTTGTCATGTTACGAATTCCATGTTGGATCACCGTCCAGGCACCCTCTATTCAATTCTCCTCCCCACGGCTCGACGGCCGAAGAATTGGCCGCTCATAACTTTCGGCGCACGGCGACGCATGTTTCCGCGGATTATACGGGACGCGCGGGGACTCCTAAATCAACGGCGCTTTTTTAGCTCTCTCTTTCTCTCGGCCTCCAGAGATATATGGATCGGCTTCCGTGGAAAAGACACCGTGCCACTGTCATTGTTAGTGTTGTGGAGTATTTCATTGTGTGTCGGGAGGTGTCTTTTTTTCCTTCTCTCGTTTTTCTTACAAGTGTCGGGTTTCTCTATTTGTTATGTGAGATGCCACTGGTAGGTCGAGAGGATTATTATGGGCGAGAAATCTTTTTTCTCTCTCTCGTTGACACTTGTCTTAGTGTGTAATTGATTGAATCAAGCAGTAAAATATTTAGGTAGACTGCATAGCACTGGGGTGAGCAAGTAATTTTGCATATGGTCCAAATAATTTTGAAAAATTTTAGCGAGGCTTAGAGAAAAAAAAAGGAATTACATGGATGTAATTTGAGTAGTGTACGCTGTCTTCTTAATTAAATTGTTAAGTTAAACAAAACTGTTGTTGATTGCCATGAAAGCCTTTCAGATTATAGAAATAGAAACACTAATTTTAAAATAATCAAATTTACTTAAAAAAACATTTAAAAAATAACATGGATAAGACTCGTTCAAACGAATGGGCATCGTCTGCTAAGAGAATATTGAAGGTCCCGGGAATTTGGGATACCTCCACAGAAGGATTTGCAAAACCTTGAGTTATTAACTAGAAGGGTATAAACTTTTTACATTTCAGCATTCCTCCTAAATTATAAGATTCGAAACCATTGAATTAACTTCTGTCACTTTCTTTCAATATCTCTTTTCCCGTCTACATCATTCTCCCTCTGTATCGCTATTCATGTCATTTTTATTAATTCTTCAAGTTAAAAAAAAGGTGCACGGTGGTTTAAAAAAGAAACAAATTAAAGTAAACTAGTTACTTAGTCTATACACACTGTGAATCCTCTGAAAATCCAGAAAACATTATTTTCAAACTAAAACAATTATTTTAGATACAATACAATTAGGTACATCAAAGTATTCACAAAACCCACGCATTTGCAGTTGATACTTATAAAACTACTAAAAGCAACACAATAATCAGCTCTGCTTCCCACGATGAGCTTCTAACAGGGTCCCAATATAAGCCCTCTCCTCCCATCACTCAATCGGAACCAACCTTCGAAAAAGCACACAAGACCCACGCGCCATCACGCAAACATCTCTTGAAGCAGAACAACAGGGCTCCCGGTGCCACCTAAGACAAAAGAGTTAATAACGCACACTAATCCCGATGGGGAGTGAGTGCACTTAGCAGGTGTGGGTTTTTCGGCGGCGCGTGCCCTTGCATGCTAAGCGGCGGCGCGCGGTCAGTTACCGGGGGTCAAGGCTGGGGACCTCGGGAGGCGTGAGAAAGCGCGCACACGACCGTCTCTTCTCTCTTTCTCCCTTTTGTCTTGGAGAGGTTCGACTCTTTTAATTCTGCGCCGCCGATTCCTGTTATGGGAGTCTGCTGATGCAGGTTATCGGTTAGTGTTTTTGGAGAGCGGGTAGATTGGGTAAGAAGCAAGGAATGGAGTATTTTTTATGTTGTATTTATTTTGCTGTTTTAAGCATATGATTTAACACAATCAATTTGCTTTAAAGACGGGAAAAATGTGCCATTAAATGTCGAATTCTCAAGAATTAGGTGCTTAAAGTGATTTTTTTTTGGGAATAACAGTTCAGTCTCACGCAGAACCGTACCAGAGTTATACTTCACAAAAACACATTAGACGCATCAACCCTTACATGGATGTATTCGACTTGGAAAATCCCCGTTGACACTAAAAGAGTGACTTTATAGTTGGGCATGAACTGATTGTGTCTCTCTTTACATTTTCTCAGTTTTATCAATAAAATATTTCCTCTTTGATTCCTATTTTATTCTATTTACCTAAATTTCGCACCCTGCAAGAAAATCAATTTATTCTCTCTACAATTCTTTCTCTAGTCTTTAAGCCTCTTCCTCTTTTTCTCTCTCTCTCTTATTCTCTCTCATCATCTTTCTTTTCTTCTCTACCCTTTTCTCCCAAAACTCTTCCCCCTTTCCTATATTTAACACTCGTCTTATGGACTCGTCTTATTTTTCTCTCCTTTTTTATCTTTGTGTTTTTAATCAAGTCTCTCTTTCCTCTATCGTTTTATTCAATAAAGGTAAAAAAGGTTAAGCATGGAGTTAAGCTAGGAGCATTACCGAATTAAAACTCCAGTAACTCTGCTAACTACTCTGCTGACTGCTGGAAAGTTGCGTCACGGAAAACTCTTTCCCGACTTATCAACTAGATCAACACGAACATGGTAGCAATAATTCCTCTAACTTCTACAAGAGCTCCCAATAAAATAACTAGGTCAATACTTTCAACATCCTCATCAAAAAGACCGCAATCGGCCCATCTCAAAACCGCCCAAATCCGATCAAATAGAAAAAAAACCTCTACTACTTCCCCATAAACCACCGCCACCAGGTATCGAAGTCCACTTTCCCACGCGCGGTGGCCGAAAAACACATAAATTCCACTCCATTAAAAAACAACCCGAAAGAAGGAGAAGAAAGAGAAGAGAGAAATTCGTAATAGCGCTCGAGGCCGTCCATTAAAAACGTCCATTCTCGGCACAACAGGGGGATTATTGTAATGTCCTATTAAGCAGATGGAGGAGAAGAATTTAGAAACATGGCCGAGGAACATGGGCACACTCTGTAGTTAACCCCGCCGTACACCTGTCAGAGTCCAGCGGCCGGCATGCCGCGCACGCCCACATTGCGGGGGTTGCCGCAGGGTTGGCGAGATTTTTTGGCGATGGAGGGAGCAGGGATGGAGGGGGATCAGGATCAGGTGCTTTCGGGAGCAAGCCGTGGTGAGAGAATGAAAGGAGAGAGTTAGCTAAAAGTGAGGGGAGAGACGTAAGAAAAGAAGAGGGGAAGAAGGCGGAAAGAGGGAAAAGGAAGCAAAAAAGTGAGAAAAAAGGAGAGAGAAGTAGGAAAAAGAGATGAAAAGGGAGAGAATCAATAAAACGAAGACAGGGAAAAAAGATAAAAAGAGAGAGAATCAGTGAACAGAAGAGAGTGAAGAGAGCTTAAGACAGGAAAAGGAGATGAAAAGAGTAGTAAGAAATGAGATGAAAAGAGAAGTAGGAAAATCAGATGAAAAGAAATAGAAAAGGAGAAAAAGAACTATAGAAAGAAAATAAAATGAGGGAGGATAAGCGAAAATAAAGAGACAGGCGAAGAGATTTAGAGAAAGTAAATGAAAGGAGAGCAGAAGGAGATAAAAAAGAGGAGAAGGTGAAAGGAAGGAAAGTAATTATTGAAAAGGAAAGAAGGAAAGAGAAGAATATTGAAACTATTGATAATCTGACTACATATTTTTGCATTCACTTCAGTACCATTCGATAAAAGAGTAAACCAAGACTGATTTGATGAGAAAATATTCTATGAGGATAGAGAACGAAGGGAGAGGTATAAAATGATTGATGAAACTGTTGACAAGAATCTATAGAGAAATAGATCAAAAAGGATAAAAAGAAAGAGACAGTGAAAAATTAAAAAATATATATAACCGAGAAAAAGTGAGAGGTGATGGATATATTCTAACTTTTATTAATATGATATCAACAACCAAGCATTTACAAATTAAAGTTTCATTTATTTCAGCTTCAGGTCCCTAATGGAGATATTTCTTTTCCTGAGTGTTACGCGATAGCTATGGTAATGAGAACCACCAACGAAAACGTCCTTCGATTATCGTACCTCTCCTCCTATCTCTGAACGAGCTGATAAGTCGCCAAGCGAGGATCCACCTGTCTCTATCTTACCTGCGCGCACCGACACTTAACAACTGCAGTCACGTGATCCCTTGGCCCCAGTTTCCCATAGACCCCAACTGACCTCCGGGGTCAACTCCTCCAGCGCTTCAAGGGCGACGTGCCAGAAGCAGCACGAGCCCCCTTTACACCCCCCCCGACTGAAAAAAAGAACTTATTCCTTGCTTCGGAAAGATGATTAGACCGGTCATTTTATGAGACAACGACCCCCTCTCGTATTATTATTATTCCCCGTGTTTATGATTATTCTTGGCGAAACTGAACCTCATAATTGTTCGAGGGGGGGGGCAGGGCACTCTGCCATTATCGTTCGGACCGGAAGGGTACGAATTCGAACGTTTTGTTGAGGTGGGGGTGGGCAGCATCTGGAACAAATGATGGGTTTTGGAACGGCGGTGGGTGCGAAGGAGCAGTTTTCGAATGGTGTCGTTTTCTTCCATTTGTGGAAAGAGAATGTGGGGTTTGGGATGAAGGGGTGTTCTGATTTTTTTCGGGTGGATGTAGCTTTGGGTAGTTTTTTTTTGTTGTTGTTGATGATTTGAAGGGGTGTTTTAGTTCTTGAAATATGGTTTTGTTTACGTGGAATAAATTGAAGGATAATGGTTGTTTTGTGGGGTTTCGGAAAGGCGAGGATGGTAGTTTTATTGTATTAGAAGCGATATCACAGGACAGCGCAGTTGCTATATGTGATCGAATATAAATTTTATGTAGACGGATTTACTCATTTCTGTTTCTTAAATTATTTTTAAAAACTACATTAAAACTCTATAAAACGATCAGAAAGGAAAGAGAAAAAAATAGATTATATGTTAATAGTAAATAAAAGTTACATTTAAGATAAAAATATAGAAGAAGTAATGATTCGATATCGAGAGATGATTAGTTTTAAATGTTTGATAGCGAAATATTCCCTGACAATTACCTTGAAAATGTATGAAGGATTAATGAGAACAATGATGTATGATCTGATACAATGTTATTTTATGCATGTGATAAGTCTTATCTATCGCTTATTTCTTTTTAATATAAATGAACTTTATTAAATTAAGTTACAAAGAATTAAGTTATTATGCAATAAAGGTATCCATAAGGGATTTTTCTAAAGTTAAATTCACATATCAAATTTTTTGCATAGTATTGTAGGCAATCCATTCTGAAATTTACTAACGATATTCAGTTGCCTTAAATTTCCATTTATTTGTTATTATTACAAGCAACTAGCTCAATGGAGTGTTTAAAAAAGTATTCCCTGAAGCACTCTACATCAACCCAACTATACATTATTATTAAAGAAAACATGGGAAGAGAGAGTAGGGAACCTAAACAGAAATCCATCTCTGACAACACCCCGCAACCGTTCTCCCCCCCCCCGAAAAATCCATTTAATCCCCTTTCCACAATCGGTACACCACTTAACGCAAAAAAAATAATCACAACACCGCCGCAGAAACCCAGTGTGAGAAACAGCCCAAGGCCCGAAGACGCATTCCCTCGCTAATAACAATAAAGAACAACCGAAAAACACCGAAAAAAAGAACAAAGATTTCTAGGCGGGGCCGCTTGCGGTATGTCACACAGGTAAAAGCTTGACTCACGACTGTGCCTACAGGTAGTCACGATTTGAGGCACAGATTGGCGACTCCAATATTGTGCTGTGCCCTATCGAAAAGTTGGCCTTGGGCCCATTATTTGCTTATTATTATTACTACCACCATTTTTTTGTTTCGCTTCCCCCCCAGTGGGTGGAATTTTCAGCGGTTATTATTTGCTGGCCGTTCGACTCCCACGTGCAAGCACGTGACCCCGAGAGAGTGGCCAATAAAAGTGGTCATTATGGTGGATTTTTTTTTTTATTATTGGGAGATGCGCGCTTTATCGGTTGCTTTTTGTGGGGCAAGTGCATCAGTGAGAATGCTCGTGGGGGGTGTTTGTTGAGGGGGAGATGGTGAAGTGTGCCCCCACTTCGTTCTTTTGCTTTTCGCGTCAACAGACCTATTTTGCTGTTGCGAAGTGCGGTGGAAATGAATAAGAGGAATCTGTGTGATTTTATTGCAAACGATAAATGAAAAGTCATTTATTTCTTTAATTTGGGCTTAATCACTAAAAAGGATCAAATTTATAATGTAAGTTTGAGGGTTATGATTTTATATTTGATCAAGAGCTAGCAATAAGAGAGCTTGCACTGTATAAGTAGAATGAAAATTAATTATCAATATTAATAACTGATATAGAATAATCTGGATTCCTACATTAAAAGTTTTATTCTGATAAAACCACAAAATTATTATTATACTCATTGTCATTATTAATTAGTTCTTACTAAATTGGAAGTTTAAAAAAATAAATTTTCATTGAAATAGAATGTCTGTGATATTTTTTTTGTTCTTTAGTACTTTTTAAAATTCAAAATAAATTTACTACACAATGTACTATTTAGGATAAAAATGTTTGTAATATTTTTCTGTAAAAAATTAAAAAATGATAATAATGAATGACAAATATTATCTTTCCATTAATTTAAATTCAGAGAAAACTATTCTTAAATTTGAAAATAAGAAGAGAGTAAACAGAAATTTTATTATTTCTATTCAAATACAAAATCTAAATTTGAAGTTTGAGGAGAAAAAAAAATTAATTAACTATTAA
The DNA here is from genome assembly GCA_963680715.1 of Tetragnatha montana. Taxonomy (NCBI): domain Eukaryota; kingdom Metazoa; phylum Arthropoda; class Arachnida; order Araneae; family Tetragnathidae; genus Tetragnatha; species Tetragnatha montana. The sequence continues at coordinate 19,812,772 of OY796683.1, forward strand.
TTTTCAACTATTTAATTTTTAAACAATAAAAAAAACTATTATTTTTAAATTTATTTCTATTGAATAAAGATTATTTTTCTGTTAAAGAACAAATACTCTTAAATTTACTTTAGCGAACCCCCTTAATTTTATATATAATAATAACAAATTAGTCATGCGTTAAACTAAGTTAAAATTGGAATTCAGTTACATCATACTTTAGTTGATTTTAAAGCAATACCATTTTAGTTTCATAATCAACATGCAACAAACATTCGTTTATTATAGTCAAAAGAAAAAAAAACTTAAAAAATGTTTTTACATTCAAATAACAAGTAATCGATGAATGAAATACTTACTCCTAAAACTTAATATATTTTTTAGAGAAAGTGCCTTAATATAAGAGTTTATGATTTTTAATATCTAAGTGTGTTTAATTAGACATCGATTTAACAATAATATAAAAAAGTACAAATGAAATATATCAACCAAGAGGTATGAAGTGCATAAAACCGCAATTATCCGTTTGTGAAGGATAATTTTTTTTATTTCACTTCTACGAGATCGAATGGATCACCTTACTGTATGATTTCTCGTAATACCCAATCAAATCAAAGGGGAATTACATATTACACGTAAAACATTAAAAATATTAAAGGCAACACGGCTTGTAGATATATTTTGATATTCGCCTATATTTTGGCAATTTATCAGACAACTTGGAACTTGCGCCTGGCTAATCCTAAAGTACCGATGGTTCATAATATAATTAGAAAATTTTACCTTTTTGCAAGGATTTTGTGTCAATGTTTAAAAGGTAATTCAAATATCCTATAAACAAGTTATTAGTATTATCCGGTCACAATTTTCCCTTCACGTAAGTGCCGTTCACATGGCCAAACCCATTTACCCAGTTAAAAGAGTAGTGAAGTAGGGAGAAAGGATTTTTTGAAGACTACCCGGGTGACTGTTGATTAGCCCCGTTCACATGCACACTCGTTTTACCCAGACAAGGAGTCACGTGATGAGCAATCTTTGAGAGATTCGAAAGGTATTATGGGAAATGAGGGTAACACGTGGACAACGGGATTCTTGTTCATGCGTCGTTTTTTATTGTTTATAATCAAATCATGGAATTTCTTTGTTTGTTTTTAATGATTTACATGAGAAAGAAGATAGAAATTCCCGACAATTTTTGCATTTAAATTAATTAACTATATGGTTAATAAAAATAAAGTATGAGTATTAAATTATGGGGTTCCTTTAAAAATGAAGGAAAAATTCAAAGAGTAAATTTTTAAGTGACACCCTCTCATTTTTTCTTTTTTACTACTAATACAGTAGAACCCCTTTATAACGACCCTCCCGATACAACGACCGGTATTTAAAGTACCAATTATTTTATTATAGAAATAATGATATTTAAAGATAATTTTATTTCATTCATAATATGTACTTATATTAATAGGTAATTTATTCAAATTTTAAAAATCCAGTTCCTTTTTTTTTTCTATAAAAATCTGAAGGGTTTTCATTCTAAAAGTTCCGGTTGCCAAACCAATGTACCACAAAAATAATTATTATGTCTAAGCCATTTGGAAATAAAGCTAGAGGAAGACCCAAACTCAGATGGTCTGATTTTTATGACAAGGACTTCCTTGTCCTAAAATTTAGGAACTGGCGAACTGTAGCCATGAACAGACTAGAATAGAGGAGAATCCTTAGAGAAGGCTAGAAGTGAATAAGATTTAATTCTGTAACCTCAGAAGTATATTTTAAATTTCTGATGTTTGAAGAAATTCAAGGAATTTGTTTCCATAGTGCTAGGAAATGAAAAGATGGTAATCCTGTAATAGAAAATCCTTATTTCAGAAAAACATAAACTTTTTCAAAATTTTTCAAATGACCTATTCATCAAGTCAATTATTTGTTGGTTTTGACCTACCTATATAATTAGTTGGTTTTGGGCTAGCAAATTTTCACTGTATTCAGCTGTGCTTTAAGTCTTTCATTACCTGTTCAAAAGCTTCTTTTAAATGGTTAATTATTATCCGTTTTCTGGCAGGTTTTTTATTTTCTGCCAAAAAATATATTTAGGAATTTTAGGGATAGTTTTGTAACCAAAAATGTATTAATAGATCATAATAAAATCTGTCACTTTGTTAAAGAATAGGGTATTTTCAAAAGAAATTTAGTTTCTAACTCACTGGGTGGGTTCTTATTCATTTCACCCAAAAATGAGGGTTTTTTAAAACAATTTGAAGCAGAGGAATGATATTTTTCTGACTTTGGGATAATTTTCAACAAAAATTTTAGTTGTTTCTTATTTATCAAACAATTATTTTACAGATATTTATTTATAAAACAGCCTATAAGCTGAAATGTTCAACTCAAATTTGCATTTTTCTCTATTCGAGTTGATGATGTTTCTGACTTATGAGGCTCTTTCCTATGGGAAATAAACCCTGGGAGGAATATTTTTTCTTTGAATTAGGAACATGCTTTAAGTAAATTTTTTGCTTAAGAATTTCTATTAATGAATTAGGAGAAATGAGATGAAGCATGAAGGCAACAAAGTACCCTATTTTGAATACATATATAATGTGCAATTAAACAGAGCATAAAAAGTAGTTTTTATTTAAAAGAATGTTTATAAACATTTTTTATTCCAAATTGTGGGGCAGTTTGACAAACCATATTTTAAAAGTTAAAAAATCTCAGTTTTAAAAGTTTTTTTTTAACTCTTACAAAACTGTCAATTTAGTTTTAGTAGGTAGTACTCAAACTATTGCTTTATTTATTTGAATGCTTTTTTATAACAGCGCATTGAGAAAAAAAAGGCTTAAAAATTCTTAATTGGAACACTTTTTGACATATTTAAAAATAATTATATATTAATCATAATTCTTAATAGGACTCATAATACAAACTAATATTTTAAGAATATATATAAAATATAATTCTTATATAAATGTATAAATTCATATATTAAAAGATTCAACAGTCTGTCATGAGCAATTCAAAAAATTTAGTTAATAGAAACCAGTGATTATCACAAAAAAATTTGATAAAAATGCATTTTTAGAAATTTGAATATGAAATCCCTCAGAAAACTAAAGCTACCTTTAAAACTCAATGGAGTTTAGGTCTAAGAATGTTAACCTATCTTCCTAACAGTATGAGTAACATAATTATTGCATTTCTAGGGTAAACAAAAGCCTGTTTTACAGATTAAGGTAGCAATCAAGAAAAAGAAGCACCATCTGCATTTACAAAGTAGTAAACACTGGCACTGTTCAGCACTATATCAAATGTAAATATAAAATAGTATTCAGAAAATTTTGCCAGTATGAAGGCTTCTAACACGTTTAGAAGGGTTATTTCTCTTCGTGAGACCATCTATTTTACGATGCTCTATCCATTTTCTGGGACCCGAGACATTCAAATTTTAACAAGACTAAAATTTAAACAATTTTTAAAGGCTTTCTAATTAAAAATAAATATAACTAATTTTATCCACTTTCCACACAATTAAGAACGTAATAAAAAAAACTCAGCATCTAAAAATAACTGAAAAATAAGAAAACTCAAATGCTTCAAAAAACTAATAAATGAAAAGAAACAAACAAATGGACAACACAAATGAAAGAAATTAAGCATCAGAAATGTAATCAGAATATTCGCAGATTTTATAAGAATAATTTTCTCTTAACACATTTTTAATAAAAATACTATGAATAAAAGTTTATTTTAATTAACACTATAATGGAGTTAAATAATATTCTAACCTTGATTAAAATATAAAAAACTAAGCCAACATTGGAAACTTGGAATATTGAATCGGCCAGTCATGATTATACTTTGATCATTAAATAAATTAATCCATCGAAGTAATACAAAATTATACTAATGAATATATTAGCTGCCTTCAAAGGATGACCATGATGTAAAAAATAAAATTGAAGAACAATCATAAAAAAGATCACTGAAACATTATTAACTTATTGCAAGCGATTTCATCAGAACATTTCGGAACGCAATAGTAAAAGCTTTTAAAACTAAAAATATCATAACATAAACATTGAACGAGACAAAACACACCTTGAGAATATTGAGGATCAAGAATATTTTATTTCGTAAGTAATAATATGGTTTTTATGATTAACGTGAAGTGCAGTGTAGTAAGAGGAGGCCATATTGTTTTTGTAAACAAACTCTGGTCGGAGTACTTTATTCCCCTACCCTAGCCTAGGGTGAAGTTTTGCACGGTTACTTCCGCACTTTTTCCCTTGCGTAGGGGAAGCGGTGTGATAAAACTGCGTAGAACCGGTTTTTCTAACCTTTTACCCAGGTAGAGTGGCTCATGTGAACGGCACTGTAATTTTATACTACATATATCCAATATCTATCTTTGCTTTTCCAAAATTAAATGAACCAAAATTGAATGATATAGAAGTAGAAGTAGTTAGATAGAAGAGTTTAAACCCAAATATGTTCGAAACCCTTAACATACGTATATAACGTAGAATATTAATAAAAACTGTTCGAACGAAAATGTTAGTAGTAAATAATAAATTTTCAAATAATTCGAAAATATTAATGCACTGCGATGCTCAATATTGGAAATTTTCGATTATTTTCATGACTGTAATTAAAATATAATGAAAAGTAATTATGTGATCGAATTTTAAACTCGTTGTTTTAAAAAAATTATGGCGTTATAGGTATTGGATGATCGACTTTTTCTGAATTAGCATTTAACAAATCCCATTTCACCAGATAAAAGCATATTTAAATTCAAAATCCCACTTTAAACTTTAAGTAATTGTATTTATTATGACATTATCAATTATTAAATAATACTTTAATCTTTAATGATAATATAAAAACTATAATGAAGGAAAGATGAATTTACTTATTACTTTATAATTTTTTGCTACTACTCATCATACAATAATTAGAATTAAAAATGCCTTTAATCATGACAGAGACTTAATATAGTAATATAATACGTATGTATACGTAAATATGAATTAAATTCAGAAAATATAGAGACTTAAATAAAAGAACTAGTAATTTTTAAATAGAAAACATAATGTTAATCAAAATGGCAGGTATATAACTTACTTCAATATAAATTTTCCTATTAATGAATACCATGAGTCTTTCTAAAGTGTCTGCATTTTTATTGAAAAATTAGGATACAAGCCATTTATAAAAAGCTACTTATCCACAAATATCTTTACTGGATGGAAGGGTCTTTGTTTACCTTATCGCTTGTCTTTGTTGCCAATCAAATTAAAAAAAACTATGGAAATTAATGAATACAATAAAAATGGCTAATGTTTTAAAGTTAATTAAAATTTTAAGTTCATAACTTTTTGACGTTTTTAAAAATTTTTTCTTTGAAAATGAAAAACTAATTACAGTAGAATTTTATGATATTTTACATCCAATTACGTACTCCTATTTTTTTTAAGTAGTGTTTCCCTTTTTGTGAAAACTCAAACTTAAAAGCTGCGATTTTTCTTTTCTTTTTTATTTTTTCTTCTGGAAGTTGGTTGTTGGTTTGGTTTATAAGTTGATTGATGTATTCTGCTACAGTTAGTATTTATTACTACTCCACAGGCTTGTGGGAAAACACTTAGATCGAATTAGTTTTGAGTTTGATTAATCAAGTAGTTTTAAACAAAAGCTTTTTGGGAATAGTCTCCGGAGTTTTAAAAATTAATTAAAATTATACAAATTCTTGCAATTGCAATCATGAGTCGTAAAACTAATTAAATTCGGATAATTCTATATCGTTTTCCTTTCTATTTGTTCTTTACTTTCCAATTTCTTACCTTTCAGAGATTTTTTTCATTCTTTTTTTTTTCACTCGCTCGTTCTAAGTCCGTTCGCCGCCACTTTACGATCCTACATAACTTTCAGGGCCTTGTTACATTGTTCTGAACCAGAACACGACTGGTTTTCTTCCTTTGTGTATAACTTTCCCCAATAATTTGGTGTGGAAATCGTTCATAAATATCTCGGATTAACATCTCGCAGCGGAGTCGGACATTTTACCAGGTGGAGAGAAAGAATAAAAGAAAAGAAGAGAGAAAGCGTTTAATCTAATTGGAGAGTAGTTTCTCTTTCTTTTTTAATTATTTCTCAGTGTCCTTTGAAAGAGCGGCCATATTTGAGAAGAGTTATTGACTAAGCGGCTTCTCTATCAGGTCGTTATTATTGTCCGAAACCACGGGAATAAAAGGAACGTTAGTGGCAACAGTAAAAAGCAGCCGATAAAATGAAGCTCAAACATGAAAGGAAAGAAATGGCTTTGGGTTGACCTCCCAAGTGTCGGATTGGTTACTTTTCCCGAGTTATTTCAATTAACAAGGGAAGTAGTGATAAAAACAAATAAATGGTGGATGAACAAAAACGTGAATTGCGTAGTTTTGTTTTTTGTTCTTTCGAATGGATCCCGAGTAATCATGTAATTGCCAAAATGGTGTAGCAGTTACTTTTTACTTAATTAGTACGGATCCCTTGTATCTATTGTGTGCTTTCGTAAACGAAAGGAAATTTGTTCTTTTCCGGCTAAGTGATAACCATTAATGTAATATTAGCGTTTGATTAACTCGGATTTCTTTCCTGGTTAATGAGAAATTATGAAATAATTAACGTATTTCTTTTTGAGGGTTTGAAGTTATGTTCGGGGATTCTTTTCTTATGCATGCCTTTATGTTTGAGCAATGCAACTTTCATTCATGGAAGTTCTACGGTCATCTAACTCTTGGTTTTAGCTGATTGGCAGGACAGATGTGTTAGAATAAGATCTTGAAACTTTTTTGTGTCTTATTTGTTCCAACTGTAACTTTTATCACCAAATGAAATGTAAATATTTTAGCGTTAATTTTTCTTTCAAAATTTTGTTTCGTAAAAGATAGGTGCTTTTTATCTTCAAGTTGTTACATAGATTAAATAACTGTGCTATAAGTATTCTACAACTCAACCGAAATTATCTGTTCATAATTCGATAGTAAAGATTACTCAAATCAAATTTTAAGTACACTCTAATATTCATAATGAATAATCTAAATGCTCATTAAAGTATGCATCTAAATATTTTAAACAACTGTATAAAATTGTAAGGTTACAAAAATCATTACAAATTGAGGTACTTGCAGTAGCAACGAGCCACCACAAAAGTGTTGGAGTTAACTCGCTTTAACAACACAAGCTCCCTAATTACTTAAGTAATTAAGAAGAAAATTTTCTTCTTAATTTTAATGGGCCCCTAAAAGTAAATATTGATGATTACATAATATTACAATCTCTCTAACTATATAGTATTATTTGACAGAGAACTAAATTTGATAAGGGAAACATATATCTTTGACATTCTATGTTTTATTTTGACTTGACAAAGATTGAAGTAGCATACATGATTAGTTCTAATTTCTCTCCAATTTCGTTCTGGTGGATATAAAAAGCCGTCCTTATTAGATCTTTACACAAACTTTACAAAAATTAAAAAATCCGACAATTATAATTTATAGGTTTAAAGTTTATAATTAGTTTTCTTTGATGGAATTAGCTTCTGCCCATTCTTACTATTTAGCTGGAATAATTCAGTGTTTTACTAACAAATCTTTTACTTTCTTTATTTGTATTTTCAATTGTTCTCCGTTTCTGCTGTGCTGAATTTCGTACTTTCCCAGTCGCTAATTGTGAATTGTGAATCTTATTGCTGAATCGGAGGAGTAGGCAGCTATGCGATACGTATATCAAATTTTGTTAAGAAATTTTTGTTCTCTAGAAACGACTGTGAAGAACTTTTTTGCAAAATGTTACACTTTGTATTAAGAAGGAAAATTATTTTTTCTCCATACTATTTTTATGATAATGCTGATAATGTGATAAGGATCCGAAAGAAAGAATTATAAATTATAAGTATTATATTTAATGAACTTTTACATATTATATATGCACATGCAATTTAAAGAGAGGAGAGGTATTGATAGACTTTTATGTTCCAAGATTGTCCATCATTCTTTTAAAATTAATTATTTTGATTTACCAGATGCTGTAACCTAATAGTTAATGATGTGACTAGTGTTAAAATATTTCGTTTAATAATTAACAAATACAATACCATAGAGATATAAGAACATATCTCTATGTACAATACATAAATATTCATCTCCCTTTCGTGGAGAATATCGCGACTGCTAATCCTGAGTAACCACCGTAAACCTAGGAAAATTCGACAGGTCATTTCACGCCAGCATTTGCTCAGCCAACCACAAACAAAGCAAACCCCCACAATCCGTTAACGTGGTGAAAAGCGCTGCTTCCTGTCAAAACGCGCCGCGAACAAACGAGCATTAAGCGCGGTTTCCTTTGAGCGTTAATTACGACGCGGCAACGCGAAAGCGAACGCGAGCGTCTTCGTGTCTCGGGGGACGAGCTCGCTCGTGCACGAGCTGTCCCCCGGGTAATTGGGGTGTGTTGTTACCTGGGAATTTGCAGGGGGTTGGTTACCTGTTGGTTGACGTGTGGGCAGAGTGATGCCGTGGCTTTTTTTCGAGGGGGGTTCCGGAGAAATCGTCTGTGATGGAGTTTTTTTTTTTTTTTTGGTTGAGGGGGTGATTGGTTGTTTGGAGCCAGACGGGTGACTTCCTGGTGATTATGACATCGTTGGGGATTTTTGTGGACGAAATAACGGTATCAGTAGGTGGTTGAGATCGTTATGACGAAGGAAAAGTTTACGTGGTGGAGTAAGTTTGGTTGTGGTCATAAAAACACAGATACAATATTTAGTAGGTATAATGTATCAAATAAACGGCAATTCATTATGTCAAAAATAAAACAAACAAGTAAAATTCAAGAAAAATATAAAACAATATCAAACAACTGTACACTGGATGCTATACGCTAAAATCATACTGCTCTTTTCCTTGGTTGGTGAAATAGCTCCCCTTTGAGCCCTCTTGATTTCTTTTTTTTAAGGTAATGCATAAAAAACATTGAGCATTGTATTAGTTCTAAGGTCAAAAAAAGGCTATTTTAATTTTATTTAATAACAATGTAATTTTATTAAAAGTTATTTAAGATTATTTTAATAAGAAATATCCCACGTAAATATTATTTATCATCGTTTTAGGTCACAAAAAAGTAATAATTTATGATAGAATATACATTAAAGAAAAATAATTTTTGAAATGCAAAACAAAATAATATAATGTACAAAAAATGTTTCTCAACTTACCATTTTAACGAATTTTCGTTATGAAAATACTATAAAACCCATCATATGAAAGTGTTTTTTATATTTTCAAAATCTCTTTCAGAGAAAAATTATTATTTATCAAAACTTTAAAGCGTAGTTGAAAATAAATAAATAATTTTTGTTTTTTAGATGATTAAAAAGACAAATAATGCAAAGTTTGAATGGAATTTTTGAAAAAATCATATTTTGAGGTTTTACTGTATACTGTTTATGAATACTGTTACTGTTATGAAATACTGTTTAACAACTACTATTTAAAATTTCTCTTATGTTGAACGATAATTTAAAATTGTTTGTTTTCAAATGATATACACGTACTATCTACAGATGAAACAATAAAATCCCGAAATGCAAATAACCAGTGGAAAGTATAACTCCGATTTGAAACGAAAAATGGGGGAAATCAGGTACTCAAATAAATTTTCAAGAAATGCTTTTATCTGAAGAAACCAAATTGTAATTTAACTAATTGAAATTGTAAGAAAAACAAAATTGTAAAGAAAACTAGGACAAACTGCTTTTATACGTTCGAAATCAATATTATATTTTTATATCAATCAAGGGGAACATTTAGTTATGAGAACAATTAGCTAAGTTTAGTAACATGGTAAATAGTTTTAAAAGTAGCATACCTATTAAATATAATTATCATGTATGAAGATTGAAGAGTCATGGGATGAAACGCCTTTAATTGTGAAATTAAAGGCTTTATAATTGGCGAAAAGTGAAATATTCAGTTTTATTCGAAGAATAATCATATTAATTTGGATTAAATATCCCAATTAAAAAATAAAAGCATTTATATATTAATGTAGCAAAGTATTTTAAGAATTTATATATTAATGTGGCAAAGTATTTTAAGAATTTATATATTAATGTAGCAAATTATTTTAAGAATTTATATATTAATGTAGCAAAGTATTTTAAGAATTTATATATTAATGTAGCAAAGTATTTTAAGAATTTATATATTAATGTAGCAAAGTATTTTAAGAATGTTCGATTGAAAAATAGTATTTAGAAATGTATTAATAGTAATGTAATGGATGTTTTTTGTACTTAAAATAATTTTAACCATTGGAATTTAGTCTTCAACTTTTTATAAAAATGTAATGATACACAAATTTGTTAGACCTCCACTTTAATAAAAGGATATTAAGTACTAAATGTTCAATAAATGCTGAGTAATACAAGAATAATTTGTTACATGTTTAGTTTAAGGGTATAGTTTTGTATACAAATTATTTTACTCTAAAACATTAAAACATAAATGGTTTTCTTTCAAAACAGTAAAATATGAAATGTAAACTTTGTAGGTATATTGAAATCAGGAGCAAAAAGTAGTGATAGGATTAATACTATTTTATATTAATTGGAATATCATTCACATTTTAATATTTAAACTAGCTTTCAAATAAAATTTGTTTAATAATGAAATTTATTATTTGTATGTGGTACATTTAATTTGTATCGGAATTATTTTTGACGGTAAACAAATTATCTATGTTTGCGTGCTTTAAAAACAGAAGTTTTTATTGATATGATATCCCCCAGAATTACTGTTTTTATCATGTTTTCTACCAAACGATGTAATTTGGTTCCTTTGATTTAATGTCATGAAAAATCTTACGATATTGTTACTGTTATCCAAAAGGTTCATATATCAAAGTAAACTATTTGAAATGTATTCATTTTATGTGTAAGAAATATTAAAACGAATTTTTAATAAATTATGTATTTAATTAAATACAAACATTGATTTATTATAGCTTTTACACAGTAGTTAAAATTCGTATGGTTGGTGATCTTAAGTTAATTAGTTAAGTAAGCTTTATATGTTGCGTTTTACTCTTTCTTATGATTTAAGTTATGGGTATTCAAAAACTTAAATATTGAAACCCTATAATTTGTATAATTATATTAAAATGATTATGAATAATAATATTTCAAATGCTTTGAACAAGTTCATTTGATTAATAAGATTCATTGGAAATGGATTAGGCGTACTGACTATCTTTTAGTTTTTTTATTGCACGAAAACAATACGTTTATGTTTTTATAAAAAATAAGGAAGATTATTTTCAACTTCTGTGATTAAGGTTTTACTGAAGGGAAGGTGCATATTTGACGTCTTTTTATATTTTATTATTTATACCTTCATTCTAGAATCTTTTAATTCATTTAGGGTTGTAATTTAACTGTCTACCCTGTCTTAAAGAATAATTAATTACTCTATAACCTGATAACATATTTAAGAATGTATAAAAAAAATCCCTTGGAAATTTGAAATAAAGTGGTTAAAAGGTGTTGCAGCCCTCCCCTTTACTACGCTGTACATATAATTATAAATATAAAAAATAAATTTATGTTATATGAAACTGATTTATAATTATGATATTCAAATCTAAGAGGCACACAAAAGAACTGTGTTTTCAGAATTCATAAAATTAAAATTCCTTATTTAAAAAAAATGCAAATAATAATGATAATAAATGATTTTTGTAAATTAAAATTATTTGGTAAAATTATAACCTATGCTGATGACACCGTTTTACTGTACTCGTGCTCTGATAAATTTGAACTTCTTAATAAGATAGAGTCTGATTTAATAGAAATAGAATCTTGGTTTTGTGCTAATGATTTAACCCTGAATATAAACAAAACTAAATACATCCATTTTAGCTTGAGGCAAAGCGATTTAAATCTAAACATCAAATATCACTCTATGTCTTGTAATAGAAATGCTATAAATTGTCAATGTCAAATTCTTCAGTCTGTCCAAAGAATTAAATATTTAGGATTATTCATTGATTCAAATCTTAAATGGAAAACACATATTAATGAGCTGGAGAAAAAATTACGTTTCATTTTATATAAATTTTTTCACCTTAAAAACAAAGTTGGATTAAGTTTTTTAAAATCTTTATATTTTGCTTGGTTCTATTCGCTATTTAATTATGGAGCTATTATTTGGGGAGGGGAATATAGATCCAATCTACAACCTTTAATATCAATACAAAATAAATTATTTAAGCTTCTTAATCATCAATCTAATCCCCACAATTTTAGGTTTCTTAATTTGTTACCATTAAGACATAATGCATTTTATCGTATTTTACTTTATATTTTCCGCAATAAATCTCTTTGTAATTTTAGAACTAGGCAATATAACACTAGATCATCTGATTTATTTGAAATTCCAGCATTTTCTAAGGACATATTTTGTAGGCATTTCTTTTATCTAGCACCTAAACTGTACAATTCTTTACCTACCAATTTAACTCAAACAAACAGTTACCCTGTTTTCAAAAGAAATCTTTTTAAATTTTTAATTAACATCGACGACCTGGATCTGTATTTCTCCTTCCTTTGAAGCATATTTTTATCTTTAATGTTACCCAGCTTTTTGCCAGCCTATTTTTTATATACGATTTTTTGTAGGTTTTTTTTTTCTTCTTTTTGTTTTCTTTTCTGTTATTTTCATTACTAAATTGATGTACAATTTCTTTATTACGCCTGGACGGGAAAACATTTTTTCCCCTTGGCGTATCACATATTCTTTTGTATTATCTCATATTTTCTTCTGTTGTTAAATAGAAGATTGATTGATCGATTGAAAAAATGTAAATATAAAAAATAAATATTTATTGTATTTAATTTTAATCAATCCATTTTATTTATAAAAGAAATTGATAAAAACAAATCATCAAGCAGTTATAAACTTAATATGATCATAATAAACTTAATCATATTAAATTTATTAAAAGCGCAATAATAAAGATTTCTTAAAGATAACACAGAATATTCTATACTAATAATAAAATTCACACTTTTTAGGATAAATGGACGTTCATGGATGCAATGAGCATAAATTTGTATATTATTTGGGGTCAGCGAGGGGTTTTTAATATTAGCAATAAAAATAGCAATTGATTGACTTATTATAAAGTGTCTTAAAGAAATGAGTAGAATTTATGATCTTAATATGCATAAAAAAACAGTATCGCATAAGAAGATTCAATGCAGGTTTTCTACAACTCTTAACTTGTTTTATAGAATGCGTTGAGAATAAATTAAAAATCTCCTATGTAAATTAAGTTTAAATTAACTCACACAAAACAGAAATATAACTCAACCTTTCTTTTGATCTTTTCCTAAATTTAAGAGACCACTAACTATATCCTTCTCAACTCGTAAACCCTCGTCTTGAAGCCGCAATTGACGAATGAATCTAAATTATTGAACATAATAAGCAGGCGCTAAAACAGATAAATTCCCAATTAAGCACTTAACCTTCCCCTGAACACTGCTGAATCCACAGCACGTTTTAAAACCGTCGTAATTTTAAAACTCCACAAAAGAAGCCCTATTCAAGTGAAAATCCATTACTCTGAGAGATTGGATTTATGATGCACGAAAGAACCCGAACAGATTCGAAAGTGGTAGTTAGGGACCGTCGGTCTCATTCATTGCCGCGGATTTCGGCATAAACTGACGATATTTTATGGGGTGAAGCCTCGATGTGTTTTATGGGAAGCTGCGTAATTATGTCAGTCGTCTTGGATGATTTCTGACAGTGAAACCACTAAGGAGTTAGAAAATTGAATAGGTTATTGATTGCTGAAGATTACTTGTTTGGAAGTAGTGCGTGAAATAGACTTTGGTTTCAAAACGCATAATATAATATTTTATGTAATCTGGAGAGGGAGACATTGAATACTTCTGCGTAAATGTTCACGAAATATATCCCTAGAAGAATACGAAATGTTTCAGAATTAAATTTTAATTACGTTTATTTCACGATAAAAATTCATAACGATATGCCAACTTAAATAAATTTAACTCTAAGAATTCATAAAGATATGCCAACCTAAATGAATTTCACGATTAGAATTAATTAAGATATTTCAACTTAAATAAACCCGAAAGAGCTGACGAACTTAGAGAAGATTAATGGATGAGAAGAAAACCGATTTGGCATAAAAGTTACGAAATCTTTTTAGGGAGTAACACAATGTTTTTCAACTGCACCGTGTTTCCAAAATAACTTATGATGGAACCCGTAAGCCCTCTTTTAATAATAAAGTCTGAAATAACGTTAAAATTAAAGAAGTTTATGTATGTTCCTCAAATATAAAAGTAAAACATAATGATATTAATGACCCTATTGTTTTATGGTACGCTTGGAGTCAAAATTTTAGAACATTATAGCATTTTCTTAGTTTGTGTAAAAAAATTACCTTTTTTAATGCATATTTCTTTAAATTAATAAGAAAGAAAATATAAAGTTTGAGAGAGTAACGGTCTTAAATTTATCATGCGTTACTTTATCAAGTATTTTTAACGAATCTTGACTTTTAATTAAATCCCATTCGGCTTGTTTGGATAACTGAAAATTCTAAACACTTCACATAGCCCTTTTAACTTCATTCAAACAATTGAAAACCTGAAATAATCCAATTTTGTTACACTATTCATACGAATATTGGTATACAAATTTAAATAAGTCCAGGTATGCAAGTAAAAAAGTCATATTTGTATTCATTCAATACGATCTAACCACAATATAGGATGCTCCCCACCTTTCATATACCATACCATCAAGTTTTTAATCAAATTACGTATACAATTGAAAATAAAGCGGTAGCCTTTATGACATAATCAGAAAGACACTTTCCCACACCTTCAAACCAGCCCTACCCACATCTCAGCCGTCCAATATCTCCCACGCATCCCCATATTCCCACAGACTTACATAACAATTATTCGTGAAAATGCGGATCTATTGTATGCATGATCATACCTCGTTTACCGCGATTACGGATACAGAAAATTCGCTACTTAAGAACTGCGATGTCCGAGTCACTGAATTGTGTTTTCCCGGCAAAGTTTATCGTCTGAAAACCGCAAGTTGCCAAATCGGGGGTGTTTAATACTGAGTTGAGGTGAGGGTGTCCGGAAGGGGGTTCAGCCACCTTTCGTGGTTTTCTTTTTTGGTTGGGGATATCACTATCAGTTGATAGGTTTTGCGGTGCGAAAGTGAATGCGGATATTGACGTTGAATGGGTTTGATCTTGAAGGTCTGCTTAAAAATTCAGGATGTTGAAAGACTTGTATTTAGAGAAAATAATTGATCTTTCATTGCTTATATTAGAAGCGAATTTTTTAACAATGTTTTGTAGTAGTTTTGTAACATTACAAATAATTGCACTATTCTTATACTTTTTGCGTAAAATTATTTCTTAACTTTTAAAATTACTACTTCCATAAGTTCTATGAAGAATAAAGGGGATTGATAAATACAAGTATAATCTAGAATTCTAGACTGGAAAAATTTAGAACGTTTTTATGAACACTTGTAGAATATTAGATTTATTAAAGCATTTGTAAATTATTTTCAGGGGAGCAGCACAAAATTATCCAAATTTAAATCCTTAAATACTTATGGTTCATCTCTAAAATTTATACAAACTTTATGAGACAAAATATTAGTTAAAGTAATATTTCCCAGGTATTTTGAATATTTATAAAAGACTTGCTCTCTATGTTGCCAAGGAATTACTTAACTTTTGTTCAAGATATTCTATTTCTTTAAAAGTATTCATATGCAGGAATTTCAGAATTTTTTGTTAGCTTTTGTAAATTAAGTTAAACATTGTGGCTCTTAATATTTTATCTAGCAAGATGCTTTCTACTTGAAACTTTTGCTAATGAAAGAGTTACCTACAGATTTTGTTGTCATCCTTATATCAATTCTTAAAACAATGAGTTAAGTTTAAAACAAACTGATGCAAAATTCAAACAATTTTTTATTAATACTGAAAGTTAGTTCAATATATCGTTTAAATTTCAATAAAATATTACCAAATTTTTACACTGTCAAAAACGTTGAAGGAAGTATTTTTTTATTAATAATGCATTCTAATAGAAATTAGTTTTATTTCCAAAATAATAAATGAAAAAAAAAAAACCCTCATAACATTTAGTAAACCTTAACATGTAGTTTTCATTTGATAGGTAAAAATAAATATCTAGCTGAAAAATTAAATGTATGGTTTATTCAGAAGTCAAGTCTTATTTACTTACAAAATATTTTCTATTTAGGTTGTGGGGCTAAGAAATTAAATTTTACCACCCGAAACACAATTAATGTAATTTTGGTTCATTCTATTCTGTTGTGAAAATTTACTTAAATTCATCTGAAAAAATAAAGAATAAAAAGGTTTAATTCAAAGGCTCTCATTGTCATTTACATCACATTCTCATAACATCTTTTTTATCTTATTCTTTTATTGTCATTTAAACTATAATAAAATTAGTTTAAGTATCAAATTTGCATTCGATCAAAACATTTAACTAAAACAATTCTTTAAAAAATTTTAATGTGTCGTTTGTTTTTTATTCCGAATAGTACAATTATTAATTCCTATTTAGTTTTTAGATTCAGTGAAAAATTCGAACAAATAACTTTTTTGCTTTAAAAACCATTAATCTATAAATTTTTAAATAAGACAAATAAAAAGTTACAAATTGGGGCTATTTCTGGCCGAGTAAAACTAAAAATCCTAAGAGAAACATTGAAAGAAATAAAAAAATTCAAATTCAATACCTATAAAAAAGCAGTAGAATTTTTATACAGGGTAAAATATTATTTTTATAAAAAGAATTACCTACAGTATTTACGGTTTCTACAGAATTTCATTGAGTGGAAATCACGTTTAAAATGTTATGTTTTCAAATACTTGAAGGCATTCATACTAAATGATTAAAATATTTTCAACTTCTGAGGTTAGTATTAAATTTCATCAAGAGATCGTATATATTTATAATTCATAAACGTTTACAAAGTTTTCAGATCGTTCTTTTTTATAATAACCAAACAAATTAAAACACGCACAAATATTTCGAAATCTAACACTTTAGTAAAAATATTGTGCTACGGACAATGTGATATGTCTAGGCATTAATAATGCTTGCGTATTTCAGACAAAGTGATAAATACTCATTGAATTTGTCACATTGTCCGCCTCACTTCGGGCATTATCAATAATGCCCGGTTTATCACTTTGTCCATAACATAAGTATAAGTTAAACAATAGGTTAGGAGTTCTTTCTGAAAATAAAAGTAATATATAAGAATACCCACTGGTTATTTCAATTTTAAGTAATTAACATAATGTGATTTAAAAGTTGTGTAAAAGAAAACGCTAACATTAAACGTTTAATACGTATGATTCGTTTAAAAATTATTTCCTTTGAAAAAGAAGAAATGCATTTATTTAAAACTCAGAACTTACTTCAACTGTGAAATTAAGTTCTAACAACATAATTTTATTTCTAGTTGGAGAAGAGGGTGAAAATGTTGTTAATATTTTAATAAAAACTATTTTTTAATGGTATAAAAAGCTGATTATAACTTTTCCTAAAGTTCAAGAAAGTTTCCTAGGGCTATTTAATGCAAATGATAGTACTTATAATAAGTCATTAAAATAATATTATTAATTATAATTATAATTAATAAGAATAAGGTGGGAAACGTTTGGAGGACTTAACAAGTTAGGAAGGTTCATATATAAATATTAAATTTGTGTTTCACAGTAAAAAGGTAACTGTTATTTTCTATTTTAACATTTTCTTAAAGGAAATTTTGAGAATTTATTTAAGGAATTAAAACTATTTCTTTAAAAATGTTTAATTTTTAAAACGTAATACAAAAAAGTATTTTCTTAGCAATTTACAAATTTAAATTTAACCATCTTGCTCACATTTTAGTACTTAAGTGGTAAAAAGCGTTAAAACAAGTAGGAAACTTAAAAGGAAAAACTTAAAAAGAAACTAAGTAATTTTTGAGAGAAACTAACTGGGTAACACGATGCCTAAAATCAAAAAACAATAAATAGTAGGTATTATTAAAAATGCGAATCGTCAGAAAGAAAAGTTTAAATTATCTTTAAAAGTAATATGATAATTTATTGTTTTAATTGGAGAACCTCATCAATTTTAGCATTCTTAATGAAGTGCTGATGAAATTTTGATTTTTAATTTTTCCGTTTAGGTTTCTTTACAATTCAAAAATATACTAAAACGTGAACTTATACTTTTGCGTAATAAATTATGTAGAATCTTTCAAATTATTTTTTAAAATGTTGTGCATCCTTTGTAATTAATTTAAAAAATAAAGAAAATGTTTAAACTTTAAAAAAATAAATCAACATGTTCAAAAGTATTATTTTGGACTAATATTGCTTATCAAATTGCTTATTTCCAAGAAAAATATTTAAATGTCAAGCTATGATTGGATCCCATTCTGACAGAACGTGAAAAATTGACTTCGTAGAACTTTTAAGACAAAGTATTTTAATTAAACACTTTAAAAAATATATTTAGTGTAGTAATTTGATAACTGATTTAAATTTAATAATTTGGTGATTTTATATTATGTTTGATGCTAAATTTTAATCTTAAGTATGCTTTTTATAATTTTTTTCTAATCTTTCTTGTCAAGAAGAATTCTTAATAACAAAATCTGTTAAGACTAAGGATTTACCATTCTCCCCTTTCCAAGCTTTATTTTCAATAATTTATGCTTTCAGTTTATTTCAAACCATATCAAGTATACTTGTTTTTTTTTTCTTCTTCTTTTTATGGCATTTATTAGTTTCGCATTTATATTTTAAAAATATTTATTTTACTAACAACAAGCATATTTTTCTACATTTTAAAGTGCAAGCTTAATCATTCCTAACCAAGCATCTACAATAATATGTATCTCTAATATAATAAGTAAGTCTCAATACATAATGATTTAATTTGAAATATAGTAAATGCTAATTCTTTTAGTTTTTTACTATATTCGTCTTCTAAATTTGCGATAAATAAAACTGGTCAAATTTTAGTGATATTTGTAATCACCTTATGCAAAAATTTATTTTTAAACACATTAAATCATTAAGCATGAAAACAGTAAAAATTTATTTCATGTATGGATCTAATAGCAGTTTTACGTAAAAATGTTAATGCTTAGAATAAGAAATATTTATGATTTGATTACATTTACTACTTTAAATCTTATTCTTGGGTTATTAATAATGTAAACTTAAAATTTAAATTAATTATGTACTATTTAATGAAGGTGAAAGATGTGTGACAATTTATTTTTTCTGTGCAAATTAACTTTTTCTGCAGAAATGTTAGAATTCTGTGCACAATTTTAAGAATACTAAAGATTTTGAAAGAGTTTTTCCATATCACCTTTACAAAACATCAGAGGTCTTTTTTCAGATATTTTTAAAATTTACGAATTACAAATTTGTAGGGGAGAGGGGGGCACATTAAAACAAAAGACCATATCTCTTTATGAAATTCAAATTAATCGGTAAAAAAAATACCAATAGGTAGCTGTATTATATAATTCCATCTTTTGACTGAATTTTCAGAGCAGTGCGTCCATTGGAACCCTTTAAGTTAGAAAATTGCCTGCTTTGAAAGGTGAAAAGTAAATTTTTTTCTCCTTTTATTCATATGAAAATTAAATCAAGAAAGTTTTTAAAGAAGAAATTTTGCCTTGCATTTTATTGTGGCATTAACGAAATTAAGTCAAAAAAGTTTTTTCCCCAATTTCAATTATAAATATATATTTTTTACTCTTGAAGTTTGAAATGTTAGATGAGGCACATTTAAACACAAATAGGTGGGGCACATTTGAACAGTTCCAAAATGCCTTCTAGTCCCTTTTCTTGATATTGAACGCATTTTTAGACTTTAATGGATGTTAAGGTGTTTTAAATTTAATCAGTTCAATTATTTCTAGTATTAAACTTAAAATTCAAAGCTTTTAGGATTTACCCAATTTTAACTGTAAAATAATGATAGAAGTTGGATAAGTTTTAAAAAAGATGATTTTCTGTATAGAAATATGTTTTTAATTATTATTATTTAATATTAATAAGTTTTTTATGCATTTATTTTTACTAAGTCCTTTTAAAACCAGTTGAAAAATGTTTTGTTTAATAGTATTTATCAGTACAAATAGTATTTTTAAACTTAAGTTTTTATCTGATTAAAGAAATAAATCAGTGATTCTGAATCTATAATTTTCCCCCATCTACTTAGACACATAAATTGATTTATTCTCTTATAAGGTAATTTTAAGCTTTGCAGTAAAGCTATGTGTTAATAAATGAACAGCTTTATAGGTTATGATTAAAAAAAAATGTTTAGAACAAAGCAGAAAAGACAGAAAGGAAAATCTTTACAAAACATCCTTTATCTCTATTTACCATGATATCCTACAAAAATATCCAAACCATCATTTTCAGGAGATGCATCTTCTGAAAATGATGGCTTGGATATTTTTTTCCCAAATTATTCTCATTGATTTTATTATGTACAATATATTCGTTGGGAGTTTTCTCATTAAGTATTCTTTATCTCATCAAAAACGTAATCTGTACTAAAATTTAGTTGCATTTTTCTAAGGGTAAAATAAACTCTAAAATTTATAAAAAACATAAAGGTGCCAACTATATAGCTTAATTGATTGCTGTAAATGCAAATTGTAACGTTCAATGAATTTTTAACTTCTAAAAATAGATTTTGTATTATTTATGCAGGCGTTCAAATGTGCCCCAAGCGTTCCACTGGGGCACATTTGAACAGAATTTCTCAATTTTTAGAACGATGATTCAAGGGGGAAATTTTTGATAAACGCATATAAAAAGGGTACCAAAATTTCAGGAATTCTGTAAACTTGTGAATAAATCAGTTTTTGTTTAAAGGTCTTATAAATATGTGGAGAAATAGTCAAAAATGCTGTTTTTGTTCAAATGTGCCCCCCTCTTCTCTACTTACCATTTCGATTAAATTAGATTAGACGGTTTTATCTAAAAGAAATAATGAATGATTTTTAATTCCCATATCCACAAATTCAATTGTGAATTTTTTATTGACGATTTTATATTGATTTTATCTTATTTTAATGAAGCCCTTAAAAATTTCTTAAAGCTTAGAACTAAGAATTTAGAGAAAACTAGATTTTGAATTTAAAGTATTTTTGACAATTAAATAAGTTTTTGAAAATTATTTACAATATAGGTACGTTTGTGTCCAAGATTGATATTTTCATGATATCGTTTCTAAAATTGTATTAGTGTGTGTTGTTATCCTTTTTATTACTTTCATGGTCTATTATTTTACTCTACTGAAAGATGGGTCAAATAAAGTTTTAGTTTCAGTCAGTTTTAAAAATTTAAAACATTTAAATAAGTTTTACGAATTAAAATCACTGTAGGTTTAATTTCCCCCCTTATGTCAACTATTGTGGGATTCGTAGCCTATTTCAAAAATGCCTTAATTATTTTCTTTTAACCATAAAATGTTTTAAAGATTTTTTTAAGGTATAGAACTTTTTTACTTTCATAATTTTTCAGGCTTTTAAATTTTTAATGCTATTTTTTGTGCAATTTAAGAAGACATAGAATTGTTCTACATTCATACATTTTCAAAGTATATACTTTATAGTTTAATTGCATTACTTTTCTATTATTAGCTTTGATATACCATTTCATTTTAAATGTGTACCACATTCTCCAACACATGGAAAACTTTTTGGTACAAATGTAATTCGGTTAAAAAAATGGACATTGTACATAATTTTTTCAAGTCTCACTTTTATTTCACATTGGTATTATTCAATGTCCAATACTTTTAACCAAATTATATTTGAGCAATAGTGTTAGAAGTAGTTCTTAAAATCAATCAAATGCAACTGTTCACTGTTTTCTAATTTAAAATGGATTTAAATATTAAGAACTTGATTTAACTAAATAAAAAATTAGTGATAAGAAACGACAAAGCACATAGTTTAACTTTGAAAGCGTCCATAAAAACAAAACTAGAAGATAAATTGCTATCAAACTTGTTAATAGGTTTCCAAAAATGAATACTGCCATAAATATTACTTTAATTTCTTAGACACTATTTAAAACATTTTAAATCCAATTGTTTTCATGAACTATTTCAATTAACAATGTTTTTTACCTTCTAATTTTTAAAGGAAAAGCAAAATACCAGTCCCCCTTTTAAAATGACACTAAT
Organism: Tetragnatha montana; assembly: GCA_963680715.1. Taxonomy (NCBI): domain Eukaryota; kingdom Metazoa; phylum Arthropoda; class Arachnida; order Araneae; family Tetragnathidae; genus Tetragnatha; species Tetragnatha montana. Next base: position 19,835,123 of record OY796683.1, read on the forward strand.
GTCCAGTAATTTTCTCTTTATGGTCACTTCAAAGGTGATGATTGACTTTAACTTAACTATGCAATTAATTTAATTAAAAATTTAATATCTGCATATAAAAACACTTTATCTTGGGTTATGAACGAACAATAGTGAAAGTGCTGTCGTCTTTGAAAAATCGTGGGAGTAGCAGACAACAATAAGCCGCAAAAAACATGTTTGCAAGTTTAAGGTCAGAGCGCGCGGGTTGCAAATAAATTACCCTCTTCGTCCAATGGAATGGGACCAAAGTGGGACAGACGTACCTGCCAGGCGATCATGATGTCCACCCTCTTCCTCTGGACTTTCTCTTTCTGAGTCAAGAACAGGTAAAGCGCTCCGGAGCATGCCCTGCTGCCAACAACAACAAATAAATACCGCGCTCTCCTCCGGCAGACGATAGAGGAGGAGGGAAGGCCGCTATTGATTCGTCCGATCCTCGCCCCTAGAGGGAGTGCGAGGCGGTGCCGGCGTGGGAAAAAGCAGACGATTTTTTGCTCTTTTTGTTCTAACGAGTTTAGTTGTTTCGGGGGAGGGCAGGAAGTGAGGTTTTGGCCCCGCCTAGCCTCTCGGACGGAGCGAACGGGGTTTTCCCTCCTGCGGATGGGTATCGTCTGAGGAGTCGTTCTCTTTGTGGCGATTCGTTCTAAATTCTCGTTTGACAATTATCGTTATTATTACGTTTTTTTTTTCTCGAGGTTGGTTTCCTGGGGGGCGGCATGGCGACTGAGTGTCGAGTGTCTGTTTTCTTTTGTTCGAGATCTGTTTCCTGAGAATGGATGTCGACCCCCGCATCGCTCAAATGGGCGCAGGCAGGGGGTATGAACAGATTTTGGAGACCTTGCTTGGGATGTATGTCCATTGCCATCGAGGGTCATTGCAAGAGACCTCAATTGATATTTATTTCTTTTGTCGTTGTTATTTTTCTCTAAAGGATATTATTTTACATTGATTTTAAAGCAAGAAATATGACCTGTTTGTAGTTATCTATTTATTCCATTTTAACAATAAACCATCTTGTGTAAGCTAGATGGCTAAATGCGTTGATGAAGGAGAAAATGTGGAAGAGAATAAAATAGCGTATTAAGATAGAAGGTAAGAAATAATGAGTAAATAATAAAGAAAGAGGGAAAGAAAGAAAGGAAAAATGGATACGAGAGTAGGTGAGAGATGAGAGATGAGAGAAAGAATGAAGCAACAAATCAAAATATAGATTAAAAAGGAGAGAGGCGAGAGAGAGAGAGAATCAAAAACCAAAATAAGAGAGGGAATCAATGAGTGAGATTAGAGGGAAAGAGAGAGGATAAGAGAGTAAAAGAAAGAAAGAGAGAGGATAAAAGAGTAAGAGATGGAAAAGAAAGGATAAAAGAGTAAAAGATGGAAGAAAGAGGATAAAAGAGTAAAAGAGGGATGAGAGTGGACAAAAGAGTAAAAGATGGAAGAGAGAGGATAAAAGAGTAAAAGGGAGAAGGATAAAGTTTGAAATATAAAAGTGATGTATAGATTGAGAGATAGAATGAGAGAATAAGTAAAATTAAAGTACAAAGAAGAGAGACTAAGGCAGTAAAAGAGAAAGGAGACAGAGTGAAGCAGCAATTCAAAATATAGATTAATAAAAAATAAAATTAGAGAAAACAATAAATGATACAGTTACAGAGATAATGAAAAAGGTAGAGGAAATTAAACTCAAATAAATTTAATCACTGAAAAATAGAGAAGAGCTTTGCTAATAATAATGTTTGGGAAAATATCTTCTAAATATTATCAAGAAAAATACTGAAAATAGATTTATAACGAAAGAAAAAAACTTTTTTTTTTTTACTTCAAGAAATTGTCCAAGGAAAAAACCCACCGCTGGAAATGACCACTTTTTCACAAAGCTATAAAGGTATGCAGTGAAACTCGTTTTACAATTCAGAGCAAAGATCGAAAGATTCTACTCAATTGGTATGCTTAAAGTTTAGAATCAAGGTCGATAATGTTGTCAATAGGGGATGATAAAATGTTAGGAGGTGTTTTATGGCAGACGAAAAGCAAATGAGACTCATCTTCTTATTCTTTTTCTTGGGGGGGGGAATACTTCATAAATAATTTCTGAATAATTCATAAATATTTTCTTACAAACACCAGTTTCTTATGTGAACTTAAGAACTAAGGGGCTGAATTTATACAACATAAAATTTAGTACAGTAAAAATTTCACTTAATTGGAAAATTTGAGGAAATTCTTACGAGCAGGTTTTGAGAAAGATGTTACAAAGCATTGATATAATCGTATTTTCATTAAGCTTATCTCTCAAAAAACCACAAATGCATTCTGCTAACAAGAACCAATCTTCTGTAGAAACTCCCTTTTTTCATTGTCAGTCTTCAGCTGTTAATAACGGGTATTTATAACCGAATTACGTGTTCACAGCCATTTTACGAGGACCATTTTATGACCTCATCTCCTAGGTGGCCTCAGTTTTTGGTCAGTCTTCTACCGTAAGTCGGTCCCTTTGATTGTGTACTAGAGAGGAGCGATTGGTTCGCAGACGATAAACAAGCTCCAGAAAAACGGTTCCTAAACAGGCAATGGAAAGATCAGGTGTATAATGAGGGTTTGGTATGATTTCGTGCGACGAGAATTAGTATCTCGTTAAGATTGAGGAATGCTTTTATGGAAGGTTGGTTTGGACATCGTTTCTGTATGGTTATCAGTTGGATCCAAGCAACGTGTTAATTAGGAAGTTTTGTTCATTTTTTTATATTTTGTAACTGTGTTTTAAGCTGATTTGAGAAGCTTTAAAGCTGGAAACTATGTCTAATTAGGAGCTTCTAAAGCCCAATTTCTCACTGCTCATTGGTATACAACCAGGTGCATCTTAAGGAAAATCGATATAAACTTTATAATTTCATAAATGAATATTGATGGCAAATTATTTCTTACATGTTTGAAAACAATTCTTGAAAATAAAAGATTTTATTCATTACATATAGGTAAATTAAAAATAATAAGAGCCCTATGAAAATTATAGTATTGAAAAAAATAGCAAGAAATAAAATTACGTTTAAAACGTCTCACCTTGAAACTGTTCTTAGTATTTGTAGGTAACTAATGTACAATTTGATTGTTCTTGACATGCGCCTGATTTAAGCTTCAATGTAATTATGAAAAAAGGGTTTAATCATGATGAATTCTTTAGCGTAATTAAGTATTTGCACTACTTTAATTTTCTGTATAGCATCAGCATTAGATATATGAATTAAGATTTTTGTTTTATAAATTTAGCATGAAATTGTTTGAAGGAATTCTGTTTTTATTTTTAGGTTCAAAGAAACAGATGTCGCTTAAAATGTATGTCGAAAAGAGGTAGGCTCTTTTAATTTCTCCAATAGTTATCTTAGTTTTTTAAACTCCTTTTATTTTGATAAAGAAGTAGCATATTGTGGATACTATAATAGAATTGAAAATGCATTTAAATAACGTTTTCAGCAGAACTATACCTATAAATTAGTAAAGTTTAGTTAAATGATTTCAAACCAATAAAGATAAAACGATACGCAAATTTTTAAAAATTAAGTTCTTTCAACTGAATTACAGGTTATTATTATTATATCTTATAAATAATAGCTTAAAGAGTTTCCTTATTACGCCATGCCCTAACAGGTATGTCAACCTGAAGTTTAACTAAAATCAAGTGGTATCGTTTATAAGGGCTGGATAAAATCTTTGTGAACGAAAATCAGTTTCTTATGCAATAGAGTGTTTTCAGGTGACGTCACTACCAGTTATTGTTGGGCAATGCGTCTGTTGCTAAGGCGGTTGCTAGGTGACGAGGTATCTGTTATTATGGCGGTTGTTAGGTGTGGGGTCACGTGATTGCAAATGCTCCAATAGAAGAATTCCACGACCAGTTATTTTCTGTAACTGTTAACCTTCTGCAGGGCAAAGCGTCTGTTTTGCTATATATAAGGCCGTTGTTAGGTCCGCTCTATAACAGCCGAAGAAAAGCTAATTTTTCATCAATCAGGACATTTCATTAAAAACGAAGCTTTTCTTTAGATCATCAACTTCATCAAAATATTCTCAAGAATAAAAAAGCATCTATGAATCAAATAATTAAATAACGCAAGTGTTACAAGAGCCACCTCTCGCCTCCCAAAATGGCGACCCCTTCATTCCTAAGCCACCCCAGATTTCTATTGAATCTTATGGAAAATTCGAGGCGGTCGGGACTGAAAGGGTTAATGAGCCGCCATCCACCCAACCCTTCCCCAAAAGCATCTGTACGACTCACGGCGGAGTGGGGGGGGGGGGGAGCGGCGGAAACTATTTTAATAATAATCCGCCCTCCGCACCTGCCTCGTGACGCCCTGGTCAGCACGACCAACACCGGGGCGTCCTCGGAGGGGAGACGCACGAAAAGTGAGTCACTGGTGCGATGTTCATGGGAAAGGATGGAAGGATCGGGTTTTATTTCAGCTTATGCGAGGTTTTTGGTGACGGTGGTCAGTAACCTAAAGGCTTATTTACACGGTTTCTGTTTCGATGTTCATCTTGGAGGAATCATCCAAAGTGGCAATTGTAAATTGAATCGACAGTTTGAAAAAGGAATGAGTCTAAAAAATGGCAAATTGACTTTTAGTGCTAAAAAAATCCCCAAGGTTTGTTTTACGCATGAGTGGAAGGAAATAGAGGGAAAATAACTACAGATATAGTTATTTTCCCCGTATTATATTAGTTATTTATATAGGCAGATATAGCCCTTTGAATTTGGCGAAATCGATGTGCATTCATTGAATTTTTATTTAATTTGAAATTTAAGTTATTTTAATCGTTATTATCTTAATTTCGTATTTAATCGTTTTATTTAGTTAATTAATCGTTATTTTCTTATCCTTTGCGCTGTAAACAAAGCCAGAATAATTTTTTTTTTCAATTTAAAAGTGATTTCACCTTTTTTAGTGAATGTCTGACTCCATACTTTGACCCCTTCGTCAGTAAGACCCTTGCTGACGAAGGGGATCAAAGTATCCCCAAAACATGGTAAAATTTTTAATACTTTACGTGCAAAATAAAACCGTTGCCTTTTAAATCTTCTTCACAGTCTTGCACGGTGGATTTTATTCTTGTCTTCATTGTTATTCATTCAACTGCCTTAATGACTCAGTTTCATGATATTTTGGAATTTTGTTTGTCTTTGCGTTTCTTTTTTCCACTGTTAACTAAGCAGAAATACTAATTTAATTTATATGTCAATATAAGTGGTTTTAAGCTTTTTTTCATTTTTTAACATCAATTTTTTAGTTGTGCAATATTTTTGAATGTCACTGTTTTAGAGAAAAGAAATCATTTAAAACTTTAATAAGCAAAGTCCATGAAACAGTCTGGTTATTGGTTCAAAAAATAGTGAACTTTATTCTTCTCGTACATTATACTCGTATGGACCTCCAGTAAAACAGCATAGATAACCTGTGGATTAGAAGAGGATAAAATTAAAAGAACGCTAAAAAGTTAATTATTCTGATTTATTGTTATTAATTTATGTCTAAATGAATATTTGTTCTTATAATTAAAAGATATTATTACAAAAGATTCAGGAATATTTGACTTTTGCTGAAATAAAAGATTTGTTAATGTTTTTACGTAATGGATTTATCTTTTCCTCCCCTCCAATGTTATATAGCTGTAAAACATTTTAAAAGCAGTTCTTTGTTCGTATTTTTCTATTTCGATGTATCTTATTTAATTACCTTATCTATAGTAATTAATCGAATACCTCTAACCTGAATGAAAAAACTTGTTTGCCAGCTACAAATACCTTGAGTTCATATCATCAGTATCTTTCGCTTAAAATACCTAATTACTTTTACATAGGGTATATGCGCAATACCTACCTCGTTAATTTTTGGAAAACCAATCTTTCGAAAGATCCAAACAACACACGTTTTAACACGATTCAAACCGGAAAAAAATGATGGATACCCAGAAACAACCCACCCCTAATCCGCACAAAAACCCACACACCGACCACCCCAACAAAAAACAAAACAAGAGAGCAGAAAGAACCCCCAGAAACAAAAATCGAACATTTCCTCCATCCATTTCCGCCGCATACCACCCCCCAATAATACACCTAAAACGAGCTCCGAAACATTCCTCGAGAGAAGAAAAGAATCTCCTTCAACCAAAGAAAGAACAAAGGAACGAATAAAAAAATGAAGATGCTTCCAGAGACAAATCGTCGGCTCGCCCCCAAGGGTCAGCGGAAAACAGTAACCACCCCGTTTTAGAGCGGTATCTCACCGATAGTCCACCTCGGTTGGGAGGGGGTCATAATTACTACCTTCGCCTACCTGTCCCCCTGTGTTGGAATGCCAGGGTAGTGTTGTAATCCCCCATATATCCGAGCGTCTTCCCCCGCTGAGTGGCATTATCCCACGCTTTTCGGTCCCCGCCGCTGTTGGGTTGATGATGATAATGATGATGATGGTGATGATGAGCGGGATGCCTTTTAAGAGCTTTTTTTTCCTTCTGGAGCGGGAGCGTTTATTGAAATGGATGCAACCCTTTTTAGGGGGATCGTGTGTTCACACCTATGGAGCTGATGGTTTGTAGGATTGTATTGAATATTGGTCCTAGGATAATATTTTGAAGCCATCCTGACTTCGATCTATATAATCAGAAAGGTTTTAAAAGTTAGGTGACAGAAAATCCATTGTTTAAAAGTTGTATCGAATTTAAATACTTGTTTGGAATAAAGTTCTTGCGAGAGTACGATTTGAATCTTGCTGCATGAAAATATATTTTTTTGGGTGGTATAAAGTCTGTTTTGAACAAAAAAAATATATCGAGCTTATATCGTTAGTTTAGTGCTATAGCGTCACTCACAATTCGAAAGTTTTACATCTCAGTACAGGGGTGCCTCGAGTACTAAGAAATGTGGTTTAAATTGAGGTATTAAGGTGATTTGATTTCTTAAGGCTCACTTTCACTTTCGATTTTCAATTTGGAGAAATCATTCAAAATGACAAGTGAACACTTAAAGTGAAACAGTGTAAATGAGCCTTTAAATAATTAATCCTTTTAAATATTCATTCTCTGTGTTTTATAGTGTTTATTATTTCTCTTTTCCCCCTCATTCACTTTTTCCCCCTTTTTCAATCTATCGTTTATTCTCTTTCATGTATCACATTCTCTTTCCCTATTTTATTGAATTACCAAGTATACCGAAATTCCGGTTGTAAAATGTCGTGCTTATGAACAATAGACAGAACGTTTTCTAATCCGGGTCTTTTACCTAAACATTAAAGAGAGCAGCAGTTTTTCTGAATTGCGCTAACTACATTCCCCAAGTTAATTCCATTTACAATAAAAAAACACCCCATCACACCTTCAAACCAGCATTCAACTTAATTCAAGCCGGACAAAAGACCACATGTAAATGGCCATTTTCCACAATCCGTCTGTGCTGCTCTCGGATATAAAGAAAGCATCAGAAGCTTTCTTAGGGTGTAGTAAGCGTGAAGCCAGCCTAAATGAGATCCCTCCGAAACTCGACAGCACCCTGTCATTAGCACCTTTTCGTCCTCTGATGTCCTGGTTCTTAACAAGCCGGGACATGCCAATTCAATTAACGCTGCCAAGCGAAAAACAAGGTGGTGGAAAATTTTTCTAAACCTTAAAAACGTGATTTCTCGCTGAATAACAAGAATGCGAAGGAACTACAACACAACAGGGTATGTATTTCCTGAGTGTGGTGGTGATTGATAATGGGCCTGAGAGAGTTTCGGCTCTGACCTTTCGGGGTTATGCTCTGAAATCATTAGGCCCTGTTCTTTCTTTGTTTGAAATTTATGGTGACTTTCTATTCAATTTCGGCATCGCGTTTTTTTTTATTTATTGGATGGAGCGTTTTGGATCACTCTTTGAGGCGATAAAAGCGCGGATCGTGATGTCGATGGGGCATCAGTGGGTATAATCAAGAGGTTGGATCGGGTTTGAGCCGGAAAGGTCAACGGCGTTTGGCTTTTTGGTGAGAGTGTTTGAAGCGATTCGAAATCTCGCTGTGTCAGATTTGGACTCTTCAGATGTACTGTGCAGATGAGGTGTATATGTATATGTTACGGGCAATGTGATAAATCGGGCATTATTAATAATGCCCGGGTATTGTGATAAGTGAATTTATGAATGAAATTTATCACTTTGCCCGCCTTCAAGTGGGGCATATTAATAACGCCCGATTAATCACTTTGCCCGTAACATATACATCGCAAATGCTTACAACACATTTACAGGGGCATCTAGAGCCAAACAAAGTTTGAATAAGTTGGCAGACCTTCCAGTAGCGAATATAGAAATTTATTTAGGGTTGGTGAGGCAAATATCTCTCTAATCTAAACGTTTTAGTTACTAAACCGAATAACACATTTCTGGTATCAAAATGTCCGGATTCTTTCGGCGGATGTGCAGAAAGCTGCTGGAATTTTTAAAAAAATTCTAAACTTTAAAATATTTCCAGTTTTTTATATAAGGTCGCAGTTACAAAGCTAGTACTGCCGAATAACTTATTATGCAACCAATCACAACGACCGATTGACACCATATTTTATGATGAAACAAGTTTTTTTTTTCACTTTTTAAAAGCGTACTTTCCAAATTAAATATCATTCAAAGACTTTTAAAAGTAGTCTAAAAACTTACAGATATGCTATTTCATACTAAAACTTCACGCATTTTGTCTGAAATTTATAATTTTAGGTATGCTAACGAGTTACTGCGGTACAATATTGAATTTAAAATATTCATTAGTGCACGTTTTCCCCCCAGAATGTTGATAAACAATAGTTATTAATAGAATCTATCTGCACATCTATAGCACATCTGATGTGCTAGATATTTTTTAAAGAAAATAGTTTGATTAAGTTATTGATAAGTTAGAGTTAATAAATATTCAGACTTTTTAGAGATTGTTTGATTAAGAGTTGTGTTGGAGATAACGTATTTTTGAAAAGTTGGTTGACGTTTCTTCTGCTAATTGTTTTAATTGTTTTATAAAGTGAGTTAATTTCAATGAGCTGGATTTCGTAAGGAAGAAATCCAAAAGTTCCTGCGTAAGAAGTTTACGGGGGTTAGTGAGCGTTAGCGAGCAGGGAGCGGTAGCTCCCTAGTATTACAAAAATAAAATTCACATGGATGAGGTGGGTCATCCAAAAATGGGAAATACCACTTCATTTTGCTAACCAAAGACTTTTTTTTTCGCTTACACAGGTATGCTGATTTTCTATAGAAATTTAGCGTTCTAATATCTTCCTTCAATTTCCTCTAGTTTGTAGCTCAGATTTTATTTTGACCCAAAGAATTATTTTCTTTCCAACGGTAATTAAAATAATTTTACAACCACTTATAAAACACACACAATAATCAAAAGTATTGAAAACGAGTGAGGATAAGAAGAGTGACATGAAGAGGAATAAAGAGATAAATAGTAGGAAAAAAGATAAATAGTGTAAGAGAGATGGAGAAAATAAAGGTAAAGGAGATGAGAGGGATGAAGAGAATGAAAGAGCTGGAGAAGATGAAAGGGATGAAGATAAAGAGCAAAAATGAATTAGAGAACAGAGGAAGATTAGAGAGATTAAGACGATAAAAGAGGCAAAAAGGAATAGAGGGATCAAGTGGACAGGAGTGATAAGAAAATTGAGAGAGATAAAAAGGAATAGATGGTTGAAAAGGATGAGAGGGATAAAAAGGAAAAGAGATAAAAAAAAAGTCAGATCAATGAAGAGTATGGGTGAGCTGGAGAAGATGAGAGGGATGAAGAAGATAAGAGAGATGAAGAGGAACAGAGAGACGGAGAGGATAAGAAAGATGAAGAAGAGTAATGCAAAGTGGAATAGAGAGATAGAAATAATAAAGGGGAAGAGGATGAGGGGGATAAAATGAATGTGAGGGCTGGGGAAGATGAGAGGGATGAAGAGGATCAAAGAATTAAAAATAAATAGTGATGAAAAAGATGAATCTGATAAAAAGAACGAGACAGCTGGAGATAATGAGAGGGATTAAGACCATTAGAGGATGAGAAGATATGAGGAAAGGAAAGAAAGAAATGAGAGTGATTAAGATGATAAGAGATATGAAGAAGAGTGAGATGAAAAGGAATAGAGGCATGAAGATGATAAGAGAAATAAAAAGGTATAGAGTTGAAAAAAATGTAGAGGGATGAGGAGGGAATGAGAGATAAAACGACACTAAGCAAGAGCATAGAATGAGGTGCAAAGAGAAGGAGCTGCTCCTTTCCGAAATCATTATCAATTTCTTATACTCTAGTTTTAACTACTAGTATTAAAAATTTAATTTTCAAAATGCTTCATTTTGAAAATACGAATCAGAGGTTAGACCCGTAAGAGAGATGAAGATTGCGGAGTGAAGATGATCAAGACCTGAGAATGATAAAGAGATGAGAGGATAGTGGGGAAGATGATCAATAGAATGATAGTTGGAAAGATGTTATAGTTAAAGAATATGGTGGAATACAGGGACCAACTATTGAGAAGAAGAAAGAAAATAATGTGGGAAAAGTAAACTTAATCAGTTTGGCCATTTTACTAAATACCATTTTGTAAAAGTACTCTATCTAACAGAAAAACTAATAAATGGAATAACTTCTCATTTTTAAAAAAAATCCTGCTTGATAGTTTATTTCTTTTAGTAAATTAGTCACTGGTATATTCATCTTTCCAGAATTCATAAACTGGAAATGAAATTAAAATTAGCTAAACATCTAAAAAAAGTGTAATTAACATAAAAAAAGAGGGAGGAAGCGAAACCCCGAAACTTCTCAAATCAAACCTTGAAAATAGAGTTCTGCATTTTTTAGAAATTAAAAGAGGAATCATTTTGTTTGGAGGCCTCCCCCACAGTGCTCTGAAATGTGGAAATAGAGTGCATTTATGAATCTTACTCTGGTAAAACGGCTAAAGAACGGATATAACTGTAACTGTATCAAAACGTAAAAATTACAAAAGTAAAGATAAGGTTGAGAGGAAAAAATCTCGAATCAGGATTGTAAAATATAATGCATCATAAAAAATTAACAAAAAATATGTGTAACTAAAAAACTTATAATGTGTTTAACAATTCCTATTCCATTTTCACTTAACCCCATTTCATATTAGATTATATTACTAGATTTCCTTTACACTATTTTTTTTTCTTCAAATTTTCGTTCCATATTGTTTTCTTTCATGCTGGGGCACTCTGGCAAAAGGAGTGGAGTGTTAGTTAGGATCTGCGTGCTTGTGTAAAAAATTCAGTAAGTGACTGTAAAGAAAAGGTTAATGCATATATTAAGAGACTGGGGGACTCTCTCCAACAAAATATAACTTGTCTCAGAAATAAATCCAATGGAATCCCAGTTTTGCCACACTCCTCTTGTGGTGCTGCCATCTTAACTTCATCCATACATCTATTTTAAATTCTCATTTAACAATTATTTTTCAAATGAAAATATTTGATTTCAGAGAAAATTTTAAAGTTTTATATTTGTTAACATATTTCTTAGGAATTGAATTGACTACTTTCCTGTGTATTTTGTCATTTTGTCATACATTTTGATTTCATTAAAATTAAGATAGTTGTTTTTTTATTAGGATTTATTAAAGTGTGTTTATTAAGCCTATTGTATGAGACTTTTACTCTATATAAAATATTTACGTATAGATATTTAAATAAGGAAATGTCGGGTTAATTGGAAGATTATTTGTATTTATGTATAAGAGAATTTCTCAAATATAGAATAAATAGTAAAATGTATTAAAAGTTTTCTAATAAATCATTGATTTCTAAATAAAATAAATATTTAATTAAAAACTAAAGGCTTAAGCTAATTGAATTTCGCCTAAGTAGGTAGTAGGTACCTATTCAAATTTATAAATTATTCTAGTTCCTGATCTAGTTTTTAATTGATCCAGTAGATAGCAGCACCACTGCAACTTTTCCTTCCCCAAAACCTACAACCTCTCTCCTCTCCATCCTCTCCTGTCTCCATCTCCAGAAGCGGTCGTTTTCTGAAATAGTTTTTACATCTTCTTATATTTTTCACGGACTATACACTTTTATCATACAGTTATGTAATTGAAAAATACAAAAAAATATATTGTGACACATTTTTTTAAGATTTTAAATAAACTAAATATAATTATCTGATGTAATTAGTTGAAAAAGTGCATGAATTAGTTGGAAAAAGTGCATTCTACTAACAATGCACCTTTTCAATATGGAAGTTTACTAACTTGAAAATGGACGAAATAACTCGTTCCTTTAAATGTTATAATGATAACCATCTATGAAAAAACGAATGAAAAAAGGAAATGAAAATAGAGAAAGAGAGAAGACCAAATATATATAAAGAGAGGAAATGAAAAAGGTTTAGTAGATTTTTTTTGTGGGAAAAGGTTTTTCTTTCTTTTTTTTCAAAAAAATTTTGCCTTGTAATTTATAAATTTTTACGGTTTTCTTTTAAAGAGAATGATAAAAAGAAACACACCAAAGAGGGATATTTTTTAAAATTACTTTCAAACATTAAAAATTCGCAATGAATCATTTGAAATTGAAATGATTTAATTTTAACAATTTACTATGGTTGTGTATTAGAAAATATAAATTAAATAAATTGTAATTGGCGTTGCAAAGAAGTTGAGTTGTTTAGAAGATAACAACAAAAATTAAATGTAGTTAAAATTAAAGCCCTGGATGAAGTTGTTACTAGGCTGGACGTTACGTTGAAGAAGTAACGTAGCTTCAGGGCTTTAGTTAAAATGACTTAAATACACAGCACAGAAGAAAAAATTATTATGATTATAATTTATTTGTGAAAAAAGTACTATCACTGTAATAATAAATGTTACAATTATAGTTTGAAATCTGACGCCTTTCCATGTTGATGTTGTAAAGAAACCGGTCGAAGGTCGAAGTCCGAATTTTCACTCTTTTACCTCAGATAATTTGGGCTTTGATTGCTTTGCAACATCTTGTCACAACTACAAACTTTGAAAGCTTTTATCTGAAAAAAAGTCTGGATTAAATTTAATTATGATAAAGCATAATAGTATCAATTAATTGAAGTTTTATAAATTAAACTGCATTTGAAATTATTAACTGTCAAGGACATTAAAATTTTACTGCTATCATACTTTCATTAACTACATCACTAACAATCAGCTCTAACAATCAGCTGAAATTAAAGATAGCTACTCTTATGGCTTAAAATGTTTTTATAAGATAAAATAAGTAAAATAAATTATGAATGAGAGTTTTTTTGTTTTAATGCTTTCCCTTCTCTTAATAGGTACAAAATAAACCTGAAATTTTCCACGCCTGAAGAGCTATTTTTTGCAGGTCCTCCCGGTTTTTCTTGTAAAAAGAGCCAGAACTACCCTTAAAGAGGGGATTGTATGTTGACTTCCACCCACATAAACTCATTTAACAAGTGATATATTTTTAAGGACATTCTGAACTGACACTGAACTTTTGTCATTTTAATGTTTATAAATCCTTCCTACCCCCCAAAAAAGAGCAGGGTTAAACTAGAAAAAAAATTCATTCCTATAGCGAAAAGTTTAAAATGGAGAAAAAAGCTTTTGCAAAATTCTAAAATCATCAATTAGTGAGATTTGGCAGTTTTTTATTGGAAAAATTTAACTAAAAGAAACTATTCAAAGAAAAAAAAAACAATACTATATAGGTATATATTTTTTTAAAAACTTGAGAAGTTATCCATACCATACTGTAATGCAGGGGTTCCCAACCTTTTTGCACCTGCGTACCACTTGACTTTTTGAGAAATTTTGGCGTACCACCAGACCTAAATATTTTAATAAACGTATAATATTTACTTTAGAAGATCGACCTTTCTTGTGTGATACCCCTGTGGGTTCAGTACAAAATATCAACTAAAAGTGTTCAAAGGCTTTTTGAATTAAATTCCTGAGAAAACTTCATATTTAATGGTTAGATATTTATTTATAACACGCTTATAATAAAGAAGAAATAAAAAGATGAAAATGTTATTAATTTACAGTTTTATTTATTATACACATATGTCTAAAAACATACAAATGAAAAATTAGTACAAACTCAGCAAAAAATTAATCATCATGCATAATATACTTTTATAGTCTTTAGTGCGAGATTTGTTCTTGTTTGCCTGTGATTAAAATATCAACATTAGGAGTAATGGAACTTATCTTCACTCTTAAGTCCTCTTCAACACTTATTGTGCTTCTATGTTCATTTTTTTATGTACAAGAGTTCAGAAAATCCACTCTCACATCACACAAGTAACTCGTAACAAAAGGCATCAAAAATAGCAGAGCTTGCCGAAGATCAAAGGGTACTCGGTTTTACATCCGATCCAGAAGTCAATTAAAGATTTCTCTTTAAAATAATCTTTCATTTTTCTTAAAAGATCGACATACATTACCGATTACATATATCGCTTTGACTCACGCGTACCACCTGAAACGTTCCCGCGTACCACCGGTTGGGAACCCCTGCTGTAATGAATTAAATCAATATTTTTCATCACTGCAATTAATTTATTGATATGATAAAATATTACGATTTTTTTTGTTGTAAGACACCTAAATTCTCATTTAGATACACCATAAATATCAAATACAAATATATATATTTAGTAACAAAAACAAAAAAGTTTATAAATTTGGTGCCCTTCATAAAACAACTTTTCACTCCAGGAAAACACAAAAATGGTTCATCCTAAAAACACCTCACTTCCACCAACAAGACATCATCATCATCCTACCCACCTTTACCTGCTTCAAGCGACGACTGGGCGGCTAGGAGGAGACCAGGAGGGGTGATCTCAGCGGTCAGTCACCGTCCTCCCCTCTCGTGCAAAATGATGGATGACCACCCCTGACCCTAAACGCGAACGGTCGTATTAATAAGTAAGCAGATTTCTTCTCACCCCGATCGGCTGCTGCTGCATAATTAATAGGCTGGTTGGTGGTCAAGCGGACTATTGGGAAAAGGGGCGTCAATTCTTCTGAGCTGGGGATGAGGAGGCTAAATGGAGGGGTTTTTTAGGTGTGTTTAGGGAGGGGATGGGGATGTGTTTCAGGATTGACGGTTGAAGTTTATTTTTTTCCTTGAAACGTTGTTACGTTAATTGTAATGTATGGTGTGTGGTTTTTTGCTTAGTTAATCATTTGTTTGAATTTGAGAGACAGATGCAAAAAATGAAAAATTTCTTTAAATGAGTTTCGTTAACTTCTCGTATTTCATTCATATAACTATTGTTATTAGAATATAAAAAACATAATGAAATTAAGAACCTATTCTTGGCTTCAGGAAAGTATAAAGAATAAGAATTGGAGTGAGGTGGAGCTTGTGGCAATACCAGATAAGCCTCGTCGAGATGCTGTAGCCCTCTTTCGTCTCCTGGTAGGCCACGACTGCCTGGGCGAACACTTGTATCGACTACACATTTATGACCATCCTGACTGTAGAATATGTGACGCAAAGGAACCAATGAACAGAAAGCATCTTCATCGCTGCAAGATGCTCCACACTCTTAAGTCCGAGACCGCAAGATATTGGCGTGCGAGAGAGCTTATGGGAAGATGACCTCGGTCTCTTTGTTTAATTCACCTTTTGGTGTTTTATGTTCTTTGTTATCTTTATGTATTCCCTGCCATTGGAAATAAAACTATTGTTATTAGAAAGTCATACATCGAAAAAATGAAGCTAATGCCAAAAAGTAAATTTCCTGTAATTCATCATTTTAAATTTGATTCTCCATAGAAATACACATAATAAGTCATCTTTCAGGTCGTTTTTGACCTACTAATCATGGTCGTGGCACTTAGCTGGATTCACAGGGTGTTGGTGATGGCACTTAGATTGGTTTTTCGGGTCTAACTAATTTTTATTAGTTTTGACACTTAGCTTCTTTTTGAAGTCCAGTCTTCAAATGTAGGTGTACATCGAAATGTTCATGCTAAAAACATTTTACAAATTAATATTAATTAATATAATAATAATTAATTACGCTTTGAATTTAGTTCCTTTGTCCTTATTCTCTCCTCTCTTTTTTCTCATTTATTCTTCTCATTATCTTTCCTTACCCTTTCTTAGTTCTTAAGTTAGTTTTATAATGTCAAGAAAGCAAATAAGCATGAAATGAATCAAATGTACCCGGTTCAAATGGCGAATATGAGCATTCTAGATACTTTTTAACCAAAAATCCGTAGCATGGCATATAATATTGACCAATATGTATGGAATTGTGACTATATTACTTGTAAATAGAGGAAATAATAATTTTGAAAATTTAACAATATTTTATAAGAGGTAAATTATAGTTTGGATAGGTTTAGAATTTGCTTTCAATGTTGAAATTTGAGGGATTTTTGCTTAATATTTAAATATTTATGAATGTTATGATAAGTGATTTTAATGATCTTTTGATTTGGTATCGATAGTTTCGAATTTTGTTGCAAAATTAGTTCTTTTTTAAATTTATGAGCGTAGTATATTTTTACTTGAATTCAGGTTTCTAAAGAGAGATTAAAACGTTGGCTCTGCAGCATTCTAGTTTTATGATTGCATCTAATTTCATCCTATGATATCCAAAACTGAAGTGTTTAAATTTTTACAATTTTAAAGGAAGAGTTGACAGGAAGTTTATGATGGTCACAGTTACTTGTCATGAACCTGATGATGACTGCAGATAGAACCACTGAGTAACAGAACATGCCTCCCTCATCCATAGATGTCAAACCTACAAGCCCCAACAACGACACAACACATTCACATCCCAATTTCCCTGCGAGCGTATAAAAATCGAACATTGCCTAACAAGAAAGGAGCAAAGCATCACAAAATAAAAAATCTCTCTTCAAAAAAGAATGCAAGCCCCGTAAATTCCACCACCTCCTGGAAATAAACACATCAACAAATCTGTTTACTCGCTGCCAACGGTCCCTGGGGGCTCGTATATCAACAGGCGTTTTGAAAAATAACTGTAGGTGACACTTTTCCCGCCATGGAACAAAGTGGGGCAGAGAGACAGACCGATAAGCAGCACGCGCGGTGGAATTTTTATGAGATGATGCGACACGTCTTTTTGATTCACTTTCCCGCGCGATTCGTTTTTCGGAGGGGAGTTAAGATGTTGACGTGCTGGGAGAAGAAGAATTGGCGAAGAGAGATGGAGAGGTTTTTTTTTCTATGTGGAAAGTTAAAGTGCTGTTTAATGCATTTCTCTTGAATTTGGGTTGTTAGATGGACTTGCTTGCAACCCGATTTCTTATGCAGGATTCTAGATTTTTTTTTTTATTAAATTACTTGTGCTTCCCATTTGATTATGTTTGCATAGATGTAAAAATTTCATTAATTCGCAAAGATATAGATTATTTGGTTATGCCTGCCTGATGTTTAAAATTGAGATCTGGTTATATAGTCTAATAGTGCAGCAAAACTTGTCTAATCTATATCACAACTAGTGGAAAATTTACCTAATAAATGTAGGAAAAACGCGTGAGACTTTTTGACTGTCCTTCACTAGATTCCATTTGATTGGCCCTCTCTCTCTATCTCTTTCTATTCGTTCATTCTCTCATTGTCTCTTTCTATATCATTCTTCTCTCTTTCTCTTTCCATAATTTATCTTCATCACTCTCTTTTCTCTATCTTTCTATATTCCAAGTATGATACTTGACGATTAAGGAAGGAAGCAAGCATACAAAAAGGCTCGTCAGCTTACCCTAACAAATGATAATTTGTATATGTATGGTCCTTATTTGCATGGTAAATTTTTTGGGGGGGAATTCCGTTGGTGACGCCCCCTAGTTTTGTGTCACTATAGAAGAAAATAATGTATGCAAAATTTAAGCTCATTCGGATAATAATAACACGTGCCCCCAGGCTTTAAAGTTACAAAAAAGTGCTGATTTTTTTAACAAAACATAAAAAAAACCCCCAAAGATTAAACCATCCCCTATTCTTCTTGATTATGAAAATCTAACATAGTTATAGTTATAATGTTCCAGATTCCATTCTTCTATCACCCCTCTTTCGGGAGTAAAAGTTTTTTAAATTAAAAATAACTCTTGTAAAGTTGTTTTTCCTGCATTTTAAAACAGCTAATAACTCTAGAACTATACATCTTAAAAACCTGAAATTAGTGCCATTTTGTTTGTAATTTTTTTTTTATTTTTGATTTGATGTGAAAAATGCCTTTCTTAAAAGAAATTATCAAAATTAAAAAAATGGGGGAAAATCAAATAAAAAAAAATTCTGAAAAAAAAATTATTAAGTAAATTTAAAGTTTTCTAACTCCCAAAATAAACATTTCTGCCGAATTTCAAGTTGAAAATAAAATTTGATCATGTAGAAAAAAATTAAAATTTTCGAATGGAACAATTTGGGGATGGGGCGTCGCATAAAGATCAAACTTTAAAAATAAGGACCACCCAAATGTATACATGGCATTGCACCCATATCAAACCGACGAAATAATATCGGTTGACATCAGAGAAATGTTGATTAATGTCCTGTGCTAATGGTATCATTTTGAGTTTAAATAACTCTCAGCAGATAAGTTTTGAAAAACTATTTATTTCAAGGCTGTCTTCAAGTGACATTTTTCTCATAAAAAACTTATTTTTTCATACATGCGCTTTCAGACTACTTAGATACCTGAATCCAACGGATCATTCGCCTCCATCAATAAAGTCACCAAACTTGACCCAAGACCCCCCTTTTTTACCCCGAGAAATCTGCTGCCTCCACACAATAGGCCCCCTACCCCCTTTTTACACAGACGACAAATTCATCTTTTGTTGTGATGGGGTTTGCTGTCAACAAGTCGCGACGCACGCCCACGCTTTTATGGCTCGAGAGGTGTTATGGGCAGTTTTTTTTTCCTGTGACATCGAAGAATGGAGGAAAACGGTTTTGCAAGATTAATTCGATGTTTTTCGGTTTTGACAGCGACATACACCTTTGCGTCCCACGCTGCTGCGGGTCACGATGCGACAAAGGTGGGAAAGGATGAGGGATAACTTTATTTCGGCAAATATGGTTGTCATGTTGAGATGAAAATTTTGCGATGATCACAGTCAGCACTGATTCAGTCAATAACCGCAAGTATACAAGATTGTCATACCTCAATAATAAGGATATCTGCTTAATTTTTCTTTTAAAATTAGACGAGTCAGGGGTTTCATACTCATGAAGAATAATTCTTACTAAAGTTCTTACCCCAAAAACCGAATTAATCTTTAAAAATTATTAATAATGCCCGAAGTGGAGGCGGGCAGTGTGATAAATTCAGCGGCATTTATCAATGAGTATTTATCATTTCGCCTGTAAGTGTAGCATATTCACGATTTCTCATGGCCAAACTGTAACGTGAGACTACCTCCGCCCCGGCAGCAAATCTGCTTATAGCAAAAGTAAAATGTTTTATTTTTTTAATAAAAAGTGGTGATAAAATTATCCCAAAACATTTCAAGTGTCCCCAATTGAACCACAAAAAGATATTTTTAGAGTAATATGATAAGGTCTGTATTATCTTTCTCGAATTTAAATTATGTTTTGCATTTTCTCAGAATTACTATAAGAAAATTCTCAAGTTTTAATACAAGAAAAACATTTCCGTTTTGGCGAACTCAATTAACGAGATGGTTACCTATTTAACACAAATTCGTGACACAAATTAAATTGGATAAACAATCCAAAAACGGTACCAAGTTAGGTTAATTTAGAAAATATGACCATCAAGTCACATTTATTATACTTAACTTAATGAATATATTCTAAATTTATTGATTTATTTTACTGCCTTCTGTACAGAAAGAAAATACCAGATCCCGTGCCCAAACAAAAAAAATTGTAAAGCACTCTTTAAAACAGAATTGCCACCCCATTAATGCTCAATAAAAGTTAATACTCAAACTTCCACGACTTTACTAGCCAATGAACAGTCTCAGCTCATAAAGATATACGCCGCGCATTACTACACACGTGCCAACTAACCCCCAGAAAGTCCCAAACTACTTTTTCATTTAATTCTCTCCTCTACCCCAAAACAAACGATATCCCTGACAGACGTCTCGTCTGTTTATTTTAATTCCAAGAATTCACCCCCCCCCCAAAAAAAAAAATCGTTTGGAAATTCCCTCTTTTACTGCCGCCACCCCCGCTTTTTATTCGAATCCACTACTCCCGGCGAGGTCGAGGGTTCACAGCTGGGGGAGCGATCATACCTTTGAGGGGTGCGAAGAAACTTTTTTCTTCCTTCCATCGTCCCGGTTATTTGCCACGATGTCCCGGCTTGTTTTGGTTCATTAGGGTCCGTCGTCGCGTAAGAAAAACAAGGCAATGGCGCAAAACGGTTGATGTTAAAAGCGGATTTTTTTTTAACAGCAGGGGGAGAGATGAATTGCTTTGAGGGGTGTTTTCCGCGTTGTTTGGACGCGTTCCGTTTCAACAGATCGGAGTGTCACTGGTCCTCAGTTTTTTAAGTTGACAAGTACACATATAGTGATGTTGCGTCAAAAGATTGATCACCTCGTTGTTGGAGGTCGGGAAGAGAGAACGGGGAAGAGGTGACGGTCACCACTTAATAATCTAAACAAATAAGTAAAAAGGTGACATTGTCATTATCAATTAGTAAGATCTATGACATCGACATCAATTTTTAAGTTCTCAAGTGATTAATGCATTGCGTCATTACATCACATGTATCACAAAATATTAAAATAAATGATAGTTTCAGTATAGTTCAGTTTTAGTTTTCAATCCTAGGGGTCAAGGTTTGAAACTGGTATAATGGAGACGGAACAATCTATCAGAAATCAATCTAGACGGACAAAACTATCAAAATAGGTTCGAAAATTTTTTTTGCCACTGTTAAAAATTAGGTAGCGTATTTATCAAACACGGATAAAACTCAATCATTATTGGTGATTGTTATTTTAATGATTATTATCTGTGATCATTATTTTCTGAGTTTTATTTTTTGTACCAAAAATTAAAAATAATTTCTGTCCCTCGAAACATCGCCAAATCACCAATGGAGAGATATCTCTATTATTCTAAAAAATACTGAAGAGAACGCCTACCATTGAAAAATTAAATTGGAGGTTTCGGTTAGGTGTGAACGATATTATGAATTAAATTATTACTATTTGAGTAAAACCGTATAGCTCTAATGTAATCTAATTTTAAATAAAAACCAATAAAACTCAAAATCCGAACATGAATTTTTTGCCTCAAACCAGGCCCGATTTTTACGATTATACTCAAAATTTAATCATTAAACCACAGCTTACTAGATACTATACAGGCTAGCCGAGTACGGAAATCATTAAAAATCCAGATGGCAATACTGGACAAACTGGCAAAGCATATCCACAGTGTTGAAGGCGGTGGGTGATATAGGTAGGACTTGTGGCGATCCAAGCGGGAAAAGTTGTCAAATGGTTTTCAATGTTGAAAACTCGGCTAGCCTGTATAGTATCTAGTATGCCGTGATTAAACCATGCTTTGGCAATCAATTGTTCTCATTAAATTCAAAACCTGCTTTCAAATACATATATAGCCTGTATATTCCTTCATTATCGATTAAGTGTTAAGAGAAAATAAGAGTTTAAAACTTTTACTTAAATTTAAAATTCCATCTAAAAATTCTTCTTTATTTGGGAAATTTCATCCTTACATTAATTCTATTGTTATTAAACATTTAAGAATGAGTTTATCATTCCCTATAGATAGTATTGGATTTAATATGAGTAAGTTATTGGAATGAATTTTTTTGCTCAAGCACTCATATATCCCCCGCTCTGTGAAATTTTGAATGGGAGGGTTGGGTGAACCCACTTTCCGCTAAAGGATTTGCATATGCAGCTGGTCGAGCAGTAACTCTCGTCTATGCAGCTGTTGAATTCAAACTTTTTTAAATCGATATATTGTGATTTCTATTGCAGAGTATTATTGAGTGTTGTTTTAAAAATTGCCAGATCCATTATTTTTATACTGTATTATTTTGGCGAAAATTTATTCAACTATAATTTCCAGATGTTTCGTTGTTACTCAAAATAGTTACAAAACTTTAATATCCATTTCTTTGAGAGTTATTCGTTAAGGATTTCTTGAATACACTTGAAAATTCTTCTGAATAATTCTTGAATGTCAGAGTGAATTCTAATTTTTCGAATAACTTAAAAAAAGTTTCGAAGTAAGTCGATGAACAACTTTGAGCCTAGAGCTTTTAATTTTGTTCCAAGGAGAAGGTTTAGGTTGATAGTAATATAACTTGCAAAATATGTACACTGTAAAAAATTCATCTTTAAACACTAAATTTCCCATTGTATTTTGACGAACATTTTCTGTATGCCTAGAAAACGTGCTTTTTTCTTGAATTCTTCTACAAAAATATTTTAGATTTAGTAAAAACACCACGAAAAGAATACATTTTAAAAACAAGCATGTATATCAATTTTGACTTATACATTGCATAAGTCAAAATTGATCTTGATCGTTAAGTTAAAACAAAGTCAATTTTCCATTAGATAGGTGTGTTACAATGTCATTCGGGTCTATAAATATAGTTATTATAGAGCATTTTCAATCACGTGTCTCCGATCACGTGATCAAGCTGGCTTGGAGGATAGACAACTTTTCTTTAACATTAGGCTCCCATAGAGAATACGCGCTGCATTTAGTTTTTATAAGAAAAGTTCATTTAAAAAGATTCTTTAGGCTCGGTTAAAGATCGGAACGAAAGAATAATAGTTATTGAAGGTAAGTGCATATGTTTTTGTGTTTTAGTGGTAAGCTAAATTTAGAAAATGACTTATTACGAGGTGACATGTTTTTGTTTACATTTGTTAGAACAATATGCGAGTCCGATACATCTGTAAAATACTTATAATATGCTACTGAAACTAAAAATTGAATAATTAATAAATAATTAAGAATTTTAAAATATGTTAGTAGCATTGCGAATGGTACTTGCAATTAGAACACGGCAGAAATGGTTTCAGCAATTAGAACACTGCTAAATATAAAATGTAGTATTATTGAATGACTTATAATATGCAGATGCCATTTTAGAGTAAATAAAGGTTACTTTAAAGTAAACTTTGGAGAAAAACATAAAACATCCTTATTTTTCAAAATTCACATCAAAAGTAAACAAATAAACGATGTGCATCCTATAGTTTTCCATCATACTGTCTGTCATCCAAGCCTCTGACGTCACAAGCCTGTGACGTCATATGCGAATGCTCTATTATAATGATTGTCACAAAGAGGCCCACTTCTGTAATAAATCTATAAGAACTATGAAGTTTCTTCAAATAACGGAAAGTTTCCCAGATTTTGACAGAAAAATAAAAACACATATTTCCTCAAAGTACAGAAACTAACCAGCAACAGTGCTGCCAAATAATTCTCGTTTTTTGAAGAAAGAATTTTTTACAGTTTGAAATAAATCCTTTTGAAATAAATGAGTTCTTTCCTATAAGGTATCAGAAGTTCATTGAACACGGTCACTACATTGAACCCTTATATTACTATTTACGCCTTAGAAAACATCCCCTCCAAGGATCTTCGGACCAACTCCCCACAAGGATACATCGACCAAATCTCCCCAATAGACAGACACAAACACTAGTTCCTCATTGCATATCCAAACACAACTCAACTCAACGCAATCCTTTTCCGATACAACATCACTCCCCTTTTGATCTCTTCAAACATCCCGGGAGTGATAGACACACAGACACGAGGGCAAGAGTTACTTACCATCAATAGCACCATCTATCTGCCCCCGGATAAATCACACCCCAGGACAAGACACCCCCTAAATAAAAGCGCGTGCCACCCCCACTTTTCTATAAAAGGAAGAGAGGGGTCCCCTAATCCACCCCTTGGTTCGATTTATCACGATCAGGTGGAAGAGGACCGGTATTATTCTCTTTCACAGTTGTGACTGTTCTCGTGGCTGTTGATCCCCCTGGTCTATTGTCGTCGGGGTGTAATTTTTCACGTGCGCGCGTACTCCTGGTTCGGCTTTTCGAGGGGACGATTCTTCAATTGGTTCTTCTCGTGGGTGATTGTTCGATTCTTCTGCTGGGAGGGGACAGGTTGAGTTGAGAGGATGAGGTTTTTTTGGGAGGAGGGACTTTTTGTTGTTATTGGAGAAGGGCTGTTGACGAAATAGGGATTTAGCAGGGCCACGAGGCTGAAAAAATGTTTCGTTTCCTCTCCATAGTTGTGATGGTTAAGAAGGAAGAAAAAAGTGACGTGAGAAGGCCTATATCAAACTCTATATCAGCGGTTCCCAAGCCTTTTTAATAACGCCCCAGCGGTACCAAATAACCCCAGTAATACCCCCAAGCGGTACCAAAAGGGGATCTTGAGTGATAAGTTTTAGAAAATTCCCAACATTTTGACATTTTTCTCAAAAGGTAAAGGTGATGGTCTGGAAAAGTGCCCCCCCCCCCTTGGAGCCGTGCTTGGATCCATGCCTGCTTTGATTATACAAGGTTGTAAACGGTTCTTCAGCATCATTTGCTCTTGAGCATCCATTTATTCGATGACATTCTTTTGCTTTTCAGCATCTCACCCCTTTTTAATCCTTAGTATCAGTTTGCTCTAAAGCATCTCTTTAATTTGAAGCCTGTTTTTGCTTTTTTACACCCCTTGGTTCTCCAGTCTCTCTCGGCATTTGAACATCTTTTTACCCTTTATAATATTTTTCCATTTCAATATCCCATATCTCTTCTCCTGTGTTTCTTTCTGCACTTTATTATCTCTCTTCCCCTGTATCTCTTTTTACTCTTCAGCATCCCTCTCCGTTTAAGTATCTCTTTGTCTATGAAACTAACTTAGTCTATTATGTCTACTATATGTCTATTATATATCCTTCCTTTTCATTTCAACTCATTTTTCTCCTGAGCATATCTCTGCTCTCCAGCATATCTTTACTCTTGAGCCTCTCTCTGTATTTGAGTATTCTTTTACCCTTTACCATCTTTTTGCATTTCAACTTCTCATCTCTCTGCTCCTGTGTATTTTTCTGATTTTCAGCATCTCATCCCTTTTAACCATCTCTTTGCTCTTGAAAATCTTTCTGCTTTTAAAAATCCCTTCTCCAGCATATCTTTTTACATTATATCCTTCCTTTCCATTTCAACACATCTTTTCTCTTAAGCATATCTCTGCTCTCAAGCATCTCGTTACTCTTTTGCATCCCTTTGCATTTGAGCACCCTTTAACTCTTTATGATCTTTTTGCACTTCAACATCTCATCTCTCTGCTCTTGTGTCTCTTCTGCCATTCAAAACCTCTCTGCTATTAAATCATCTTCTTGCTCTTATCAAAAATGTGTCCTGATGATGAAACATTGAAGGAAAACTATTTTGAACTTGACTCAAACAAAGCTGTATAGCATATTAAGTACCGAAAACTTTAATATCCTCTTCTAAGTCACAGTTTCGTTTCAAAACCCCTCACTACATGATCCAAACCTCTTTTGACGTTTCCATCAAAAAACTCGGCACCTGACAACCTTCGCTAATCGGCGCGCGCGGCTTGGCCCGATAAGCCGGCGTGCCCTATCCGATAGGGCCATGGGGCACGTGCCCCTTGATTGACGCGGGCGGCCCCGATGGCTTCATCAGAGACGGCGACGATTTTGACGGACAGCAGCGCGTACATCGCGAGTTATCGCCCCTGCCACCCATCTGCTGCTGGGTGACTTGTTGAGTGGTGATCACAATCTCCAATACACAAGCAGTATCAACCTGTGGGGTTAATACCGAAGGAATTGTTTATTGGTATATGCAAGTAAAGTCAAATTAAAAATGTTAAGAATCTTTTGGTATCAAATTAAAACTAGTCTAACCACAACATTCCTCTCACTGTAATTTTATTTTTCAATGTGGAAATTAGTTTTTACCCATAGGAGAAAAAAAATTGTGAAGACTTGTTATAAAAAACGAGTCTAAAAGTTTGTTTGTTTTCTATATTTGTTGACTGTTTTGAAGTTGATTTCCTATAAAAACATAAAATATACCAGTTCATCTTTTGGCTCATACTTTGTTTTGTATCTCCAGTCTTCGCATCTTTCTAAATGATATTCTAGCTATAAATTCCAGGCAAAATTAACATAGTTAAAGCAAACGTTTTCATGGAAATTCAATTTAAAAAAAAATTAGTCGAGGTAACCGTTTTGGAAAAATTTTTCAGAAACACAAATAACGCTAATGGACTTTGAAAATAACCCCCCCCCAAAAAAAAAGAAAAAAAAAATTAGAAATGCAGAGAAATTTTATGAACTGTGAGATGAACGTTTTAATTCTTAAAAATAACTAGGAAAACAAATATCACATCAACCAACGTTTGTTGAATGGGGTTTTGAGTTTTTATTCATAAAACTTTACTCTTTCATAAAAAATCACTGAAGAAAGAGTAGTTCATTCTTAAAAATTATTCCAAACCTTCACAAACATACGAATCCAAAGCCTAGAAAAAACAAAAAACCCAAATTGATTAATCAACCCTGAAGGGGACGGCCGGAATCAGGGGGCAGATGTTCTCAATTCTCTCCCCACATAGAATCAAATGAAAACAGCAAAAAACCTAATCAACCTCCAAAACAGAAGTGCCAAGACTGGCGTGCTCGCCCCACATAATGTCTCAATAACCGTAACGCACTTGGTTTCATCGTAACAATGGGGAAGGGCATATCATCTGCTCAGAAACTCACGCTAGTTTTCATGGTGACGGGTGTTTTTTAACACCTCGTAATTGGGACTCGTGATTGGAAGAAAGGGTTCTTTTTTATGTATTCTAATGAGGTGTCTCGTGGCAGGGAGGTTTAGTGACGCGAGATGAGGGTAATTTTTCACCGGTGCGGTGTGTTTATTTGTGAATTAATGGGTGGGTTTTTCCTGTGGATAGGTTTTATTTTTAAGAATGGGTATGGGGTTGGATAGTTTTCAAAGTTTTTAATTGTAATTATAGTAATAATCGAATATTATGTTGGGGGCGATATGTGTGAATTGAGATGTAATTTTTCTCTTTTAAAATTATTGTTATTATTGCTTAAAATTTAAATTTCCTCCATTAAGAGCTTTGTTAGTGTAAAAATACTGGATCATTCAATCAAAAAGTTTTTATATTAGAATACGAGTATTTATGTTACGGGCAATGTGATAAATTCAGTGGAATTTATGAATGAAATTTATCACTTTGCCCGCCTCCACTTCGGGCATTATTAATAATGCCCGATTAATCACTTTGCCAATAACATATATACTGAATATTTAATTTCTTAAATGGGTCATTCCACGTCAAATCAACACACTTTTTGGCATGACCATCTCGGATTTTCTTGAAATTTGGTACACATGTTCTACTTATAGAAACTCGGAAAAGTACCAACTTTCATTAAAAAATAATAATTGGTTCTGGAATTATAGGTGCGCAAAGTGGTCGAAAATGGGCCAAAAACGGACCAACATAAGTTTTTTAAATTGCTCTAGAGGATCTTCTAATTGGGTTATACAGATGAAGTTGGTGTCATTTTAAAGTATTTTAAATGTTCTATTTAATGGTCTAAAATGTGCTACAAAATTTTGAAAAACAATATATTTTACAAAGCAAAATAGAATTAAGAGTTCAATTTCTATCAAATGTACCACTTTTAAATTTTTGAAAAAAAATCCAGGAATAGTTAATATTATTCTAAATAATCTGGTAAAATTATAGAATGGGACAAAAACGGGATCAGTGTCGAAAACTAATTAAACCAAAGTTCGATTTTCCTTATATCCCCTTAAAAATTTTTAAAACTAATTTTTTTCATTAATTGGATGTGAATTGAGTTGTATTTGATTTCTGTTAACAATTAGGGCCCCTGCACAAACTTGGTATACCCCGGGCTTCATATTTACAATCTGTATACTAATTCAGGCCATTGTATTGTAACAATGCACATAAAGTAAATATGTAGCCCGGGCTACACCAAGTTTGTGCAGGGGCCCTAATTGTCAACAGCAGTCAAATTCAACTCAATTCACATCCAATTAATGATGAATTATTTTGCTTTGTAAAATATATTGTTTTTCAAAATTTTGCAGCACATTTTAGACCATTGAATAGAACATTTAAAATTGACACCAACTTTATCTGTATAACCCAATTAGAAGATCCTCTAGAGCAATTTAAAGAGCTTATGTTGGTCCGTTTTTGGCCCATTTTCGACCACTTTGCGCACCTGTAATTCCAGAACCAATTAATATTTTTTGATGAAAGTTGGTACTTTTCCTAGTTTCTATAAGTAGAACATGTGTACCAAATTTCAAGAAAATCCGAGATGGTCATGCTAAAAAGTGTGTTGATTTGACGTGGAATGACCCAAATGAAAAAATGAATTTATCCTTGTATGATTTTTTATTTACTCTTTTTCTCAGCAATATTAGCTAAGCTTTTTCTCAGCAATTGATATATCAGCAATATCAATTCTTTTATTTATCAAATAATTTATTTTTATATAATAAATGATCAGGTTTTTACAGTCGGTGTTAATGTCAGTAATAACAGTAATAAAATAAGGCATAATTTACACCGATGTTGTGCAAATAATTAAAAAATTTCATTGAGAAATTTACTACCCAGTTATTCGCAAAATTATTATTTGATTCCATTGTAGATAATATTAATCTTCAAAATTTTTGAACATAGAATTATTTTATTGATACATTTGCTATCTTTATTTTCCATACTTACAACCTTACACGCATAACTATTATATATATTTTATTTGTACCAAAATTATTTGACTACTCATTAGAAGATAAACAAATTTAAATAACTAGATTTGGTAGAGTTTTAATGAAATAATTCAATGAAACTTAATAAGAACGTAAATGAAACGAAGCTTTACTTTTTTAAAGTCATTCACATTTCGCCATCGTTTCTTCTTCAAATCCTTTGATTTTTCTTTGTGTTTCTCTTGGTTTTAAAATTTGGGAAAACTGTCAGTTTGGTTTATAATTAATGATTTTTATTATTATATCGTTTGACGCTGTTTGGAAATAGAAGAAATAAGTAAATATCACACCTACCTCATTATAAATTTAAAATTAACAATATTTCAAAATGATGTGTAAATATGAACAAATATATCTTTATTCATCTTTAAATCTGAAATTATTATTTTTGCATGACAAAAAGTATATTATGTTAGTAAATCTATGATGAATTATTAAGTAAATCTATGTATAAATAATGTACTATTTCAAAACCACACAAGAAATACCATAGGATTGAAACCATTCTATTAATCTCTACATGCCTTATCGGAAGGTCTCACCAAGGCAACAAAAGATCTCCATTTTGAAAAAATCACCACACACAAACCCAGTGATCACGAAATGTGAGAAAAACGTAACAGTGAACCCACCTCATGAATAGACGGCGTTAATGAAGCTATCAGAGTTTCCATCTGCGTTCGACGGATTACAAATCTCGTGCAGGTGAGGGATCAAGTTGAGGGGTTGAGTTTCCTGGGGGAGAGTTCCTCCTCTCGTTCGAAGGTCCATCTGCATCTCGCTTGGATCGTGAGGGGGCAATTAGCTATGGGTTTTCACCTTTTTTTTTTTTGTAGTAGGTGTGAAAGGGGCTTTTAATTGATGCTAAGGGATCCTGTCAGGTATCTTGTTAGTCTTCACGTGACTTTTTCCTGTAGTTATTAGTATTTATTGGTGTTAACTTCATATTGATGCAAAAGGCAATGAATTTTTTTTCTTTTAAATTTCGGTCTACGGGCTAAATCTGGCCCTCCTGAGAATTTCGTTAGTCTTACGCACTTGTTTGCTGCTTTATTTTTCAAAATGGTTTAATGATTTAACGATTTATTGTAAGCTTTCGTAAATATACTTTTTATTTTGTTTCTAATTAGAAAACAGCTTTTTATCTATATTTGAGATTTTTCCAATTTTCTTTGCAAAATTTTAGAGTCAATATCCAACTACTTAAAGAAAGAAACATTAAGAATGTCCATAGTAGTGGGAAGGATAGAATTTAAAGAAAGAAAGAGTGAGGGAGAGAAGTCAAAATAACATCTTTGGTGGGCTTTAAGGTCACAACAATTCAGATTTAAAGTAAGTCCATAATATAAAATGAAAAAATGAAGAGATTACAAATAAAAGCGAGAGAAAAAGAGTAAGAGAAATAGAGATGGAAAGAATAAATGAATAAATGAGATAAAGAAGGAACAGGAGTTAAATGAAGGTATTAGAGAATATTACAGAAAAATTAAAAGAAGAACAAAAGTGTAATTAGAGAAAGAACGACAGGGAGATGTAATAAGAAAAAGGGAGATAACCGAAGAGATGTAATAAGAAAAAGGGAGATAACCGAAGAGATTTAACACGAAGAAGGTAAAAGATTTTGTGCATTATAGACCAACTAAATCACTGGAAGTTACCATACCATGCACAACAGTATAATTTATGAATAGCCTTGACCAATACATAACCTTGATATAGAAGAAAACAAAAATCTGATCGCCTGATTCATTTTGCACCTTCAGATAACCAACAGTTACTAATGAAAATCAAACTCGAAACACCGTGGAACTCGATTAAAAATCCTTCCCATTAGGATCAACATCAAACACCCGAGAGTATCTCCTTCCTAATCCTTGATTCCTCTTGATTTAGAGCCGCATCTGCGCCGCGATTTGTTAACAGTGTCACCAGCGGGTGTTATCCGAACTACTCTGCGGACCGACTACAACTTCCGATGTGCGGACACAGCTGTCGCAGGTTTTTCGCGGGTGGATTTGGACGGAATGTCGAGATGTGACGTTAATCGGACTTTTATGGAGAGACTCCTCTCGTCCGACATAACCTGGGAGTACAAGATGGGAGTACAACACTGATAACATGGGAGTACAAGATGTTACGTTCTTTGTGAGATCCCGTAACATTTCTGTACATCCTTGCGTTCTACATCATGGTCGAGCATAGTGAGATTCGAAATAAACATGTTTGTTGTTGTATCTTAAAAATGTGACTTAATAACAATGATGACAATTAATTTTCTCTGGGAAATACTTATGAAGAAGATTTTCATTCATTTTCAGAGGTTCTGAAATCCTTAATTGAAGATAATAAAGATTAAATATAGAAGCTTTGAGGGTAATTGTTTACAGGGTGTTTTGAAAGTCCGCGTCATCGGTTTTGTTTTTAAACCCCTTTTTCTTATTCACCAACATTTTTTTTTCTAAAATGCATGCTGTCTACAGTAAAGAGACCATATTAAAACACTTAAATGGTTTTAAGCACTCCTAGAAGCGAAGAAAACAATTAAAAAAATTAAAGAAGATAGGACAAAACCTTTGTTAGAAAAATTTGTGATATATATATCATAATAATAAACCCACCAAAAAAGTTTCTTAAAAAAATATCTTTAATGTTTCAGGTAATGATAAAAAATGATAAATATTATAATAATGATAAATGATAAATTATGGTAATGATAAATATTGTAATTTAATGATAATAAATTCAAACTAAAATTTTAACAGAAACTTGAGGACTCTTAATACCAAGGTCTATGATGGTATTATAAAGGTCGTTAGTAGTTGAGATGATACTTTTGATAGATTACAAAACGAAACTCACACTTCAAAATTATCTATTAATAGACTAATATAATGACTGCTACTTTGCAGACAAATAGAAACTGGTAAGCAGCAAATCCTTGTTTCTAGTAAAAAGTCTGGATTTAACTAGGTAAGGCATGATTTACAACATGCAGATGTTTCACACACATCAAGTTCTTACACTCCAAACCCCACACTTCCACGAAACATCTCCAAGGGTCCAAAACCAACCACCAGAAGATCAGTTACAGTTCGCACTCCGATTGACCTGACCCCAACACGAAACTAAACACCCTTAAACACACCGCCACAGGTGTCTCCCAATCCCACCTATCCCCATTAACATCACCTCGTGTACTCCACAAAGCCTCCATCTTCCAGTAGCAATGAAACAAGACGCCCACTCGTAAAGCAACCCACAAAAGACACTTTCGAATTCTTCTGATGACATTACTTTCTAGCGGAGCAGCTGTGGAGGAGTTGAGATTTATAGGGGGTTATAGTTCATATAGAGAAGTATCATCCTACCGAGGGGTGAGGGCGGACTACTTGCTTTTGTCGGTGGGGGTACTCGTGCTTGACAAATATTTTAGCGACTATTACAAACACCCGGTCGGTTTTTTTTCCTTTGGAGTGATGAGTTCAACTAGGCAGGAATTTTCTGCGTTGTTTTTCGTCCCATAAATTTTTGGGTTCTTTCGGAGAAAAACTTCAAGAGTATCGGGTTTCTTTTGGTGTTGTGTTGGAGATTGGATAAATAAATGCAGATTAGTTAGGAGAATTGTTTTTAAGAGGATTGTTGAATTTTTTTGTTTGCTTGTGTAAGCGTGTTATCTTTATTGCATGAACAGTGAGACATGTAATGAAATTTATCTGAATTTGCTTTTGTAACTTCACATAACTATGGAGTACGCTAACAACAACGATTTTAGGAAATTGTCAAAACTAGTTTTTGTTGACAGTTGAATTTTTATACCTATTTCTTTCTCACACGTTGTATTTCCTTACTCATACGCTGTATTTATCTTTTATATCTTTCTTCATTCCATTCTCCCCCATACTTTTGTCTAGCGATTTTTTTTCATAATGTTTATCATCAGCTATCTCTTCTCTCACTTTCTATCTCCATCTTCCTTTCTCTTTTTTCTACCTTAGCTTCTCTTCTTTTTTTCTTAATCTTGCTCCTTTTTCATTCCCCCCTTTCTTCCTTTCTCTATCTATCAACATTTCTCCTCCTAATCCATCTTCCTTCTCTTTTCATCTCTCCTTCTTTCTTCTCTCTCTATTCTCATCTTTCTTTATCCTTCTTTCTCATCCTCTTTTTCCTCTCCATTTTTTATTCCCTCCCTTTTTCATCATCGTACGTTTTCTTTCTATATCTTCATATTTTTTCTCTTCCTTTTTCATCTTCTTTATCTCTTTCATCATTTCCTTCAGCCTCCTTTTCATCTTCCTTCTGTTTCTTTCTCTGCCTTTCTCGATCTTCCCTTTTCCTCTTTCTCTTCTCTTCATTTCCTTTTTCACCTCCTTTTCCATCTTCATTCTCTTACTCTCTCCATCTTCTTCTCCTCCAAGATTCCTATCTCTTCCTCTTATTATCATCTCTTTTCTTTATTTCTCTCCTATACATCTTATTTCTTATATTTCTACGTTTATACCATAATTTCATTCCGTCTTCCTTTTCCCCATTTTCTCTTTTCCCCTCATTTTCATCACGAATGAAACACTACATCTGCTTTAAAAATCAAACAAGTAAAATTGGATTTGTTCCGAAATAGCGTTTACTTTTTGATCACTCCAACCATAAAAAACGAAGGACACAAACTCACATAACTCCAAAATCACTCCCACTCAAAAAGATAAATAGCCATCTCCCCAAAAGCCTCCGACCATCTATCCCCAAAACGCTTAGATCATCCCAAATAATACAACAACCTCCCCTCACATCCACAACCTCCAATCGAAACTCCATAAATGGTCGCATAAATTCCGTCTCTACACCGTCTGTCGGCAATTACAAAACCGTTACGATCTACAAGAGAGGTAAAAAACGAGCGTCGTATATAACAGGTTATTGATGAACTCAGCGCCCATTGTCACGGCTGAAAGTGAAACTGGATACATTTTCCTTTGTTTCGGGTGTGGACGGGATTTTTGAGCGAACGCGCGATTTCCATAATAAAAGGTGCGGTTTGACATTAGGCGGGCACAATGGGATGACACCGTTACGCCGGTCGGGACGGTTTTGAGGCGGGGTTGGCGGGTTGGGAGATTCAGCATCTCTCTTTGGCTGGGTTTGATTCCGATGTATGCCAAGTTTAAACGTGATAATCATTGGAACAAATCTTGTGATCCAGTTTTGTCCCCCTTGTGTTTGTTCTCTGGACACTACAAGTAATCTTCAGGTATTCCGCTTGTAGCTATTAGATAGTATAGCTATTTGATACTAACGCCAAGTTATTATCCTTCCCAAAAAGACTCCATATGACGGAAAAAGTGAGTGACCCAACTCTGAGGAGTATTGATCTTTAGAGTAGAATAAAGAATCCTACAGCAAGATTAAATGAATGACGTAGTTTTAAGTAATACAGATAAAAGGTACTTATTGATCACTTTCTGAGATAGCAGTAT
Organism: Tetragnatha montana; assembly: GCA_963680715.1. Classification (NCBI taxonomy): domain Eukaryota; kingdom Metazoa; phylum Arthropoda; class Arachnida; order Araneae; family Tetragnathidae; genus Tetragnatha; species Tetragnatha montana. Next base: position 19,869,468 of record OY796683.1, read on the forward strand.
ATCGGACAATATTTTAACGTAGTTAGATTTCAATAGCTTTTAAATACTTGCTCCCTCTTTCTTTCTCTTTTATCATTTTCATCTCTAAATTGTTAATAGTAAGATAAATAGGTATATAACTAAACAATAATTGATATAATTTAAAACAGTTCCAAAGTGAAATTCAGAAATGCTACAATGTGTAGCAGAAGATATTTTACTAACTTTTGTGTTGCCCCTGCCCACTTATCCATTTCATAATTTTATCCATTCTTAAGGGAACTAGTTTTTCCCACAACCTAAAACACGTATAATCCTCAACCTAACAATTAAACTACTAAACTACCTAAAAAAAATTAAAACAGTTAATTTAAGTAAACCTTTATATCCACCCCTTTGTAAAAATTCTTAACATATTTATAACGAACTTAATTCATCAGATCCTTTATACAAATAACTTTACTTCACTGACTAGCTCTCCATACACCAAAAGAATTAAAACCAAACTAAAACTACCTCGTGTTTACATAAATATCGTTAAAGAAGTTTGTTGTTTCATTTTGGTACCACATTACATCTCAATTTGCACGCAAAAGAAGCCCTAAACACCCTCAAAAACCCCTCTCTTTAGCCTCACAGCTTCAATTACACTTCGAAACCTGCAAAACACATACAAACCATTAAATCCAAGCATTAAGCGGATAAAAATCCCCTCTTTTGGCGGAGCAATCCCTCGCCAAAGGAGAGGGGGGAGGACCAGTGACATTTTTAAGCCCATCATATCCAAAAAAGACCAGCGTCGGTAACGGGATGACAAACGATGACACCCCCCTAGCCACGACCCCTCCTTTCATCTGACCCCTAAAAAGACATCTGGTATCACAATCACACCCCTCGAACCCAACCCCCCTTCTCTCCGTAGGAGTCCGCGGAGTTAATATCTGCTTCATTGTGATGCCGATTTTAATGCTGCTCTGATGAAATCGAGGCGATCCGATCGGTCATGTTTTAAATAAGCAGAGTTTTGCATAATGAAGTTGGCGGGGATTCTTCATTAGGTGTGTTTCGGACACAATGAGGGTTGGCTGGCACCTGACTGTAATTGTTGGTGGCACGGTGGGGGTGGTTTTTGGTTAATTTATAATCCGGGAGATATTATTTTTCGGCTGGGATATTTATCATTTTTAAACAGGTTTTTCAGCTCACGCTGGGTTATAGGTTTATGCTCAACGGAAAAATATAGCTATCCTTAAATTTTTATCATTAACAATGATGATCCCAATATTAAAATCAAACGGGGATGAGGCTTTGATAATTTTGCATTCTTGTGACTTCTTTTACATTTGAAGGGAACAGGTGAAGATTCTGTAACATATGTTATCTAAATTATGTCCCAAAAAGACATTTTTCATTAAATTACTGGAGAGATATTGATTAAATAAATTTTAATTAGGTGAAAATCTAATATTATTTTAGTCTGTATTATGGTTGGTTCTATTATAAAATATTTTTTTTACATAAATTCTGAAAAGACGAATTCTGCCGAAAATATGAGAGAACTGGGTTAAACATTCCTTCATTGTTATTAAACAATAATTTATCCAACGGGGTAAAAAAAGATGAAAATAGATAAACTAGAAACAAAAGAGATGATCGTGGGAATATATTCTATGCATTTCCATTGTTCCTTATTATTCAATATAACTTTTATAAGCAAAAGACCAGTAAAAATAATCTTCGCTATAAAAAGTCTTTGCCTAATAAAATATCTATTTAAATTCCTTTCATAAGATAAACCTTTAAATGCTAAAGAGTGTTTAAAAAGCAAAAAAATTTAAAGATAGAAACCCCATACGCCCCGTCTGCACTTTCCTACTGCGGATTTATCTCTGTGACAGTGATTGCTTCTTCCCTTTCATCAATGTCAGCAGTCTGTGCAATGATCTAAGCTGGGAGTTTAAGTAGTGTTCAGCGTGTCGCTTGCTCCTCCAGTGATTATTCTTTATTAAGATTTCTTAACAAAGGACATTTTTTCCCCGAGGGAAAGTCTGCTTTTTCAACGGGAAAGAAGTAGAACAAAGTAAGATTTCTAGTACTTAATGATGGTTGTAAACCAATCAAGGTATAAATGAATACAGTATTGATTTCTAAAACTATTACTTTCTATTTGGTTAATAAAGCTGTATATTCAAAATTCATGGCTCATTTCAAATGAAGCAGTGGATGTTACTTCCTACTGTTTAGTGATGACCCAAAATTTAAATACCTTTGAAATATTATTTATGCAAAACAATTTTTTTTATCATAAAAAAAAATCTTTTTGACTATTTACTGTAACTGATCAAAACTTTAACTTTTAACGGATTAACTTTTTAGAAAGTTTTTAAAATTATCATGATTAAAAAAACTATTTTGAAAAATGATCTTAGAAATCAGGAGTTATCAAGTAGAGTTTGAACTTGCGTGAAAAATAATGGTTCAACAAAAGCGTATTCAAAAATCTCAGATACTAACATTTTTCTTATGTTAAAAACTTTCTTTCTCTTCTTTTACCTTCTCTCTCTCTCTCACCCTGCTTCTATCTACCAAATTCTCCTCTTTTCTCCCTGTCTCCGTTATCTTCTAACTTTTTTCTTCATCTCTTCTTCTCTCTGAATATCTAGCTTCCATTCTCACAAATTTCTCTCTCCTTATGTTTGTATGTTTGTTTTGTCTATCAAGAATTTCTAAAATTGTTTAAGAAAAAAAATTCATAACTAAAGCTATCGGGGAAAATAAAATCTAAATGTTAGTCTCCACTTAATCTATCAAATTAGTTAAATACAATTCTAATAGCTGAAACAATAGCTGGCACCACAACGAAATCTTTCCCTCCAAGAAAGTACGGCAGCAAAAACAAGAACCTTGACACGAGAGTCATGTAACTCGAAGGTAACGTCCAAGAGAAGCGTTTCCTGTCCCCAAATTACCGCAACTTTTTTTTCTCCCCAGGACATTTTAATTAAGGGGCCTGCCGAAAAAGGCAGCAAGTCACCGCCGTTTTAATGATTAGGGGGTTTTGCGAGAAGTCACTTTCTTCTCACCCCTAAGCCCCCTTCTCGAGGCTCACAATAAAAATTAAAACTCAAGAATCTTTTCATTTTCGCGTTTAGGCTCCCCTCCCAGGGTTTTAAGGGTAAGGAACTTAAGCCCTCCGCCTGTCTCAGCTTGGCGGCGTTTCTTGTCACCCAGGGTTGCCAGGGCGATGAAAAAAGCCGGCGAGAAGTCGCCAAGGCAGATTTGTTTCGGATTGAGGAGCTTTGCTTCATTTAGCGCCTCGAGTCGGAAATATTTCAGTCTGGACTTGTGCGGGTTCTTATGGGCCTAGACTGGGTTTTTGGGAGTAAGTGCTCTGCTGAGCGCGAAATTAATGAGAGGGAACTTGGAAAGAATGTGCTGAGGGAAGGTGGGATGATTTGCACTTAAAGTACTTAGATTCTACTATTTAAAAATAGGGGGATTCATTGTCTTTGCTGATTGAAATATATTTTTATCGTAGGAGAAATTAGGTTGAGAGTATCAGCAGCCCTAAACATTTTTCTATGTCACTCTCTGCTTGTTCTTGTTGATGCTTTTTTAAATGCATCAGTGGTTTTGTAGAAGTTATTATCGATAAAGAAATTCTTTGTGACATTTGGTTCTGTGTATATGCATTACAAATTATAAACTTTTTTCTAGATCACTTCTAGTTTCTCATAATTAATAATATTTCTGTACTTAATAATGACCCCATAAAATGGAATTGTAATAGAAGAATTTAATGTATTGTTTTTTTAACTTTTAAAACTTAAGGGCGTTTTACTGCAAAAATTTGAACTGAACCAAATTTTGTACTCTGTTCCATTTTCGAGTTTTTGAGTAAATACTTTTTAACTAAGTTTAATTTTAAAGATGGCAGTTTTAGTATTTTTATTTTAGCCCCTTAAACCAAATCCACGGTGTCTCGAAGATATTCAGGTAGCCTATCCAGTTTATGAGTAGATTTTTCAGTTTAACACCTTGCAAGACAAAAATTAAGGGCAACTACGAAATCCCAGCTGTTTGTTGAACCATGATATCAACAGGATGGCACGAAATTTTTAATTCTTGTTCAGACAACAATTATGCGTAGAGATATTTGGATGCTAAAAGAGCTAAGTGACACTGAAGAATAAAGGAATACAGAAAGAGGGTTGTGAGTAAAAAGATGCTAAAGAGAGAAAATACTATCAATATCAGAGAAAGGGGTGCTATAAGAAGAACAAAAGGGTGCTATAAGAAGCTTAAGGATGCTGAAGAGCAGATTGGAGCACAATATTAAAAAGTTGCTTATGTACACAGAGAGAGGGAATATGATAAAGAGCAAGGAGATGCTCAAGATCAGAGAGTGGCTCAAGAGTGCATAGGGATGTTGAGGAGCAGAAAAAGATGCTGAGGAGTATATTGATATTGAAGGACAAATAAGATATGCTGGAGAGAAGAGTGAGGCTCAAAAGTATTCTGCACAATTCGATATACTAATATAAAACAAATTTTTGACTATTGTACAAATCAATTGGCATGTACTTCGGCAAAATGGCTAATATTTAAATTTAAGCCATATTTCTATCATCATTAAATTTAGATTTTAGCTAAATTTCTATTTCCTGTACATTCATATCTAACCATCATACCTCAAGCTTTAAACAACAAAAAATTATGAAGAATAATTTATCACCCAACAACAGCAGAGAGCTCCTCAAACGTCAAAACAGGCCTCATAGACAGGTGCTAAGAAAGCGAGTAATTTATAAAAGCAACTCCCTCGGAATAACGCCACTGTCTTAGCCGCTCAAATGCCCCTTAAATCCGCTCAAGCATACTTGATTCTTCCATTAAAACCCGGAGTTATGAAATAATTGCCGAGAGCTCACTCGCCAAATCTAGAAACCCTTCATCCTCCATCTTCATCCCACATCTCTTCCTTTCTGAAACACATTCTTTTTTCCTCTTCCCCCCCCTCGCAACCTCAAGAGAGAGGGTTAAAGCCCCTACAGGAAGCCTAAAGTGGCCGGGTAAATGCAATTTTGGCCAAATTAATTTTATCGCGAGCGCAGACTTTATTCAAATTATACCCCAGTTTTCCAGAACGCATAAATTAAAGGGTATTAGAATTTTTCCCCGAGCTCCGAAAGAATGGAGGAGGAGAAGAGAGGAAAAAAAAAGAAGAGGAATATATGAAGGGAGGATGGAGGAAAGGAAGGAAGGAAAAAAATTAAAAATAGCCCTCCTAGATAAATAAGTAACAAGCAACAAATAAAAAAGTAGCAGAAATAGCGAATAGCCGTGAAAAATGGGAAGAAGGTTTAACGTCGGTGGACATTTTGCGCCGAACACCATTTGTCTTCATCAGCGCGCATTTTTCCAGGGCTCCTTTACTTTTTAAGTTCGTCCCTTTTTCTTCCCTAACCCTATTTGTTCCCGGGTTCTTTCGTGGACGCCTTTTGAAGTTTGAGCCCGTGCTGTTGCCACCGCCGGGGAAGAAATTTCGCGTGTTGCGTTGTGTTGTTTTTGAGATGAGAGGGAGTTTTGGGAGAGGGAAGACACCGAAGTGGGATTAGGGGAGGGTGGCTATAGAGGTAAAACTGTATTTAATACAAGATTTTTTTTTTTGAATGGCGTGGAACTTTTCCGGATAAGGAAAATATGAAAAGAATTACCCTATGCAAACTTTAGAAGATAATTTTTTTAGGAAAAAAAATTTTTTGTTCAGAGGAACTAAATAATATACTGCTAATTTCTCATTACTAATATGAGTAAATGAACACAAGAAAGAAAAATTAGTCTATTTTTATTAACACTTTAGGGTCATTCCACGTCAAATCAACAAACTTTTTGGCATGACCATCTCGGATTTTCTTGAAATTTGATACACATGTTCTACTTATAGAAAACGGGATCAGTGTCAAAAACTAATTAAACCAAAGTTCGATTTTTCTTATATCCCCTTAAAAATTTTTAAAACTAATTTTTTTTCATTAATTGGATGTGAATTGAGTTGTATTTGACTGCTGTTGACAATTAGGGCCCCTGCACAAACTTGGTGTAGCCCGGGCTACATATTTACTTTATGTGCATTGTTACAATACAATGGCCTGAATTACTATACAGATTGTAAATATGTAGCCCGGGCTACACCAATTTTGTGCAGGGGCCCTAATTGTCAACAGCAGTCAAATACAACTCAACTCACTTCCAATTAATGGAGAAAAATTAGTTTTAAAATTTTTTAAGGGGATATGAGAAAAATCGAATTTTGGTTTAAGTTGTTTTTGACACTGATCCCCTTTTTGTCCCATTCTATAATTTTACCAGATTATTTAAAATAATATTACCTATTCCTGGAATTTTTTTCAAAATTTTAAAAGTGGTACATTTGAAAGAAATCGAACTTTTAATTCTATTTTGTTTTGTAAAATGAATTGTTTTTCAAAATTTTTTAGTATATTTTACACCATAAAAAGAACATTTAAAATACTTTAAAATGACACCAACTGCATCTGTATAACCCAATTAGAAGATCCTCTAGAGCAATTTAAAGAACTTATGTTGGTCCGTTTTTGGCCCATTTTTTACCACTTTGCGCACCTGTAATTCCAGAACCAATTAATATTTTTTGATGAAAGTTGGTACTTTTCCGAGTTTCTATAAGTAGAACATGTGTACCAAATTTCAAGAAAATCCGAGATGGTCATGCCAAAAAGTGTGTTGATTTGACGTGGAATGACCCTTCAATATTTCTTTAATTCTTCTGTCTTATTTAAATCCATGTTTTTAACACGAAAAAATATCATTCTTTCTTCCTACAGTACTTGTTTGAAATCAATAGAAAGTGTTTTTATAATTATTTCAATAAATATAACTTAAAAAGTAAACCAAAATTATTTTTGACTTCTAAATATTTTTGTATTAAAAATAGTCATGTCTCTTTCATCTAATTAAAATATAAATTAAACGTAATTAAAATCAAATAAGTACCTATAGAAATTTATATATACTGAAATACTTACTGTAGTAATTCATAAAGTTTATCTTTGTTTTGCATTAAAGAAGGTAGATATTTTCGAATACATTTTTTATAGATTAAGTTTTATAAAGAAAGATTGGTAGAAACACTTAAATTGCTTTTTCGCTAAATGTATTTATTTAATTTTGTTCTTAATGAAAACACTTATTTCATAAATCATTAATTAGGTTTCATCCTCTTTGAAATAAATATATATTTGTTGATAAGAATGAATTTTAAATTTAATAGTTGCTAGAACTTTTTAGTCGGGTTATCTTTTCAAACGTTATAGTAAGTCATATTATCGCATACAATAATTTGATAATTTACGCATCTATGTAGTATGAGCTACTCTGTTTTCTCTTCAGCGCAACTTAGATAACTCAAAAATGAATATATCACCACAAAAAGTACTATTAATTCAAAACTTTTAATAAGACGTTCAAGTGTTCTAAGCTGCCAAATATTAAAAAATAAAATTTTTAGTTATTATGTTTGTTACAATCTTGTATTATTTGTAAAATTTTGTCTTATGTTAGACTGACAGAAAGTTGAAAACTTGAGTGTACTCTCACTCGTATGTCAGAAAAAGTAGTTTTTCTAAAGTATAATTCAACTAGGGGTTTAATGACAATGATAAAATTTCTCCAGGGTAAAGGTTTGGGAACCCTGTAACAGCGCATTTCTCTCGAGAACCCTGATTGCCAGTGTCAACTAGGTTTCTCATCAAGAGAACACAAGCCCGGCGACATTATTCAAATGCTAAGCAAATAGGGAAAGCGAGGACAGACTACCCCAAAAAAAAGTCCGTCTCCCCTAATTAAAACGAATGGTTCGCGCAACAAACAACGCTAAAAAAAAACTCCGCACAAAAAAAAGAGCAACTTCCCGTTCGCATCTTGAAGAAAAACGGCGATTTTTCACAATGCAGTTATTGTCCGCTATTGTATTAGATGAGGCCATTGCGACAGTACAATAGTGGGGTAGACGGGACCGAACAATTACTCTTCATTTCTCGAGCCTATTCTAGTGAGAATTTATTTGTTTTTAGTGCGTTTATCTATCAAAGAGGGGTTGGGTCCCCCTTTTTTCTGGGGGAGTTCCCTCTTGATTGGTTTTTTTAGTGCATGCGTGACTGAGAGGATCGTGAAAAAGACGTTTAGGTTTTGTTTTAGTAACTTGATGTAATGGAGGGATGGAAGTAAGAAATTGTTCTGACCCTGATGAGCTTATTATAATATAGGTAATAAGCCTCTACTTGGTTTAAGAATGAATTAATTTTTTTTAAAGTATAGTAATGTAAATAATGATTTTTATATCAATATTTTTGGAGGGTACGACATTGATCCATGATATTCTAACGAAAATCACTTTTAGGCTCTTGTAAAGATTTATTAGAAACTGAATAATACTCAGATACTTTGTGGGATGAGAAATTCTAAGGTTTAAATTTTCCTTCATTAAACTACTTTTAAGTATATTAGTATGATTAATGTATATAAAGGGTAACTGAAACGAAAAGATGCTGTAATCTTTGGATTTGTGATGATATCGTTACACAATTAGGTAAAGAATTTCAATGCTACATACGTTAAAGCAGGACTTCACAAACTTAATTGTGATGTATAGGCTACAGTATGCCCTTCTAACTTCCCACACGGACCATTAAAACACACGAGCTACATAAACATTTCAAACTTTTCATAAACTATGCAAACCTCAAAAATTTGCGAAAAAATTGAATTAAATTCCCTCGTTATTATAAAACTTTAGAATCCTTCAGGACTTTTCGGGCCACAAAAATAATAGAAGGCTGTGTAGTGTTGTTGTGCTGTACATGCCTGCGTGAAGGTATCAAATCGTATTTATTAGCTCCCCAAACATATCGATCCGTTAGTGCACTCGATATCACAGTGTATCGATTTCCCTCATTAGTATTTTATAGATTACCTCTCTACTCCTATTCCCAACAGTTATTCCGTGTAATTCGTATTCCCAGCAGCCTACTTCACTTCCAAAAACTGAACAGATGTACAGCAACAGTGTATTACTTCCGCACTGTACTCCCAAAACCCCCTCCCGTATCCTTTCTCCACACTTCACAGACTGATCTATTAGTTACTTTCACACCAACAGCTCGAATCAGCGGGCAATATGCATATCATCCCGCGACCCCATAAAAATCGCTTCTTGCCCGGGCAGTCTAATCTGGGAGGTCCGGACCGGCCCTATCAGAATGAGGTCCGGGTCTCGGTTGGTTTGCCCTGCCGGGGCTGTCATTTTGAGATATGTGAGCGCCTCGACTCGAGAGAAATGCCCTGGAATGAACCCGATGGGATTAAGGGGAGGTTCTTGCTTGGCGAGATTGTGTGCGGGTTGCCTAGGTTTATGCAGCGTGTATGTTTAAAACACAGATGTTAAGCCAATGCTTGCGGTTATAATATAGTGTAACGAAATTTCCACAGGGTCCTCTATTTCTCCAATAGAGTGTTTTCAGGTGACGTCACAACCGGTTATTTTCTTTTAACTGTGTACCTTCTGTAGGGCTTTTAACTGTTGCTAAGGCCGTTGTTTATCTGTTGCTAAGGCGATTTTTAGGTATGGGGTCACGTGATTGCAAATGCTCCAATAGAAGAATTCCACGGCCAGTCATTTTCTGTAACTTTTAACCTCTGTAGGGCAAAAAACTGTAACATTTTCTGTTGCTAAGGCCGTTGTTAGGTCCGAGTCATGTGATTGAAAATGCTCTATAAACAACACAGGAAGTAACAAAAAGATTTTGGCTTTAATGAGCAATTTAGATTACTGGAAAATGGGTAACATATTCGAAATGATAGCCGGGCTGTTGTAATCCAAAACAAAACTTGCTTAATTCTAGAACGCCCCATCTCATTCATAATAATTTCAAATACCAACAATCATCACGTTTAATAGATCTTTTTGGTTCCGTGAAATGCTTTAGAATACTAGTCTTGTAAATACGCGAGTATACGAGTCTTGTTCATAACAATAGCCACCACTAAATAATTACCAGAAATTCATTGTTAATGTAAAAAGGTATTAAGGTGTTCGATGTTTCGGATGCTGCTTGAATGATCTTGAACAGTGGATCCCCGAGTATTGAAGGATCCCTCTGAATGTATAATAAGAATGCATAGTTCACTGTAATTTAATAAACCAGGGGCATCATAGCTTAAGCCATAGAATCTTTGTTTGATGCAAATTGAATCCAAAGTTCCGAAAAAAAAATCAAGATCTGTTACTACTTTCAAACTGATGACTGAATTATGAAAGAAAAAAATTAAAATTTTTATGTTTTATTGATTTGATTGAATTTAATATTAATCGAGCAGTTCATTTATTTCCTTAAAATAATAATCATTAACTCTTGATCAAAAATTTTTTTATGAAAAAATAAAAATGATAAAATCTAACTCCCTTTATCTATATATTTGCTAGAGAGTTACGTAGTACGTCTGCGAGAAAATTACATAGAGAACCATCGGTAGTCATCAACTGTCAATTATTTCTCGATGGTTTGCGAAGAATTTAGAAATCTTTGTTTTGATTGTGACTTAGGATAGTAATCCTGTCGTCATTTTTGATTGATCTCTAACCACAACTCAACATCACTTTGAATTAAATTAAATTCTGTACCTCAGAAGAAAAAGGCACTGTCGCTTAGCTTCTCCACGAGAGACTAAACTTTAAGGTTTTAATCCGAATATTTGAATTCACTTAAATTAAATTAGATTAATAAAAGTTTATTAAATAATTGCGCCAAAAATTCGAATTAAAACCTCAAGTTTTATTTTTTTTTCTCTCTTGGAGAAACTACGCGATAGGATATTTTGCTTCTGATGTAAAAGTTTCCAGGCATTTATTAAAATAATATTAGCAGGGCGATTTTTAATTAAATAAAAGTATAAATAAGGGTTACTTTAACATTTTAATTAAAATTAAACGCTGCAAATATTACTTAAAATGCTTCAAAAGTTTCATTTGAATGAATTGAATCGTCAGTTTGAAAAAGAAAATCGCAAAGGTAGTCCAAACACCAATTTTTGAGAAAATCGAAAAAAAAAAAAATTGTTTAACTTAAGTAATTTTCAATGTTTAACTACCAAATTTTTTCCTGAAATTCAGAACCCTAGTGTTTAGTATTCAAAACAGTCATCGAAAAAGTATAAAAATAATCAAAAATATTGAACAGTTGAAAAAAGTTGATGGACTTATTCCCTTTTTAAAAAATTATGAAATTTCAACTGAAAAAAGATCTTATGAACTACTTAAATGGACAATTAAATTACATTTCTGCTTAGTTCACAGTACAAAAGTGAGAAATAGAAAGAATAAGACAAATAAAATTCAAAAGTATTATGAAACTGAGTCATTAAGGCAGTTTAAACGAATATCAATAGAGTCCAACATGGGCTGGATAAAAAGGTAAAAAAACTTTCAAATCAAAAATTTTTTTTTTCAATAAAAAAATATTTTGTTTTGGCTTGGTTTTAAGCCCAAAGAATAAGAGACAAAATAACTTAAATTTCAAAATAAATAAAATAATACAATGAATGGGCATCGATTTCGTCAAATTCAAGGGTCTATATCTGCCTGTATAGGGGGTAGTTATTTTGTTCCTCTTCCCCCTCATGTATAGATTTTTTTTATCTCAAAAAGTAAATTTGCCATTTTTGGACATATTCCCTTTTTTTAAACTGACGATTCAAATTCAAAAATTTAAACTAATTCAGAAGAGTGATATCGAGTTGTTGTCAAAGAGCGATCAAAAGTGACGTCATGCTCTATCTCTGTCGAACCAACCAAAATCGTTCTCAACAAGATCGCCAAAAACCTCTCTTTACACAAGAGACTCAACCCAAAAACTCCGCTCAACTCAACTCACCATGGCAGAAAACGTCACCCGTCAAGCGACAAACGGGTCGGAAAACGAGAACCGACCGAGCGTCACTGGGTTTCGGTTTCGACTTTTGCTGCCCGAATGATCCACCCAACTATATCGTTTGGGGGTGCTCTGCGACAGAAGGGTGGTCCTAGGGGAGGAGGTGCCGATTCGGTACGGTTGGAAGGTCGTGAATGGGGGGTTGAAGAGATGGCTAATTTGAGCGACGGAGTTTTTTGTGTGTGTGTGTGTTGAATGCAGTATAATGGGCGTTTATTAGGAATATGCTGGAAATCCTGACTTATATAAAAACTATCGTATCTGATTCATTGATAGGTGTTTGTTGCTATCTGTTTTTTTTGTCGCTTGTAATTTGATACTACTTGAAACTATAATTAGACAATATTTACATTGAAAAAAAAATAAGATAAAGATCTACGTTTGTGTGTTAGTGTATTGAGAAACCTAAAAACATCGAAAGGAGTTGAAAAATATATGTTCATTGATTAGCATGATTAGAATATTGCTGTTTCAAAATTTTAAAGGCAACAAAAATTTCTTTCAGATTTAAAAGGGCATATTTTGCTGCCTTGTTTGAAGAGTACTGAACTTAACAGGCAGAGACTTAAGTTAAATCCCCAAACAATCTATAATCTACCAAAGTAGAAAGTATAATCTCAAGAAAATTTTTTATTCGTACGAGAAATTTAATTTACCATTCACCGTAGCAATGGTAGTTGAAGATGTCAATGCATAAAAATATGAACATGACAAAATAAGTAAAATATGTATGAACAAACGTATGAAAGTAATATGAATGCTAGATTTATAACCACACTTTTTAAGGTAACTTATTTTCGCGACAAAATATTTTATACATTTATTCAATTTTTTACGGTTTTAAAATTGTATTGATAGTATTTCTTATTCCATCCTACATATCATTCTAACACGATAACTGTGAAGCAGAATTCTTCGGGAATAATAGAACATCTATATATATAATTCTCTTACGTGGCTCACGAATTTAGCGGTATTTGTTTTCTCTCGTTGGCAACGGTTGGTTTGTTGTAGTTTTGTGTTTTGTTTACGTTTTGGCGAGTGTATGTACAATGTTCGTAATCACGAAACGCTCAATAACCTGGGTTCAAATCCAGGTAGCAGGTAGCACACAATCTCAGCTAGGCTGTGCCAGCGTATGGCGAGCGAGCGTAGCGAGCACAGGATTGCGAAGCAATCCTAGTACTATAATATTGCTCTTAAAACAGCATATTTATTATTCAACTATATTTTACAGTAACGTATAATTGCATAGGTATTTCTTCTCTTTAATTTCTTAAAGGAATATGTCTATTTAAAAGTTAATTGTGAACCCTATCCATCTGAATAAATTCGAATAAAAAATCCTTCCAAAGCAAAAAAGAATAATAGACAGTTAAAGATTTAAAACACCCTTTACCTCCCCACCCCCAAAAATCCCAACTTGGAAAAATAAATTCGTTTCTCGGAGCAAATCATGCGACAAACATCCCCTATATTCCGCCCCCTAGAACCTTCATTACTTAAGAACAAAGGAACCCCAAATCCATCCGAATTCACCGACAGCTTCCTTCTAAAAAGCCACCTGCATTTCGAAATGCAAAGATAAACCGCTGGCTCGGAACGCTTTAGCCCCATTTTATTTCCACGAATGAATGAAGTAAAATGGGGTAAAAAGAAACCTAAAAAGAGGGGAAAAATCTCAGCTAAGAATCGTCTGCTTGAGAGAGAGAAGATACCGCTCAACTCCGCTCTTTTTTTAATTTGAGAAAGGATTTAGTGGCTCTGGAGTTTGCAAAGTTAAAACGGCTAAAGCTTCTTTTCCTTTCGTCAGGTGAGACTTATACTTTCACATTCTCACCTTCAGAGACTGTAGTCGTTATGAATCACCTGTGATGGTCATATTGATAAGGCCTCACCCCCCCCCGGTTAATCGGGAGCCTCGGTAATCCGTTTCTTCTTTTGGTAGAGATAATTTTCGGAATCTTATTCATACGTCTCTTTTTTTAGCAGTGAGAGGTCCATTTATTTTCTTAGTGGGCCATTTATTATCTGACTCATTGAATGTTTCCGACGAAAGATTGTTTAACTCTTAATTTAAAAGATAATTTAAAAGATAATTTAAAAGATATTGAGATAATTGAGGATTTTGGTGCAAGAATCAGGTACCTCCACTTTCAATTCAGATTTAATGCTTGATATGATTTTTTGGAGGTATCTTCAATGTTGGCGTACTTTAGGGTTCAGGTACCTCCACTTTCAATTCAGATTTAATGCTTGATATGATTTTTTGGAGGTATCTTCAATGTTGGCGTACTTTAGGGTTGCTGAATAAACTTTGCGTAGGTTAGGGTAAATACTTGATCCAAAAAGTAACCCTTTTATTTGTACTAAAAGCCTTCCTCTGTGCATAAGAAATTTTTTGTTTGCGTTTTAAAAATTTTAAGCTGTTAGATCCACTAAGTATGATTTGGTATACCAGCAAAAATAATAAAACTTACAGTAATGACAATGAAAAGCACTATGGCCAGTATAAATATAGGTGGAAAAACTGGAGATACATTTAGGTTTAACAAAGGTGTTAAGCAAGGTGATTCGTTATCAGCTGTGCTGTTCAATATTGCCTTGCATTCTGCAATCATGTCAATTGATCAACGAGGAAATATATTTACCAAGACGACACAAATCTGTGCTTATGCAGATGATATCCTAATTATTGCAAGAACAAAAAATAGACTAATACAAACTGTTAAGGAACTTATGAATTGTGCAAGTGAAATAGGTCTAGAGGTGAATGAAACCAAAACAAAATTCATGATTATGTCAACCTCTAAAGAGAGAAGACAGATACAGAACCTAAAAATAGATGATAAAATTTTCAAGGGTACCAACTCGTATACTTATCTCGGTAATGAAATAAACAATAAATGTGAAATCCATGAGAGTATAAACAAACAGATACAAAATGGAAATAAAGCAGTTTTTGCAAATAGTAGACTACTAAAAAGTAAATTATTATCTAGAAATTGTAAGGTGCAGATATATAAAACCCTAATAAGGCCAATCATAACATATGGTTCTGAAACCTGGGTGTTATCTAACAAAGATGAAATTATGTTAAGAACATTTGAAAATAGAATAATGAGAAGAATCTTTGGAGCCATATACGAAAATAACACATGGAGGAAAAGGTACAACTATGAAATAGAAAGGCTGATTAAAGGGAAAAATATTATAAGATACATTAAAGCTATGAGAATACAGTGGATTGGACATGTGGAAAGAATGAAGGAAACTGACATGTGCAAAAAAATTATGAGTGGAAAACTATATAGTAATAGGAAACGAGGAAGACCTAAACTAAGATGGCTGGACCAAGTTGAAGAAGACCTAAACAAAATGAAAATAAAAAATTGGAAAAGGAAATCAGGAGAGAGGGCAAGGTGGCGTTCTATAGTAGAGAAGGCCAAGGCCCACCAGGGGCTGTAGAGCCGTGCAGAGAGAGAGAGAGAGAGAGAGATCCACTAAGTATAGTCAGCCTCGATGATGTCGAGCTTCTTAATTTTTTTTTTGAAAAATGTAGCTGCTTATATTTATTACCCTCAAATTTCTATTACCACATTGCTGATTTCCCACAGTTAGGGATAAAGTGATCACAAAAGATATCCTCATTTTTAGGGACATCTCTTTAAATTTAAATTTCCCGTGCTCTACATGATTTTTTCTAAATTTTAATTGGCATTAATTTAATCTGCTGATTTTCATTCCAGTAATCAATGGATTCAGTGGAAAAAATTGCAAACAAAATAATGTTGTATATAATTTAAAAACTTCTAACTTCGCTTTTAAGAACCATTTTCCTTTAATTACAGTTTACGTATGAGAAATAGTTAAAGGAGAGTGGGGTAATAAGAAGCAAATGGGGTAGTAAGACATATGCAAATTTTCATAGGATTTTCCTTTTATGTTTATGAAGCTATCATTATCAGCTTCCATTTAAAAAATAATGCACCTGCTAAGTAAAAGAGAAAAGGAATTTATTATTAAAAGGAGAGGATCCGAATAGACATCCCTCCTTGTGATGGGTGTCTATTAATTTAATTTATTAATTATGTCTTATAAAATTTTCAACAAACTTTTAATTGATGAGCAAAAGTGTTTCTTACAATCCCATTGTTTTCAGGAAAATGAAGTAATGTAGAACTTAATTGAATTTAACTTTCGAACTCGATAAATAAAATATTGAAATAATAAAGAGTAAAATACGAGAAATAAATTTTCCGGGATAAAATGCTAGTGTTTTTTTACTACCCGTACTTTTGTTTAAATGGGATAATAAGAAACCGGGCATAATTCACAAACCTAAATTGAAGAATAAAAGTGAATTATATAGCACTTTTAACTTCTAAAAAAGTTAGCTAAAAATTCCAAAAGAATTTAATTGCAAAAATAAAATAAATTAAAATTGTTGAAAAGACATGACTTTAGGTGTATGATTTTGCTGGCTGCAAAATAATAATTCTAAACCGATAAATTTTTTATCGGATATAAAGTAGGTATGTCTTAAAGATCTTATGTTATTTTTTCAGATTTTTAGGCCCACATAAGAAGCAGGAAAAAATGTTTCTTGTTACCCCTGTTTCTCATTACCCCTTTCTCCCCTAATCAAATCAACCCCTGTGGGATTTGAAAGTGAAAATTCGACAACATAAACAGAAAAGTTCTTACATTTGATAAACAAAAAGATTTGCACTTCAGAATTGTGTTAAAATTTTTTTCGGATAAATTTGAGCTTTTTGTCAAAAATTTATACTCTACACTTAGCTTGAAAGTTAATAGCTTTTTTTTTAATACTCTCGTTGGTTGCATCTTCATAGTTCTGTGAACGTGGATTTTCGACATTACTAAAAATATTGGTCTCATTTAAAAAATCTTGAAAGACCTTAAAAATTTCTAATGAAATATATTTGTCTTTTTAGGGTGTGTTGTACACTGTTACAGTTACTGTAGAAATGAAATTATCCCACTATATCTATCTGGGTTGTTTTGAGGAAAAAAATACATACCTACTATTTATATCAGTAAAAATATGGTTTTCTAAACAAATGCATATTTTATGTTTTTATTTAAATTAATTTTTTTCTTTATAACCCAATTAACCGGAAATTAGGTTATCTATATCGGGTACAATATCATTTAACTGTTCATAATTATTTAATTTAAATTGTAAAAATATGGCTAAAAGGCATTACTGTAGTTTAAATTATGTTTCGTAATACTGATTTTATTCTACGCATTGTATTTTACCTTTAGTATCAGTGTGGGTTTGTTACTTACAGTATTCAAAATGAAGAAGTAATAAGAAAAGAATGCAAAAAAGCAAATTTTTGCACTCTCAAGGTTGTGCTATCCAATAGATACGAGAGGAGTACGGTATTTTTTTCTTTTAGACAAATATAAAAGCATAAGGAGTGAAATCGCATCTTGAAAATGTTAGAAAATTTAATGGAAATGTTTTGTAATTATTATTATTAAATTCTTTCATGGGGGTTACCATGATCATTGCCCTAATAAGATGACCCGTAAAACTTACCATTCATCATAATGTTTCCTTATTCTTTCATTACCTTAAATTGTAAAAAATAATTAGGTAGAATACTTTTAGTTGAAATTATATTTATAATATTTTGAATATAAAATAATGTAATATAAGTTTAAAGTTTTCTACTTCTCTTGAAGTAGGCTTTAAAAACAGAAAATATCTTATGAACAAATGTATCGAAATCCTAAAACACAATGTTATTTAGAGTAAATACTTTCTTTTAATTGTGAAAAAATATTAATAGCATATCTTTTTAGTTGAAATTATATTTCTTAATATAGTGAGAATTTTAGATATTATGTTGAAATAATAGGTATACTAAATATGTGTACATAAGTTTATTATTTAATTCTCTTATTAAAATACGTGTTGAAAACAGAACTCAATTGTATTAAACCAAATGAATAACAATCGTAAAAAAAGTAACATTATTTATATAGTAAAAAGCTTTGTATTGCAAGAAAAACACACATTCTAAACGAATACTTTTATTAGTTTATACATACAGGAAATGGTTTTACGAATGATACAATGCTTTCAACACTCGTTGAAGCAAGTAACTAAATCTTTGGCAATCTGGAAAAATATGTACAAAGAAATACTGTTAATAAATAAATCTTGATATGTTTCATTTGCAATATACCTATCCCAAAGAAGTATGCGAATTTTCCTTAACTGCTTAGCTATCACAGTGAACAAGATTTTTTTTAAATAAATGTTATTGTGAAATTTTAAACAAAAATTCTAGACATTTTTAAGGTAACTTTCCCAATTTTAATAGGTTTTGCATAAAGATTTTCATTCTAGAGAGAGTTATGCATATATCTTACGGTTCAATAAAATGCAATTAGATTAAAAACATAAAAAGGTTTTTTTTTATCAAATGAATTGTTCTTATTTAAAACATTTTCGGTTGTTTCCAGTTTAGTAAAATATATTAACATACCCCCGAAGAAAATATTTGCAAATACTGAACTTAAATAAATTGTTAGGACGTTTTAGTTCTCGTTCAAAACAATTAAAATATCATCCGTTTATATTAAATAACTTTGAAGAATAACAAAATAATACATACAAAATAAATATAGAATCTCAAATAAATGACTTTTTCTTGCTTTTTTTTGTATCAATTATTATTGCACTTACAGACTAGAATTTCTGACTTTTATGAGTATTTATAAAAACTATTTCTTTAGTTTAGTAATTGATACTCTGTATGTGTACTGGAACGAAAATAAAATATTAAAATTTTTTCCATACAATCTGTACAGAAATGACTATTTCATTACAGAAAGTGCAATTTAAGAGACACAGAGAAATCTTGAAAGTTCTGTGCTGGGTACATAAAAACTTGAACAAGCAGGAAAACTTTTCTTCAAAATAATAAAACAAATTGAATGTTAAAAACATATGACACACAATGCTTAACTTTCCATGTTCAAAAAAAATACAGAAAATATTTACAATTTACATCCATAAGCAATTTCTCCCTCCTAAATTCACGGGGATTTAAAATAAAAATGATTCTTTTGTTATTATTGATATTATTACTTTTTTCTTAATAGAAATCGATGTTAATGAAGCGAATTTTTTATTCTTTAAATTTTGTTTAGTTTTTTAATATGTAAAGCAAGGAGTTTTTAGGAAACTATCTCTTATTTTCTTAATTTAGTTATTATAGTATGTACACTATTTAACGTAATACTTAATCGTATTTTTAAATAGTGTATAAGAAATCTTTAAATAATGGTATTTTAGTTTGAGGAATTTATTATATGTTAGAAATTCCTATTTAAAATTATTAATTTTGATTAACAGAATATCCCACACATGTATTTATAGATGCAATACACACATCTATAAAAGCACTTTTGGACATTAAGAAGTTTCATTAATAAAAACGTATTGAACTTAATACCTTGGATATATACATTATTTTAATAATCATATTAAGGATTTATTAAGTATGGAGCCTTTCCACCTTTCTCTGTTTATGAAGTAGTATGTTTTTATAATTAAATAAACAATTCAAATTTAATAAAATATTGCTTATCCATTAATGGAAAATGTCTGCATAGGTGTTTTCTATGTTTATTAGACATAATCACTCATTAATAGTATAAACATATAATATAATGTCTTCCTCAATTACATTTGATCAATATTCGCACTAATACTTGTCTATTGATTAAGTCCCACTTAAAAAAACTAAAACCGATACCTTGCAGGTTTATATTGCACTGATCAAAAGTAAAATAACTCTTCTGCTTTCTGTTACTTTAATCAACTATTTTTTTTTCTTCTTCGTATAAGAACAATCACTCATTAAAACTCACACATGGGGGAGTTTGTTGAAAAAGTTCGTGGTATAAAGAGTCACAATAACTAAAATAACGCTATGATACTGTTGTGGTTGTGCTAGAAGACGAGGAAAATGACGTGTTTACAAAGTTTCATGTGTTTTCATTTGATGAAACTTAGAGGAACCATCGAAAAGCCAGTCTTTGCCCCACACTGTTCTTTGTCCATTGTGAGCACGAGTCGTTTCTGTTCATCAGATTCATTCGATTGTAAAAGAGCTTTTAATTCGTAAACACATAGGAGGATTTATCTGTGGAGACAATATTGTCAAGTGTCTGTCGATTCCTCCATGAAAAAAAGTACCATGTACAGATGACACCACTGTGTGTCCTCAGTTCAGATTGTCACAATGTTCGGACCCTTGGTGAAGGCTTTGGGATGAAAGGCTTGAGGGAATGACCTTCAGAATAAATAACATTCTTCGGATTTAAATATTGTGTGTGTATTATGAGTAAACTAGCGTTCTGAATTTTACTAAAACAAGTTAAACTGCGTTAGGGAGTTAAAAGTTTATCGCTTAATTGCGAGAAGTAAATTATATTTGGTGATGTGTAAACATATGTCATTTTTATCATGCTATTATCATAAAAATAATTTACTCTTGCTGATCTTTCATCGATTTTCGCTGATAAGAAACTTTACAGACAAATTTAGTTTTTACTACTTTTTTGCCATCAAATTAAATACCAGGAAGCTTTGAGTATAGTTTTAAAATGCTAATAAAGTGCTAATAAAGATTGGCATTAATGAAAAATAATCCGAAAGATAGCTTTTCCTAGAACAGGCTGTAGTGCTTGAGAAGAAGAGTTATATATTCGAGTTCTTTTGTAACTGGTACCTAGAGTTCAGGTTGGCAATTAAAATGTAATGTGGATAGTTCGAATCTGAAGGGTAGATTCTTGCGAAATACCTGTGTGTATTTAATACCTATTCGTTAAGATATAATTAAAATATATGTTTTATTTCCATTTGTCCACAGCAATCCGGAGAGACCACATTGACCAATCATCAAAGAGACATAAATGAAGTCTACATGACCATGATTGGTCGAATGCCTTTCCTGACTGCCATAACGGACAAGTGGAAACGCTCCCTTAAACGTAAACCGTCCTATAGATCTGTTTCGAATCCGTTCAATTCAAATCAAAATCCAAACAGAGGATGCGATTTCTACCATCAAGCCTTCCGCCCCTTTACCCTCCAGGGGCGTCCTACACGGTCGTCCTATCGACGGTCGCATACTGACAAGGGGACAGCGTGGGCGTCTGCCGGGGCGACATGGGCGCGTAAGAACCGAACCCGGCCGCCTGGTGCTGCTTGGCTTTGAGCCGCAGCGTGGCGATGCTCGACGTCATGGTGGAACACTGCTCGCGGTACACGTACGGCGAGGCAGGGGTGGCGTAAGGGCAGGGGGGCGCCCCGGCAGGGCTGCTGCTGACCGCAGGCGGGGTCGAAGTGTTGAAGCAGGCCATGCCCTGGCCCGGGGGCGGCATCACGTTGACGGAGTTGAGCCCCGGCCACGGGAAGCTCTTGGCGCCCAGGGGAGAGGGCACCTTGGCCGCCCAGTTGTTGTAGGTGGAGTAGCCCGGGTAGAGGGAGTCGTCGAAGGGCTGCATCAGGCCGTTGAACTGCGTGCTGAAGCCGTTTTTGAGCTCGGCGGCGGCGTTGCGCTCGCGCTTGCGCCATTTGGCGCGCCGGTTCTTGAACCACACCTGGAAGAGAAGAGAGAGTTAGTAAAATATTTTTTTCAATAAATGATATAAGTGAATTAGAGCCCCTTGATGGCTTGGCTATATAGGGTGTTTCAATAAGTCCGCCCAAACTCTACATTACCCTAGTTACACAGCTCATACCAAATTGTCGAACTGCAACTAGAAGTAAACGAAATTTTGCCATACAGGACTAAAATCGGACGAATCTTGAACGTTTGTGCTGCTTGGTCACTGCGCGAAGAACATTAAAATGCCCAAAGAACTGATTGAACTGACTGAACTGAAATTTATGACGTCAAATCAAGTTTACGAAAAAAAACTTATTACAAACACGAATTTAGGTATTTTCATATTAAAAATATCCATGGAACACATTGGGGGATTGCATAAACTGCACACACTGTGAAATGAAGTAGTAAAAGGGGTTTTTTTTCATAAAAACCGGATATAACGGCCTTTTCTCTCACATTTTACCTCAAAATCCTTCAGTTGTAGAGGGACGGTTGTATGATCCTTTTTAAAACGTATTCCACGCAGTGGATGTAAATGAGTATTCTGTAGTATACAGATTTGAAGATGAAAACCCAATGAGAAGAAGAACTTTATTTGAGTCACATGAAAGGAGAAAGGTAACAGGCCACTTATGATGTGGCTCAGTAATATAGAATGTATCGTTAAAGAATATTAATACTTATAATCAGATTGGGGGAATACTGTCAAGTTGACCTTGGAAAATATAGTGTATTAGAAGTGATAGTTTACTCTATTTTAAAAGGAGATAAATAGTCCTTTTAAATATGATTAAACAAGGTTATAAAGCAAAATTCCATTCAAGCTTTTAAAAAAACGTGATGTTAGAAAATTTAATTTTACCAAGTTTTTACGAAATTAATATTGAAAACTTATTTTGGATCACGTATAAAAAGATTAAAAAATTTGGATGGTTGATATTTGCCATCGAAGGAAAAGAGTTTTTAACATATTCAATTTTTTATACATCTTATACCTTATCCCTAATTTGTTTTCATCTATTTGCATATGTTTTTTTATGCTCTTCTTACGGGAAGTCCTTATTACAATTTTAAAACTTCACCTCAGCAACTCAAAGTTAAGGTCCCTCATTTCTATATGTAAGACTGTAATGAAAATTAAAATGCTATTAGCTAACATTTTAACAGAGAATACTATCTGATGCCCAGTGAATATTTCTTGTAAGAAAGGATTAAATAAGATGTGTGACAGTAAAAAATGTGAAAAGAAGAATGCAATGAATGATTATTATCTTATGACACATTGTAAACTATCCAAGAATGTTTGGAAAAATTTTAAAAGGATTATTATATTTTTTCATGAATTCCTAGTGAAAGGTATTTTCTATAAGAAAAGTTTATTAACTTCTTGAACATAAAAACTGCGCATAAGTAGAATCAAAACCGCAGATAAAAAGGAAATTAGCTCATTTCTCACAAAACAACATTAGCACCCCAATCAGTAAGTGTCAGAAAAAACACAAAGGAGATTGCTCCGACGAACAACCCGTCCTGAATTCAAATTAACTCCCAGAATGAATTTCTCTAATTAGCGACTCCTGCTTTTACGCACCTAATTAACCAAGTAACCCCGCAACACATTCATTTCGGAATTAAAGTGAAACTAAAAATGAATTAAAGCGAAGAAAAAGCGACGGAGGTGAGGTAGAGGTTTTTTCCACGCCAAAATCCGGCATTTATCAGCAGGGCCTTATGCCACCCGTTGCGCCATGGTCGTCCATCACAGCCAAAATGTCGGCGGATTTCTCCTGAATTATCTCTTTTTTTAATACTTATTCATCCTTTCCTGAAAAGCGATTCCTGCGCGCGCCGCCATCTTGTTTGTTTTTGCCCCGCTCTTGTTTATTATTTATTTATTTTACGGCCTGTCCTAAAATACTTTTAAATCCCCGATCCCCCGCCGAGTCGCGAAGTTATGTATAAAGTTAGAAGCCCTATCGAACACAATTGATAGACAGAAGAACGCGACTTAAATTCTCATTAGAACGGCCCGGGAAGAAGCGATGTGACGTCATTATTGCCGGAGAGGTTGCCAGATCCGGCAGGGAAAAGAGATGAAAAATAAAGGAGAAACAACTTAAGGCTGGCGCGGTAGAGGAATATATAATGGCGCCGGAGAAGCGGTTCGAGGCTTAAGGAACCAATAGTTTCGAATAATGGGTAAAAGCAAGTAAGTTTGAGAAATGGAAAGGATATACAAGGTGTATCTCACCAACCATCTGTCATTGATTCGGGGAGGGTGTAATGGGGTTTGTGACGTTCTTTTCGAATAATCTTTTCCGGGGATGGTTCCCCATTCGCGGATTGGCTGAGGAAGGCGGCGGGGACACATTATTTTTGGATTATTATTATTATTATCATCATCGTGCGCGATGTTTCGATCGACTGTATCGCAATCGTAATCTTTCCGGAGACTATCGTTTGCTGATGATTTACGCGAGCAGTGGAATGTTCGATTCTGTCTTAGGGGCTGATCATTTCAATGGATATAAAAGTGCAAATCGTCCGGAGTGCTCTTTTTTTTCTTCTTAAGTTGACGCCGGGAGTAAATGGCGTCATTTTCAAAAATGAATGCCATTTCTGTGATGCATATATTATGGTAAAAGTTCTGAGGCTCGTCTATTAGTTGGAATGTTTAAGACCGCATGTTTGCTTTTGTTAAATACTTCTAAAGGACCCGTTTTGAATGTTAATGTTAGAGATTTACAACCCCGTCGTTTAGGTACTTCTTCTTTGCAATGAATAATGGAGGCCATTGGTATTGGAAGGGTTAAGAACAAGATATCTGCAATGCTTAAAACGGTTTCATTTTTAAGACCCGAAAAATCTTAAATTATCACCTTTATCCATACGCATGAATACCAACATAAAGGGATAATCAAAGAGTCATAAATGTTCGAGTTTAAAAACATGCATCTTTTCAGTTCTGCAATGTTCACTTTTTAGAACTTTATTTTATAACAAGCATTTTTACATTTTTAAAGTTTAGTATAGTAAAAAAATTTATTACCCTATATCATTATCCTTCCTATACATTTAAAACAATTTGTTATCAAATATATGTATTTATATATCCCTCATTAAACTAATTTCTTCAAAAATAAGAATTTTTTAAAGTAATTTTTAGAACTTGAAAACTGGTAAAAGAGGAAAAAATCACTTTTACTACTTTTGTAACCAAATTTCGAAAACCTGATACAGTGTTGTTTACTTGTAGAAAATTTTAGATGCTATTTTGGTTTATAACTTATTTAACTAATAACTTATATTAGTTTTATAACTATGAATCAAAATCTGATCCTCTGAATAAAATCTTGTAATAAACCTTATAATTTTTCTTAAAACCTTTAAATATTCTTTTCAACATGAATTTAACTTGGTATTAATTTTTTTTGCACACATAAAATCAAGTCCTGTTCTTTCTTAAATTTTAAACTACATCAAGTTTTTAGGAGCATTTAAATTTCATTGTTACACCTACAAAAAACATTATTTCAGAAGTTATACAGTAGTGTGAATCATATAAGACGAAAAAAAAAACATTTTACCTATAGCTAATTACCTTTGTGTTACATTTACTTTTCAGTGAAAATCGTCCCTACCTTTTTACGATGCCCATAAAAATCGAATTTTCCCCTCAAAGTTTTACATTAACTCGCGGTATAAAGACCAGAATAATAATGAAGAATTTTACTAGCCACCCCATACTTTCCCAGCACAATTGCTCGTAATATCTGGAAACGAACTCCCTAAGCAAATGAACTGATATACTCTCAGCAAAACCGATTCACACACAACTCGGTTCTCTCATTTACCACACTTTTATGAACCAATTCCCGAACTCTCTCAGCGTCCTCCTTAAAAATTCAACAAAGGAAGCGCTCTATCTTCTCATTTGTCTCTTTAGATGAAATACACGCGCTTTTTTCCCCCTCGCCCAACACCATTATTATTCATTTTTAAGCGCACGCCACCCTAATAAAACCTTCCCTGCGCGCACACATACATAATTTAGAGCGCGCCCTCTCCTTACTAGAAAGTAATTTGTAACTCCGCGGAGTAATCGAATGTTAACTTCGGAGTAATAAATGCAATTTATTACCCGAATTACGCCGCGGAGAACAAAGGGGGAGAGGCGCCGTTCCCGTTTTCCGGGATAAATCCCGCTCTCCCGTTTAATCGAAGTGAGGAAAGCGGATTCATTTTTCATGCGCGGCGATATATTTTAATTAGCGCGCTCCGGCTGTAAAACGCGCGATGCGCGGCGCATGAATATTTGAACAGCGCAGTGTGGAGGTTCGCCGGAATTTAATATTCGAATTAATGGTTTATTAAAGGCGGGAAACGCGCGGGGGATTCTGGGAAGGGTTCTTGGCTTGATGTCGAAACGGGGCCATAGACAGGAAATGGTGGTTTTTAGTGAATATGAGTTCAAATTTATATTAATGGTGATTGAACTGAGTTATTTATAAAAATGGTGATTGTTACTTATTCATCGTGTCGTTCAAATTACATTGTTCAACAAATTGAACCTTCAAAATTTTTTCCTTGATGAAAACAGTCATTTCTTATAGATTTTGGGTCGCTGAACACGAAAATCACCATCAAAATTCTCAATGAGCTCGGGTTTTTCGGGGAACGGCCCCTTCCCCTTTTTACGTTTTTTGATGACTTAATGACTTTGAATTCGATTTTCAGGGTCAAAAAGCATTACTTAAGTCTTTAAATTACTCCCAAAGGGACAAGGAAGGTTGACAGTTCTAAAATATGAAATTTTGTTGCAAATGGATAGGTTTAATGAGTTATTACCCCCCTAAAAAGACAAAAAAAAATAGCTAAAAATTATACTAGTTTTTACACGATATTTTTTCCTCTTATTTTTTACCCAATTCATCTTTGAAGGGTCCTAACCCTTCCCCAAGGACCCAAATTTGATGCCAATATGCAGCAATAATTTTTACTAAAAGCGGTTGAGGTGTTAGAGCCCCAGAAGCCCCCGCGGAAGAGTCCGAAAGACTCTGTCAATGGCGTTGTCACTCGCGCGCTCTGGAATTAATATTTATGTTTTGAGAAAAGGTTAAAATAGACATAAGGACATATAAATGCATGGTATATTGAACCTTTTAACACTTGGCCACTAAATCAGTCAAACAGGGTGTTGGGATTACGCGGGTGGAATAGAACTACCGTAGAGTTACACTGTATATGAAATTTTAACTTCAAATTTTTAGAGATGAAAATAGTAATTTCTTACAGATTTTGGGACGCTAAAGACAAAAATCACCCTTAAAATGCTTAATTAACTCTGCTTCTTGGGTAATTCAATTTTTTTCATTTTTTTTATTACATTATGGGGCGTTACAGTTACGATAAACAAACTTCACGTACCGGGTAGATAAATATTAATGTAATAAAATTGAATATTATAATATTATACTTCTATGTTGGAGTGCTGGAAATAATAATAATAATAATTCAAAAACATTTAAGAATTCTAAGAATTCTATTTAAGAATTCTAAGAATAGATTGTAAGTGCTCACATACTCAAAAGTTTTAAAATTCTCAGTCTTAAAACAAAGTTACTATCAAAATATTAATCACACTTTTATAAGTACAACTTCTTAAATCTTAAGATATTTTTTAATATTTCTGCACAAGACAAAAATATTCACCTTTTAAACATTGTTTATGAATTTACTGGAACAGAATGAAATGAAAACAACGTTATTGTTACTTATTGAGTAATTAACGTAATTGGTACCATGTAATAAAGTAAAGTACAGTAAATTGGGTAATTTACTGTAGTTATAACCCGTTACATAATAATTTTTATTGTAATTGTTTTTAAAATGTTTCAATTAAATTTATTAAGTATTCAGTATTCCTCTACTGGTACTTTACTGGTATAAAGAAAAAGAGATAGGTATAATTTATTCTGTAATAATTTATAAAGATAAATGTTGAATTTCAGTAAAATCTACTTTTTTCAGTTCCCTACCACCTAGAAGCGAATCCTGGTTAAACCAAAATCTTAATTTCATAAAAAGTTTTACCAATTGGAATTTATTTTTCTTTTCATTTGAAATATTACAGCAAAAAAAAAATTAAAATAAGTTCAGAAAAAAACTTTATTTTCATTTTGAATTCAAAAATACACGACAGTGCAAATTTATTTGGACTCCAGCCCTACCTTAGACCAAAATCTTATATATTCGCTTTGGTACCACCTCATTAGAAGAGTTATGGGTTAGTTTGAAAACTTTTTGACACTCTTATTTAAAAAATAACCACAACCTTTCATAACGTTATTTAAAATTCCCTATATTCCCTACTATAATAGCTCAAACCCAACCAGTACCGAATCGCGTTATCGAGTGTTGCGCAAAAGGCGGTTATCAGAATCAGCAGCCACTCGCGTATTCCACTTTCCGGCCATAAAAACCAACTGTTGATTTTGCTGACGGTGAGAAATAGCCCCTATAGTTGTCATAACCGTGTGACAACCGGCCCAAGAGCTTGTATATCAGGTGATAAACGCTGGGCCGTAAATCATGACCGCGCTTTTTTCATTTTTTTTTAATAAGAAATGGGAGGCGATCTCTCTTGTGTTTTATAACGCCGCGCGTGTGGATGAATCCGGATGGGGTTCGACCCTTTTTGCGACTGGTTTTGACCTGACACGAAACTGTTTGACATGGTTGTTTCAATGGGTTTGATAAGAAAAGTAGCGAATTTAACAGTAATACGGTGGAATCATATAATAGTAAGCGAAATAAGTATTAATAGTTCGCTATAATATTGATGTCATTAAAATATTAGTCTTTGAGGCTCATTTAGACTTTTCTTTTTCATTTCATCATCCAAAATGACAAGTGTAAATTGTCGTTTCACTCTTCACTCCTCCGGTTTCCTATGCAAATGCGTGCTTCCTAGGTAAAAAACATTCATGATGAACATTTTGAAAGTGAAACAGTGTAAATGAGACTTTAGATGGTACCAGTGAAAGTTCCACCAATACATGGAATTTTCATCATAGCTCTGTTCGACTGTATTAATATTTAAAATCGTTACAATATTATGAAGTCTGGTCATCTTCAATCATTTTGCATCTGATTTTTAAAGAAGATATTAAGATTTATATTATCTAGAGTATTCAAACAATAAAAATACGCCAGATATTTATAAATAATTATTTACAACTTTCTTACGCTATTTTGCCCTTCAAAGCTTGTCTCTATATCTCCCCCGGGCAGGAACGATATATTACCTCTTGAAAATCAAAAGAGTGAAACATCTATAAGCTATGGGTTTTAAATATCATTGCTTCAGTCAGACCAAATATACCTCTCAGAGAAAATCTGGGACATTTTTTTTAACATTTTACTACTATTTTTTAAGACAAACACCACTGTATGAAGACTGCTCAATACTGCTATGAGTAAACTTTTTCCTGGAAGGAATCTCCTAGCAATTAATACCATGTATAAAGATAGTCCCTTAGAATTCATACGGGACATATACCTCATTAATTTCACTCATTATGTTTAAAATTCCTACTCAAAGCTCATACTCAAACAAAAAAAATTACTTCACCACAATATCGTAGAAGTCTTTACTGTATTGTAAATTATTTTCTAACTAACCACTGATTCATTTTTTATGGGTATTGTCAATCCTTTGATATTAGAGCTAAATTCTTAATCCATTTATTTGGCAATTACATCCTAACTGCTCTTCCACAACGATATCGACATAAATACTCCACCCCCCAAACCACCCTCACCTCAAACTGTCTCTAAAAGAACGCCAACCCAGCCCCAAGTACACTCCAAACATCCCTTTATCGAATTTCCCATCCAATATCAGAGCGATCTCAAGTACTAATAAATAAAAAAACCTAAGGAACGCCCGAAAAAATCACCTAAAAATCGATGCCCGCTATCTATCCATTCCAGTCACTATGGCAACCACCTCCAACGTGACGGGGCTTATCGAAAGGGGGGTGTATAATTTACGACGCCCCCTATTTTTTCTTTGCCCCCTCCCAACGTTACTTTGTTAAACGTCTTATGAGGTACGATATTGTCTTGCGTGTGACATAAATATTGCGATTTCACGGTTTTTGCGACTGTTGCCATGGGAGTGGAAAATTTTGATTTGTGGAATTGCAGAGTAGATAGACGTAGTTTCCCTTTAATTTTTGTATGTTTTTATGGGTAAACTATAAAATTTATAAAAGGGTAATACTTGACAATGAACTTATTAAATATATTATTGTTTGATAAATTTTGGAGTTTTATTAGATTTTTTAGCTTTATAATGTTAACGTCACTGAAAACTACATTAAGAACGGTCTCATTTTTCACTCAACGAAAAAAGTGTTGCATGGTCTCATTGCATTTATCTTGGATATAAATAATATCGAGTCTCTATTTTAAATTTGTCAGGTATACACATACTTTTATTATCTTAAACTAGTTCTTAATTGCCAGCCAAGCCATTATTATTATTTTTTTATTTAATATTAAATAGTACATATTTTTTTTTCTTCCACTATCTCTTTTTTTTGTCCCATATTATATTTTTATTATTTGATATTCTGTGACCCCATGGACGGGTGTTTGCCCCTTTGGGAAATAAAATTCATTAATAATTTGGGACATCTATTGTGTTATATGTATTTATGTATTAGTTTTGTTTTGTTCTATTGTTTCTTGTTCTTGTTAATAAAATTTGAAATTTGAAATTTAATTTGAAATTTGGTTATTTTAAAGTAGTAGTTAATGAAGATAGATGCAGCATAATATATACATATTTTACATAAACTTAAGTTTGAAGCTTAGTTATGTTAGTTGTTTGTTTAGTGTTTATTTGTTAGTTGTTTAGGTTAAAAGCTAAACTATTAGTGCGTTTATATTATGCTATTTATTTAATCCTAATAATATTATCTATATTCTTGCATACATAACATGATAATTTTTTAACTTTTTCAACTCACTTTTTTAATGTTTTTCCAGATGTATATGACATATACTTATAATAAACTAAATCTTTAAATTTAATGTTCAAAAGATAATTTTAAAATGTTTTATTTTCATTAGAACCATTTCAAAAAATGTTTATTTGTATCAGGACCTGGGCCATAAAATTGAAATCGACCAATATTTAGAATAGTCCTATGGAAAAAAAAAAAGAAAACAAGAATGTAATTTTTGTGAAAGTCGTGTTTTTACATGATATTTGTATGTAACTACGACTGTATGCAAGAAAGTATATGATATACTTTTTTAGCAATGATAAACAGAATTGCAGATGTTAAAAAAGCTTAGACTACCTTTAAATGATTTAGATACATTCATTTTAATGCAGACGAAAAAAAAATTATAAACTATTATTATTATTATATTTAATATAAAGTGAGGTAAATAATACTTTTACATTGAATGTTATGCAAGATAATATCAACTGAAAGACAGCAATAAAATTTTCAATTTTATGTGTTTAGTTATCTATGATGACAAAGTCTTATCTA
The DNA here is from genome assembly GCA_963680715.1 of Tetragnatha montana. Classification (NCBI taxonomy): domain Eukaryota; kingdom Metazoa; phylum Arthropoda; class Arachnida; order Araneae; family Tetragnathidae; genus Tetragnatha; species Tetragnatha montana. The sequence continues at coordinate 19,900,710 of OY796683.1, forward strand.
TGGTAATTCATTATTAGTTTAAAACTTTTTAAACGTGAATAACCGAATTTCTATAAATTATAAACCATTCCAAAAATCAAGAGAATCACATCACTTTAGAAGGAAGCACTGATTTCAATGATATCATTCAACATTACCAAAGATATTAGATAATCTTGCACTAATTTTCCCTTCCTTTATAAATGGACGTAATGAAGTGAACAACATACTTTTATAATGCTACTTTACTGAATGGAGCTCTACGCTATCAGGAGAAATCATTCTCGTTACGGGAAAAATCAAAAATTGCCCAAACCCTTATGGTTCCAGGCCTAGTAATGCTTTAGTAGTAATCAGAAGCAATAGTCTGGGGAAGGAAGATAATAGCAGATGAGAATTTATGGTGTCCTTAGGACCCTTTTTCTTTACCTAAAATCCCGGAGCTTATCACCAAGCCTATTGAGCTTCAATGTCCGATGTTGTTTTCAACGAAGGTGGTTTATTTCGAATCTGGTTTGAAGCCTGGAAGAAGCTTGTTCGTATGATGGGGATAGAATAACGAATTATTCAATGAAGGGAACTGGATAACTCAGGTTTTTACGGGAGGAAGTATAAATAATTTACACTGTGGTAACACAAATCACCATTAACTGTGTTGATTGCTATTTATCAAAGATAAAATTTATCATGAATTTTTTAAAAATGTATTACAGTATACCCTCGTCATCTCTATAACTTGATGTTTCTAAAGCCTATATATCTCTAAAAAGTATTTCCCCCTTGAAATTGAATATTTCCCTTGTATCTCGAAAACTCGTTACCTCAAAATTATTTTCGATTTCGAGATGTGGATTTTGTACTGTAATACAAACCAGAAAAGTGTTCTGATGTTTCTTTCAACACATTTTAATTCTTCCTACATAATAAGTTCAAAACGATCTTTCGAAAATCACAAATAATTAAATTAAGTATTCAAGGGATATTAACATCACTCACTGCTAGAAAAGTCAACGAATTCATCATTTGCATTAAGAATTTTACAAGATAAATTCCATGAAAATAAAGTGAAAGAATTTTCTTACTTTTTGAGTGATGCGAATTCAACTACAGATTTTTCCCCCAAATGTATTTCTAAATACGAAAAGGGATTTTTAAGACTGACATACATTAAACTGATAGGAACACAAACGACTACACTGTGTAGTTAACCTAAATTTTGAACCTTTAAAAATGCCACAAAATAAATTTCTTACAAATCTTTTTTAAAAGAACATTGCATTCTGTTATCCAATTTAGGAATTTGCAACAACAGTGGGTGAAGATAAAGATTGGAGTTAGCTCTTTGCTTCTGCAAGAATCTGTGATTCCTCTATTTGTTTCACAAGGTGGCCTCACCGCTATAAATCTGGATACGAGGAAATGGTTGTCTTGCATGAAAATTAGTTAATTTGGCTCCATTGTGTTAAGAAATCTTCTTTAATACTTCCCAATTTCCTTAAAAATTTTACACTAAAACAATGACCATTTAACAGAATTTCCAGGCTATAGAAAAAGGTATTTAAAATTTAATAAACTTATCAATGTTTACACTTTTGTATTTATGATATTCAACATTACCTTTGTCAATTATAACTGGGAGTTAATTTTTAAAACTCTTGTCCATTAATTGGTTGTTTTGAAAGCAGTGGGGTATTTATTAATATCTGGAGAGCGTCAGTTGGCTTTAAACAATGGGTTTCTTCTAAAGAACCTCAGAGTAAATCCCCACAATTTATGATTATGCCTCCACAAACAAAGCTTTTTTGAGGCGACTCAACAAACCATATACCATCACTCCATTCTCACGCTAGTTCCCCCCCCCCCCCCCAAACAACACTTTTTCATTTAAACTCACTTAAGCATTTCTGAACAAAAATCAACAACAACAAACTCGGCTTAATGAAGCAGCGCAGCAATTAACAAGTCGGCTGGCTGCGATTTGAATACAACGCAGCAGCTAAGTGGAAATCGAAGCGAGAACCACTTTGCATGTCAATTAACACTGCACGGGAAATTAAAGACAATTCAACAACTCTTTCGCTCCGGGCGCGTATAACGTAATTAGAATCTTAAGACGCGCCAGCGCCTGATTAAAACTCTTTTCGACGCCTGATAATCCCCGCCGAAGCCGTCGGATTAACAATCTGTGCAGTTTCAAAAAGGACTGCATCGCAATCGGAGCACAATCAGAGGGGCCTCTCTATTGATGGTATAAATATTCGCCTCCTCGCGCGCCTAGGAATAATTAAAGACTGCAGCGGAATATTTCGCCTTAAAATCTTTCCAATTTAAATTTCAACGTTGATTTCCGCGCGCTAATTTGGCAACAGTGAGGCACGGTTTCTCTTTTCAAGAAGGCTTGAACAATGTCGGAGAGTGATTAGGGATTCGACTTGTTGATATTCACTCAGTCGAGCTGTAGTAATTCTTCGCGATGCGTTCTTCGGATTTTGAGGTTTTATCGCTCGTGACCCTTTAATAATTGACGTTGCCGGGTCTTGTCATTTCCAATTAAGGGACCCTCTTTTCGGAATAAAGAAGAAGGGTGTTTCGATACTCTAAATATGACGGGAAACAATTAGGTACTAATGCTTTTAAATTGCGGGAGTGATTTAAACGCTCGACTTTTATCGAGATGCTACTTAAGATTCTGACTGATTCTTTAGCGTATTTAGCACCTTATTGAAAGACGTGAACTCTTAAAGTGAAGCTGTTAAACTGTATGTCAATTCATATTAACTGTTACAAAGATTTAAATGATCTTGTCTTGATATTTGACAGTGAGGATAAGGGGGAATTAAAATGTCATATGAGATATTCTTAATTACATGAAAGTCTCAGATAATACTGACGGTCGTTTCAAAACATTTCCAGACAGTACAGCTTCTATCTAGAATTAGGAGCAAAGTTTACATTTCAAGGTATACAATTAAATTGAATAATGTTAATTTTTAGTTGGAATACTTTTAATTTGATAAGTTATTTTAAAACTAGTTACAATTGTTTATGATGATATGAAATCTTGGGTTTGAATTATATCAATTAATTAATAATTGCATTGAAAGTGAAATTTATAAAGGTAAATCAAGATGTTATACCTGAAACTTCTTAAGGATTTTGTGAAATTTATAAAGGTAAATTAAGATATTATATCTGAAACTTCTTAAGGATTTTGAGATATTTTAGAATTGGTAAGCACAATTAAAAACTTTAGCTTTATACAAATCCTTTTTCAAAAATATTATTTGAAAATATATATAAAACATTTTTGAATATGACTTTGTGTACTAAGTTAAAGTCATTCAAGAAATTTTAGTAAACATGCATATCATCTTGCTCACAAGTACGAGAAAGTTGAACTTTCTTGTATTTGAAAAATTTTAGTAGCACTTTTTTCAATTAATGGAAAACTATCTATCAAATAAAGTTACGATGTAGACAATATTGCTAAACATTTATGGTTTCATTGAAGAACTTTTTTGTAAAGCTCAGTAAACGGTTTGTTTAAGAATATGATTATGTTATATTTATTTTAAATTAAGGTAAACAAACTATAAAAGTTTGTTCCAGCTTAAGGAATTTACCAGTGTGTGAATAACACACTACTTTATACACTTTTTCATACCTTTTAATAATCTTTCCAATTAAATTATTCGCATCTAACTAATGAAATTAGAAAATAAAAATAATTGTAGCTATTCATTAGAAGTAGCTCGAGAAATCATGCTTTTTTTCAATTATTAGATTCATAAATGATGACAGAAATAATTAAGTTTATAAAAATAAAAGTTAAAATCCAAAAATTGCAGACGAGCATTTGCACAGTTAACCTCTACTCAAATCGAATATTCCATTCCATTAATTACACTCTAAACAAAAAAACACTCTCAATTAATACTCCCACTTCGCTCCTAAAACCTCCCACAAAATAAAGAAACCCGCCGAACCACAACCGAAACGAAAACTCAAAAAAGGCACCCGAGAAAAAAGCCATCATCGCACCACTAATAACGACGACGACGACGATGATGATAATAATAATAATAATAATAATAACAACAACAGCAGCAGCAAAAAGCACGAACGGCAGAAAGAAAAGCAAACGATGAAAATGATTCCAAAGAGCAAAAAAGAAGCGAGAAGAATGATCCAAATTGCCCACCGCCGTGTCTCACATGCCGTCATCTGCTCTAAGCAACCTCAATCCTGAGGGATTTGATGGCTGAGATCCTATAATCCGAGCGAATGATACCTTTTCTGCACTTTTCTTCCCTAATTAGAAGAGTTTTCTCTCCTTTTTGGAAAAGCTCTCCTAATGCGGGAGGAGCTTAAATACATTACTATGCCTAATTAAACACGCTCTATGCTTTTGATCAATGGCTCAAGAGCTGGCTTCTTTGATTTTCGTTCTGCAGACGAATGGTAGCTTGTTGCTCTTGGGTTTTTTTTTGTGGTTATGGTTGTTTTGTTTTGGGATGGGAATGTTCCAATAGAGAGTGGGACGTGAGAGTGTTTGGGAATTTGAGTTTTTTTTTTTAGATTGATTTTTGTAATTGCGTTTTTTTCTCGCTTTCCCTTTTCTACGGTGTTAACTTTTATTATTGTCAGTCTGAATTAATCAGTGGTGAAATTGCTTTTCGTGGTGCCACAAAGATATTTCATTCTATGTCATTATTGGTTTTAATATTCTGTATGAAATTGGAAACTGTTTTTTTTTGGGGGAAACACCATGTGTAAAAAAAATTGTGCTTTACAATTTAGGAAAATAACGGTAGTGCGCTAGGTTAGAGCGTAATAGACGTTAAAACAAAAAGTATATAATTAGCAAAAATTTAATAAATGGATATGAAAACGCACTTACATTGAGTGTAATTTTTTACGGACTCTGGAGTTCAATTTCAAGCTAATTATTTTTAGTCTATCAGGAAAAATATACAAGCCAAAACGAATATCCCCCCAAAAAATTTTCATTAGAAAAGAATTTTTTTTATAAAACGTTTATTTTAAATTGTAACATACCTCTTTTGCAACTTTGATTAAATTATCTATTTAAGTGCTAAAAAAATATTGAGACAAATAAAACTGTGAATACTTTTGTATCATCCATATAAATAAGTTTATATACTATCAAAGCGTATTCATTTTCATTGTTACTATGTTTATTTTTTAAAAAACTAATTAACATTTTGTAATTTATGAAACTCCCACAATCGTAATGTTTTAAAAGTTCTTCTAGAAAATTCTTCATCTTTAAATAGTTTTGATAGTTTTCTTTCAAGATTATAGTTTTTAGTAAATCCATTCATTTTATTTTCATAACTTTAAAATGCTTAATTTCACTATTTATGCACATTTCATCTGAAATTTTTGCTGTCATTCCAACAAAAAAGTTATGGAGAAATTTTAATAATAATAATAATAATAATAATAATAATAATAATAATAATAATAATAATAATAATAATAATAAAAAAAAAATTGATATTTTAGGTTTTATAAAAATTTTGCGTAATTTTTTAATAAATCGTAAAATATCAACTTATTTAGAAAACTAAAAATTATTAAAATTTGTTTCTCCAAAAAATTCGAATAGCTTCAATTTATTTTGCAGGATCAATGAAGTTTACAGAGAAAAAGAGGGAGGACTTTCGTAAATAGAGCATCTCGATCACTCAGAAAGCCCGCTAACACAATTTGCTTTCTCCTGCAAGCACCATGTTAGGTAAGTATTTCCACCTACTAACTGCATTCGCGGGAAAGATAGTTTTACAGGTTACTCGGTAATCGTATATTGTCACGTTTTGGTTGCATCTAAATTTGAGATACAGTAATAAAAAACCTTAATGCGTTTTTTTTTCAATTGAATAATGTTTTTAAAGAATTTAAATGAAAGCTTTCGGAAAATGGTTTAACTTTTTACACGAGTTTGGGAAGTTGTTTTCAGACAAATGTTTCATCAGTGAGGAAAAGTCAACAAACTATGCGGGAAAATTTCTGTACATGTGGGTTGTCCTTCCAAATTTTTACAGCCGTGTGTTTTCTTAGATACGAATTTTTACCTTCGCTTGGTTTTAAAAGGAAGATAGTAGCATTTATAAAACCCATTAAAGATAATACTAATCTCTAAAGGTTTGTTTTATTAAATTTTCAGTATATACAGTTATTTACACAAAAAGTGAACTTATTGCACATCGTCAATCGTATTAAGTAAAAGTATTTTCCATCTTTTAATTAAGAGGGGAAAGTTCCTTCAAATATTTTAGACATCCCTTAGTGTGTTTAGAATTAACATTATGATTTCCAATCGTACTCGTCTTTCTAAGCATTAAGTATATTAGTATGCAAGTAATTAATCGCTTTGCGTGATTGGGAGTAATATATAAACGCGCACATGTTCTTCCAAATAACAAATCTCACAAACTTTACCAAAACGTCACTCTCAATTTCAAATATTCGCAAAACCACTTCCATTCAAATCAATGCTATTCAGACTAGCTGTAAGCCCTCTACGAAATTCTGGTTAAAGCATTAGCCTCTCGTTAAATTCCCAAACCAGAACCAACACCGCCATATACTACAGCACTCAAGAAACGTCGTCAAATCCTCCATACGACTCCCAACAACTCTCAACTAACACCATCAAGTAAGGTTCGCATCAGAATTTCACCGAACAGAGACGTTCCATCCAAACTCAACTCCAAGAGGCGGAAAAGTACGACTTTAAACCCCCAAACCGAGGATTTGGAACGTTCTCCCAAAGACGGAAGTGAGGCCCGTGCATTAAAACCGGAGCTTCCCCTTTACTTCCCGAAAATTCTTCACTGGGGCTGTCACCACCGACCGCCGCCACACAATGCTAATTCCTCCCGACACCGCCTCAATCTTTTGTTAACCCTAGCGGTAAATAAACAACTCCACTCAACTCTCTCTCTCTCGAGGGGGTGGTCATCCCCGGGATTAAGCCCTCCCGACGACAATTCTAAATATTTATGAATGGCATGAGACAAAAGCAAGGCCTCCCGAAAGGGTTGGGATGACCCCTGCGGAGAGAGGGAGTTTCCACCCCCTTTTCGAATAAAGCAAGATAAATCGGCCTTCCCTCTGCGTGCGCTTCCACGCTCCGGCTGGCACGGGGGGCGTCCCTCCCAGACGATATTAATAATGAACTCCTGGCGGGCATTGGGTCGGAATCGTTATACAGCCCCCTTAGCAGGGGCGCTATATATTAGGAGAACAGACTAATGCTTTAAACGTGCCTGACATAAAGGCTGGAGACTTGTGACTTGGCGTAATTGGAACTCGGGCGGCGGTGTTTGTCAAGGTGTTGCGACGTCGCGTTTTGTCACGGAGGGGGGATTGGGGGTGCTAAGTGCGTTTAATTTGTCATGAGGATCTTTGGGGGGGGGGAGGGAAAAAGGTAGGGTTTTAATTGTGTAATTTGATCTGGTAATTACGGTTTTTTTTTCGTCTGTTACAATTAGACCATTCATTCTGAGAAGTTAGGATTTAATATTGGGAATTCAGAGTTAAGTTTATTTGTTGCTATTAATTTTATTCTTGGTTTGAAAGTTGTTAACTGTATGTAAAGTTGTTGTAAACTTTGGTTAAATAAGTTTCTGGAACAATATAATGTGCTTTAGATTCGAACAATTTCTCCATAAACGATATGAGGGTGATCGATTTCGGAATAGAATAAAATACAATCAGTATGAGTATACTAACTGAAATAAGATTTCTTGGAGGATCCATTTCACTAACTTTTATATAACTTTTAAATTATCTTAACTTTTCTCTTACTCTTCATTGAGTTGATAGGTGAAAAAGAATTAAATGATCCTTAACATAAATATTTCTCAATTTTGTTAAGCATATTTTAGAAGATTCATTTCAAGAAAACCCCCTTCAATTAAAATTTCATTGTTTTAAATAAGAATCCTGAAATAGTTATTTAGTGTGAATTCAAACCAATTCAATGAGTTTTACCTAATTATAATGGGTTTCTTCTAAATGGTAAAAAAAACACATAATTTTTAAATTACATCATCATTTAATTCACACATTTTTATTATTAATAGCTTCATCTTTAAAGGAAAAGTAATTGCTCATTTTATGTAAAACTTTCTTAGAGAATGACTGTTTAAATAACTATTGCTAATATTTTTTTTTCCGAAAATTGACACTAAGTTCATACAACAACCATACTTAAAAAGCTCGCTGATAATAATTTTCTTTCTCAACAAAGATTTGACTTCCAATACGTATTTCTGATCCTCTAGAGTTACATATACCCATACCGGAGTTACCCTACGATACACTCAAACACGATTTCAAAAACCCTTCATCCTTTAGATCCCCAACGTACACTTCAATCCTAAAAAATATCACAACCGACCCTCCCGATCCCCCTAACTTTTCACCGAAACGTCAAAACACCAGCTACACCCATCACGACCCCCTCGAAAAATCATCCACTAAATCAATCCTCCACAAATCTCAAACACAGAAATCCTCTACAAAAACTCCACAAGCGAGAAATTCCAACACATCGCGCAAACTTCCAGACGAATTTCTGACACTTACTCTACCCCGACAAAAAAAAAACTCTGGTAGTACCAAAAAAAAAAACTCTAGTCCCAAGGGAGAACAACAGCAAAAGGTTCTACAGATTAAGGACCGACAGAGCAGCGTCAGATTCGATGCGACAGCCCCGGGAGTGGAAGATCTCCTATTGGACGACTAACTGGACTGTCTTTTGTTGTGTGTCGCATTCCCGTTTCTTGCCTTTGTTCATCAATATCAACTGAGCGGAGTCTTGATTTAAAGGGGGAGGGTGTTGGAGAGAAAACAATTTGGTGTGACGAGGAACAAGAGTTCTGGACAGCGGCCGGACTCTCTTGGGGAAGGTCCGCTAATATGGAAGCTGTCATTCATTTTGGGACGGTATTGTTTTGGGGTGGAATTGTTTCAGGGGTTTTTTTTCGTGCTTATAGTAGTATACAGAGGAATGTTCAGGGGATTTTTATTTCGTGGGTATGAACGACCCAGTGACGTTCTTCGTGTAATAAATGGGCGATGATGATGATCTCATCATAATTTCAATAAAAGTAATGTGCTTTATAAATGCAAAACAATTAAATTATTGGTTTGTTGCAAAAAATATAGGGCTTTTTGAGCTATAGATGTTTTTTCTGGATAACAAAATGACTTCTTATTTTAGTGCATTAATGAATATTTATGAGTATATCTACTTTTAGCCGCATAAAATATTAACTTTTGTTAGGTGAAAACAGAAGTTTGTTCAAAATAGCAAAATCCGATTCATGTTGACATGATTTATAATAACATCCATGTTTTTAAATTTTTTCCAAAAGGGCATTAATTATTAACGTTACCCTTAAAGATTATTTTTGAAACAGATAGTTGTTTAATATATACGTAATCTGATTCTCGTCCAGCTTGAGTAAGGCAAATGCTTAATACTGCACATGTATGGTGAACCTAAAACATAAAGTGCAGATTAATTTTTATGAGATGCTTCATAAATAAATGCCAAGTCGTAATGTTTTAAACGTAAGAAAAGCTACTCAATCAAATTTCTTCTGACTTAAAAAGTAGTGTACAATTCTTCGGAAAAAGTTTATTAAATAAACTTCGGTTAAACAAGTTAAAGGATACAAGTAACATTACTAACAAATTATATAAATTCTTTCAATCTTGATTTTCAGTTAAATAATAATCGGTTTGGATTACTTTTCCATTGTCCAGGATCAATTAAAGCTAAAAAAATTAATCCACAGTAGATTTTTACGTAAGGACACTACTGGTCTATATTGTATAAGTCCAACGCCCACAGATTTCCAAAACCAATTTTCCCCATCACCACCCAAAACACAAAAAACAACTACCCAAAAACACACAGAGCGGCCACCCAAATTAACCACCCCAGCGCCCCCTCCGGCAGAGGAGAGGAAATATTAACTTTTGATTGGAATTGACGCCGGAACGGGTGATAAATGGACGCCCCGTTATTGGAAGCGGCCGATGATTGGATCGGCCGGACAGCCGACCGGACGCCCGCTGCGCCCCGTTATTGCTGTTGCGCCCTCTGATAGATATGGCAATAAAAAACGCCGCCCCATGGTTAGAGATGGATGGACGATAAGGTGACAATGGACGGACGCGTGCAATATGGGCGGGATGAGAGATGGGTGGGTTATTAATATTTTCTGGGGGACATGTGTCTCGGGTTTTGTTTTGTTGCGGGTCCGGTTCCGGTAATTTGAGGAGGGGGTGTGAAGTTTGATTGAATTTTTTTGGAGGGGTAATTTGGTCTGGAATGATAAATTTTCTTGGCAGTGTTTTGTAGTGATGAATGTTAAACCAAAATATATTTAAAATTAAGTTTAATTTAAGTGAAACATGATGGAAGAATAAGTAATTGTATAACTGCGCTAGCGCAACTTGGCATAATTCAATTTCCCCAATTTTTCTCTCCGTAACACGCTTTTCTGTGGATGATATGATAACAAAACTGGTGGCTGCAGCGATTGAAGTTTGTGCTGAACATGAAACAGATATATAAAATAGACGACAAGATCCTTAGAAGACTGTAGTTTAGCTTGAAAGGCTATTTTGAATATTATTAAAACAACGAAAAAAAACCCAGATATTTCAGCAATGGTTTTGAAAGGAATCCTGGTACTTGTTTAGTTTTTGGAGCGATTGCATGTTTATCTACATTACTTTTGTCGAGAACAACGAAAAATTGTTTTAGAAAAAAAAACGCTAAGAAAGACGTATAATACTGAAACTTTTGCATCATTATGTCTTACGATTTCAATCTGTTCAACAGAGAGTATCTTGACGATAGAGGTTTACCATTTTTGAGTAAGGTATAGGTGACTCGTAAAAAATAATTTTTCCAAAAGGGCACATCGACTCTGAGAATCACTAAGCAGGAAAAAAATGGTAATTCCTCATAAGATTTTTTATTGATTTAATTATACAAATTAGTATTAGTTTTGAAGGAGATATAAACACGTAAAACCAGAAACATTGCATTGTAACAGAAGGTTCACAACGTTCTGGGTCCACTGTTGAAAGGTTCAACTGCCCTAACACAATAAAATGATGCCTAGTATATACATACCGCGTATAGTCATACCGCCAGGAGAATACCCTTTGACGCCTTATAAATATTGTCAATTCAAGCGACGACAGGAAGAAAGAACACACCACTTTTTAATTTTTTATATTAGTTCAATTATTATAAGCCATATACTAAGCCATTTATCGTACACTAATGTTTTGTAAAGAAAATTGCATTAATCTCAATGATATGGTTATGCATAATACGTATGAACAAAAATAGAACAGTTCTCCATTTTACCATAATCTCTAATTGCTAAATTGAGTTTGATTTCGTTTTACAGTTTTACAGTACAGTTTAAGGTTTAAATGTTGAATTTTTTAAAAAAAAAAATTCAATATGGTCTCTTGAAGTAGGTTTTGAAGGCATGAAATGTTTTGTCCATTCATTAATGATAAGTGAAGTATCATGAAAATGATGTCTTATTGAAAATTATATTTAAATTCCTTTTTTATGATATAAGATGTATGATTATTTTATGAAAACTTGGTATTTAAAGTTGAAATTGCGGTTAATCCATTAGACAAATGTTTAATTATAAATGAGGTTTTGAATAAAAATAAAGAGTTAGGGGATAATTTAAATGTTAAGTTTAAAGCAATACAGAAAAGATATTCATCAATATTTACACAAGTTGTGTTTCAAAATCGGATGACATTATTTAATCAGAAATCAATTATATATAAATTTTTTTGTTGATGTTCTGTAAAAACAGAATTTTTGAAAAAAAAAATCTGAAACAAATGTTTGAGCACCAGAAAAGAAACTTATATGAGTATAGTTTCTTCACCGACTACAAAAATCCAGTGCTGTTAGCTTGTTTTTTGTTTTAATGGAAAAAAAACTTTACCCTAAACATGATTCTAAAAAAATCTGACAATTGTAAACTTTCCTTGATAAATAGAAAATATGGTTAACTATGGGTACCCAAACTTTCTTTTTAAAGATATTCACTAATCGCAAAAATAAGGAATAACTTTGCAGAAGTTCACTCGGAAACCTACGCTCAAAATCATAATCGAGAGTTCATACAAGACCCTCTATACGGGCTGTTTCAAAAATCCGTTTCAAAGCTTTTATTTGGAATCAACGAGCTAGGGTCATGCAAGTAAGGTTATCCTCTATTTACGTGATTTTAGGAGGTAGATGACTTTCAACGCCCCTAGCGGCGAAATAAGAAATTTAAATAAATTTAATTAAAATACTTCAATATGACGCTTTTGATTCATCTCCTTTAGTTTTTTTATTTAACTTTTTAACTTTCTTATTCTTATTTCTACGCTACGGGTGCTGTAGGTCATCTCTATGGGTTCTCCATGGTCACTTACCTAGGAGTACACCTTACTTCCATAAACTAAGGAGACTTTGGTTCCAAATAAAAGCCGTGAAACGGACTTTTGAAGCACCTTGTATAGATGGACTCACAACTCGTAGGGCTAAATCAGTCAAACTTAGGGCTAAATCAGTCAAACTTAGGGCTAAATCAGTGAATTTGCAATGTTAAATCTAAGGAGCTTAAAAGCCTACTTTCTTAACTCTTCGAGTTTTTATACTCTTAAAGGCTTATAGTATAAACATTCTACGTAGATACCAAAAATCTTTCAATTATTACCATCGGTTTTAACCACCGAAAGAAATTTCTTATGCTTCACCATTTTAACTCACCACTTATTTAAAGAAAATATTTATTTTAATGACTGTAAAAATTTTTGCATTGCTAGTTATTCTTCCTATTGGTGTACATAAGTAAAGCATTAACGTATTAGCTGCGTTTCTGCTAGGCGAAAGCAAGGTATAACTGTCCTCCTCGAATAATAGCATATCTAATAGTACAACTAGACGCCTCCGTTTCAGAGCAAGCTCCTGTTTACCGTAACTCTTCTATACTATACTAGACAGCAACTTAAGTTGACCCTAGGACGTCACAAACAAACAAAGTAGTTTCCATCGCGGTGTCTGAATTTTGAGTGAAATGAAGAACGTCAATTTAAAAATATTATTATTTTGTTAAACCCATGTATATATATAGCGTCTTTTTATCACGATGTGCTTACCTAAACTCCTCAGAAACAACCCAACAGGCTTTTTGTTTACCCATTTTCTCCTTCCGCGTAGTGACGTACTGGGTTCAGGAAACTTTGCTGTCGAGTATAGCATAAACATAAAAAAACCCGCAAAGATATCTATTTTAAAAACCGATTTGAGATCTCGATTTGTTTTTTTTTTGTAGAGTGCCAAAATTTTGAATTATACAATACAAGTATGGGGACTGAAAATTCGCCGGCTTAGAGGAAATTATCAAAATTCTATGTGTATCTGATTCTATTACAAAACTCTAAATACTGTATGTAACTTTTGATGAGCGGCATAAAAGTGAATGGTTGCAATTATTCCAGAAATAGTAAAATATTTTCATTTATTATATTCGAAGAGTTCTATGGTTATTTAACTTTTTATGCAACAGAAAGGTAATAGTAGCAAATCCAAATCTTTTAGGTTTTTCGTCCAAATCTTTTGGTCTGAATGGTTGAGATCTTACTTTTTTGTAACTTTATCGTAATGAAAAAACTTCTACTGTTAGCAAATTTTTAATCATAAATTTCTTATTTCATTGAAAAAAAGAAGGGAGTTAAAAAGTTGAAATGATATTTTTAAGGAAACCAAGAATTTATGTGGGCTGAAAATAATACTACTTTCGCACCGTTCCAGAATTTGTTACTATGTGGGATTGAATCTTCGATTTAAGCTCAGGGATATCTAAAATCAAAGGTTATCCAGGGGCTGCAGCCTCCAAGAATTAAACAAATCTTCTGATTTTATTAAAAATTTCTTCATTAATTTGAATTTTATCTACTCATTTTTATGATAAAAAGTTACAATAAAAAATCGATGCTATTTAAAAAACTTCATTCACCCTTTTAAATCTTAAAAAGTCAGGACACAATACTGACGTTTTGGACCCTTGGCAAAAATACTGGAATTTTTACACAATTAGTTCACATTGTAAACATTGAGTCTTTGGGGTTGGAAGGTAGAGATTTCCTCACACAGAAGTGTCTGAATTTCTTTTATGAACCCCTATAAAAGCACCTAAAATCACCTTAACTTGAAAACAGACAGAGAGACACCGCATACCTAACTTCAATTACCTCTCACAACATTAACATATCACATTACTCACCGAAGTCAATCCTCACAGGAACGCCAACGAGACAAATCGAACAAACCCAAACCTCGGCATCCCCCGACCCCTCGCTAATTGAGCGTGCCCACACCACCCCCAGCGGACAAAGGGACAGAGGTGTCGAGCGTCCCCCTCTGGGTCCCAGGGGTCGCCAGCCCGGTTATGATTCTCATTAGGGCTCCATTCTTTTTGCGTTAGATTGCCCTTTTTCGGGGGAAGGGGAGGTGTTGAATCGGGGGTTATTGAGTCCCCCGACCAGATTTATGTGTTCGACGGGGTGCTTTCGATTGTTGGTTCGGGGGTGGGTGGTTGTGATTTTTTTGTGGAGGTTTGTTGAATCAACCTGTTGTCGGGGTGATGACTGTTGAGCTGTAGATTGGAATGGGATGGTGAAATATGGGGTGTTGAAGGGGAGTTCGTTTTGTAATTTGGATCGAATGTGAGTGTTACATTATTATTCCCAGATAGCACAGAAAGATTGAAAAAAGATTGAATCAAACTTAAGCGCTCAAGCTTGATAAACCTGAATCAAACTTGAAAAATACGGTAGTGTAGCTGTATTTAATGTGTATAGTTGTACCACGGCGATCTTGAATCATATCTAAATAAGGATTGAATTTTCATGCTTAAAGGTAACATTTTTCAAGATAGAAGTTTCAATGATTTTCCAAATTTGAAATTTCGAGCGAAAACGCTGTAGTTTAGCTGTATTTAAAGTATACAAGGCAAACTTGAATCCTATCTAAAAAAGGATTGAATTTTCATGCTTAAAGGTAAGCAGTATTCATGATAGAAGTTTCAATGATTTTCCAAATTTGAAATTTCTGGTCACCTTTAAGCTTGAAAATTTAACCCATTTTTTAGCTGATTATTTCAATGATTTTCCAAGTTTGAAAATTTTGTTTCAGTTATTGCTTAGTTCAAGCCTGAACAATGCTTTAGTTTTCTTTCTTTTTTTTGTTTTACTTTTCCCTCCCGCGTTATAATGCGGGTGGTACTCAGTTTTTTTTTAAACTTTATTTTTTATTGAGTACATTTTCACAACAAGCATTTTCACAAGCAATTTACAATTTTTTGAAATACGTAATAGTACATTGATATCTCATAAAAAATAATTTAAAAAAATAGATAACTCATAAATTCTATAAAATTCTTTGGAAAAAAAATCAAAATATTTTAGTACTTTATAATAAGAAAATACATGATACCATAATAATTTTGTTACTTTTTTCGATCGGACCTAACTGAAAAAAATATCAATAAATTATGAAAGAATTACAATAATATTGGTACTTAAACACTGTTTTTCCTTGTATAAAGCTACCAGCTGAATCCTTACCAGTGCTACAGCCGTTCAAATACTGAAAATACTAGAAGCTGTTCAAATACTAGAAGCTGAAAGAAACTTGCTTGAATATTAAAGAAAAATGGCTAAATATTCCTTTTCTTTTCACAGTCTAATCTAAAAAATAACCGAAAATTAATTAAAACATGAATTTGAAGGCTGCCAACAAATAGCATTGCGTTAAAGACGAATATACTACAACAGGGCTTCTTAACTATTGGAAGAGAAAAAAATATTAATTTAAGAAACATTAAAAAAATGAATGAAACTTTTCTTAAATGAAGCTGTGTCCCTATCAGCATCAGGTACAATCTAAAAAGACATCTAAAAGAAATAACGTTTCTAAAATTACTAAAAGCAGAAAAATTGTTAATGGATTAGTAACAAATAGTATTGCGTTAATGACGAATATACTACAACAGGGCTTGTTAACTATACTGAAAGAGAAAAAAACATAATTTAAGAAACATTAAAAAAATTAATGAAACTTTTCTTAAATGAAGCTGTATAACTATCGCATCAGGTACAATCTAAAAAGACATCTAAAAGAAATTACGTTTCTAAAATTACTAAAAGCAGAAAAATTGTTAATGGAATATGATTCCTAGGATCCCATTTTCCATCTGAAAATTAAAATGTGAATTATATTCAAGACAAATATTACATGGCTTGTTAACTCCTGAAAGAGAAAATATAATTAGGTAAATAGGCTGCAACTAAGAAAGAGAAAACAACAGGGATAAAAAAGTACCATAGCATCATCTCGGCCAGAGAGAGACCCTTCCACCCTGGCTGCAAGCCTCCCACTGCAAGTGGATCTGAACACGAGCCACATGGAGACGCTCAGACGCCGGCCGCCGAGCGCCAAGGTGGGCTGGGGTGAGAAAGGTCAAACAGAAGGGAAGAGATGGCCTGGCCAATGACATCTTGATAGCAACACAGTGGAACGGTGGGGTAATGCTCATTGTCTGTTTTTGGGGGGTGTAGGAAAAAAATCTTAAGCCGATTGACGCAAATAGAAAAAAACACTAAATTGTGTTATTTGTTCAGTAAATTGGAATAATTTTAAAGTTAAGGGGCTCTGTTTAAAAATACTTCGTATCTAGGGATATTTTATTAATACATACTACTAACTATCTAAAGAGTAATTAAGAAGTAGGGCATAAAAGTACAGGGGTGGGTTTGAAAAGTTCCCGTCTTCTACTATTAGGAAGCAAAAAATTATAATAGCTACAGATAATACGTCCGATAGATTTTATAAAACTGGGGTCCTGTAAAAAATTAAGTTGTAAAGTTTGGGAAACACCTGGTAAATAAAAATATAAATATTACATCACATTGATATCATATTTTTGAAGTGCCGTGAGAAAGTTCAATTTTTTCAATGTCCCGTGACACGGAAAAGTTAGGGAACCCCTGATTTAGAAAACTTTTAATTTAAGAAATATGTATCTTTAATGCTAAAAAGTCCATTAAAAACACCTACACAATTACCACATTTAATCGGATAAATAAACATCCTATACTGCAGGGGTACCTAAACTTTTGAACATTGTGACTACAAAATCTTCAGTTAAGGCACAAATTTTTTTCAGAAACTAAATTGACCAGCGAAAAACATTTAAATCTATGTTTCTCAATCTTTTCCACACCTTTTCTTTTTACAGGGAAGGAGCAAGGTATTTTTTTCTTATAAAATGAATTGCATGCAAAGGTTAAATGAAACTTTTTTAGAAAATTAAGAGGTAGTACGAGAACATCATCGCATTAAAATTTTAAATTGTGTATGGAGTTTTGAGTCTCACTCTAAAGAAAGGGGTCTGGGGTGTATTATCAGGAAATTTTTAAAATTTGACAACTAAAACAGGGCTTTTAAAAATATTAAAACATGTTGGTTTTTTTTGTAAAGTGCGGGTAATTTGCAGTTAAACATAATTTCATTAAGAAAATTACCAAAAATTTAACTGTGTGTAATAAATTATAGGTTCTTTAGGATTAGGGCGCAAGTGACAAGTGTTCTGATAAATTTCCAAAAATAACGAAATAGGGTAGTGGCATCAGTAACTGACAGGGCACCAGTAACTGAAATGATGGCCTTTCTTAATAATTTAGACATTTATTTTTAACTTTATGCAATATTTAATTTTCCATCAATTTTTAATAATTGAGAATTCCAATTTAGTGTCAAGAAACGATTATTAGTTGGCTTAATACTGAAAAGCTGAAATTAAGGAAATGCATTTTTGTTTAGTCTAAAATTAAGCAAAATTTCCTTTTGAAACCTATTTGAACTAACATGCAATTGATAATTGTACATAAATCATGCTAAATGGGTAGTTATTTTTGAAAAAAGTAATAATTTATTTATTTAAAATGGGGTGTCAGTTACTGGATCCAAACAATCAATTTCACAATTCCAAACAATCAATTTCAATCAGTTACTGGATCCAAACAACTGACACGAGTGTCAGTTACTGGTGTTTTTGTGAAATTCAAGGTAATTGTATGAATATTCTAGCAAATATGGTAAGAGCTATTTGTAGAACGTTGTGTGCAACTTAATTTTTAAAATCTAATATTTTTCCAGTAACTGACACCCTGCAGGGCCGTATCCAAGGGGGGGGGGGGTTAGGGGTCCAAACCCCTCCCGAAATTTTGACATAAATTTTTATAGTGTTTTTTTTCCCTTGAAAATTGTGTCTTTACAAACAACCCAAGGGGTCTAAAAATGAGTTCTCGAAATCTACTGTACTATATTTTCCCGTGAAAATTTCGTGACTTACAAGGAGTATTCCACATTGGTGTTACCTAAAGGGTCTCAAAATGAGTTCAAAACACTACTTTTAGGGGTAAATTTCCAAAACTTTTCTGGACCTCCACTATACTGTTTTATTTTAACATTCTTAACATTATGCTCTTTGAGTGCAATCCACACAAAGGGATATAGATATAGACTATAGGAAAAATCCCCCAAACAACTTGCTTTGACGAATAAATGGATGTTATTTAATTTACTCAAAATGTATGGGTTGGGTAATATAAAAAATTGTGTAGTATGGCCTCTAGACACGCTCTTACACCATACAAATCCCCCAATCAAAGCATCTTCTCCCATTGTGCTTTCGACAGTTTACTTTTTTATCAGCATAATATTCGATTGAGATGCTGGATTAATTAAATCCTATCAATTATTCATTGGTATGCTCCGACTGAAAAATTTTGTAGTTTAGCCTCTTAGATAGGCTGTTACACCATAAAAATCCTCCAAGCAATGCATTTTCTCATTCTGCTTTCAACAGTTAACTTTTCCATAAGTATAATACTCGATTAAGATGTTGGATTAATTAAATCCTATCAATTATTAATTGGTATGCTCCGACTGAAGAATTTTGTAGTTTAGTCTCTTAGACTGGCTCTTACACCATAAAATTCTCCCAATAAACGCATTTTCTCATTGTGCTTTCAACAGTTTACTTTTCTATTAGAACAATATTCGATTGAAATATTGGATTAATTAAATCCTATCAATTATTCTTCTTACGGACTTAATTGAAGTATTGAAATCTTTGAATTTAGGTTTTCTACACTCATCTGAGCAGATATATTTTTAACTCCTCTGAGAGAGTATTTCACTCCTTGAAAATCGGAAATACTCTTTAAAAAGAACTAGAGAGGAGTATTTTCACTCTTTGAATTTTTCACAAAGGTTTAG
Organism: Tetragnatha montana; assembly: GCA_963680715.1. Classification (NCBI taxonomy): domain Eukaryota; kingdom Metazoa; phylum Arthropoda; class Arachnida; order Araneae; family Tetragnathidae; genus Tetragnatha; species Tetragnatha montana. The sequence continues at coordinate 19,920,118 of OY796683.1, forward strand.
CTTAAAAAATGCAACGCGGGCCCCACCGAAATCAACAAATATTTTTCTACTCAAAACACCAACATATCTCAGCGAAGACATTTTCGCCCTACTTCTAGAAAAAGCCACTTGCCAAAAGCCACGGCACCCTATTTATACTATTTAATTGTGTTTTCATACAGCCTTAGTAATTTTATGTCATTTATTGTTCTGATGCTTAGGGAGGTTTTTGTGTCTCTGTACAATGTTCATGCTATTTCTGTATTTCACTCCTTATAATTCAATTTCACTCTTCCTAAAGAAGTTAAGGAGTATTTTTACTCCTCCAAAAAAATCCTAGGAATAACACTGCATCTGAGAATATCGTCCTATTAGACAAGATTGGTGCATACCTATGGACAAAATTCTCTTTCAAAAATTAATGCATTCGATGCAAATGTACGAATACGAATCTGTTCGTAATTATTGAATAGAGACGATTGCAAGTCTGTTCATTTTTAGTTTTCAAAATACCCCGAATTAGATAACAGATCAGTTCTTTGATTTGATATAAGATAAATTTTAACGTTTATCCTTTACAAAAACGCTTTAGAAGTGTTTTCCCTTTGTCATAAAAAAAATATAAACCGTCCGGAAATCTGTATGAAAGCTATTTCTCTTGCCTTTTGTTTATCTTAATAGTACTGTGAGTTTGGATTTTCTGCATTGAAAGATGTATAAGAGATCTATACTACACTAAAACGCTAGAAATAAAGAAAAGCCAAAAATATCCCGAATCATTCATAATATTTGACAATTTTAAATCTTTATGTCCCTGAAGCACAATGACATTTTAGTTCCAGGAGGTCATATTTTGGAAATAAATTCTGATCAAAACAAATATTTATTTTGAGATACAAAAAACAATCTTGGTAATTTAAAAAACACAACTAATATTTTATTAAGTATCCCAAAATACCATGATGTCCATTTTATGATTAATTTTGTTAATAATCTTATTTCTTCATCGAGAAGATTCCCTTGAAAGAGCTGTGAGAAAACAAATTTTCGGAGACACCCGTAATCAGTCAATCTCGAAAACGGACCTACGCGCTGGGCGAACACGGAACGCGACTCCCCACTGCCGATAACGAAACGACATTCTCTGGGAGCGCGGGGGGAAGGCAAACAGGATTTTTTCCCGCTGTTGGTGTTTTGGCCGTAAAATGGCCGAACCGTCTACATACGGTTAATCACTTGCAGAATAAAATCTTATCTCACACAAAAAATAATTATTTATTAAAGCCTATTTTGACTGTAAGATAATTATGTATATTTTTCGTTTACTTCTGTGTTCATTTTCAATAAGTTTTTCTATCAATTCAAAACTAGTAACTTTTCGCTTAGAAATTCGCAAGGAAATTATTTAATACCAAAGTCTAATAGAAATATTTTATAAATCTCGCGTGTTTCTGGGTCCCTACCTGTTTAATAAAATAAATTAAGCCCTTAAAACCACTAATAGTAAAACTGAATTTAAATCTGGAGTATATAATTGGTATAGCAGGACACAATGAAATAGAAACATTATTTAAGTTAATTAGTCAGCGATGCTTCGTTACCGTAACAAAGAAACTGATGGTACTGGGTACCGAGGACGAGCTCTGTGCTCTTTTGGTGCTCAAAACTTATTTTTTTCCATGTAAGTGTGTGTTCGTTTTTCTGCTTTTTTTTTGTCTGATTTATCTCTTGTAATTTGTTTTATTTTTTTGTTGTGTTTTTGTAATAAAAAAATTCTGTTCTATTCTAATACACGTCTTAGGCCATGCTACTGGCGATATTTTATTGAATACGTCACAGCGCTATCGAAAGCCCGTCAGGTTAGATTATTTTTCAATGCTGATTACAAATAAATTATCCAAAGCTAGTAAAAATTATGTTTCTAAATTTTTTCTCTAAAGTATTAAAAGATAAGAAAAAACTTTAAAAATACCCCAAGAGAAATAGTTTTTCAACTAGGGTTTAAAATTGATAATTATGGAAACTGAGAAAAAACTCAAAATCGGATCAAAATTTTTATTTGCTACTTTAAAAAATCAGGCCCCATATTTCATCAACTTGTGTTTCGCTTTGGAAATTATTTTATTACCCAAGAGAAAAATTCCTTGCTGGACAAATGATTGAACTAAATTTGATAAACACAAGATTGTGATTCGCTTGGATTTTCAACCAATTTTAATGATTGAAAAATATTTTATGACCCAAGCAAGAAATTCCTTGCAGGAAAGATGATTGAACTAAATTTGATAAACTCAAGATTGTGATTCGCTTGGATTTTCAACCAATTTTAATGATTGAAAAATATTTTATTACCCAAGCAAGAAATTCCTTGCAAGAAAAATGATTGAACTAAATTTGATAAATTCAAGATTGTGATTCGCTTGGATTTTCAACCAATTTTAATGATTGAAAAATATTTTATTACCCAAGCAAGAAATTCCTTGCAGGAAAGATGATTGAACTAAATTTGATAAACTCAAGATTGTGATTCGCTTGGATTTTCAACCAATTTTAATGATTGAAAAATATTTTATTACCCAAGCAAGAAATTCCTTGCAGGAAAGATGATTGAACTAAATTTGATAAACTCAAGATTGTGATTCGCTTGGACTTTCAACCAATTTTAATGATTGAAAAATATTTTATTACCCAAGCAAGAAATCCCTTGCTTGAAAAATGATTGAACTAAGTTTGATAAACTCCAATCTTGAAACACCCAGCTTAAAAATTGATTGAAGTAAGTTTGTTTCTACAAGTTTGAAATTTCAACCATATTTACAGGAAATCTCAAACTTGAAGCAAGCATCCGTGCTATCTGGGTTACTACAATGGGGGAATATGAGTAGGGAGTTTATGTAAGAGGAAAAGAGTATAATATTGTAGCAATAAACTGATATTGATTGGTTTGGAGTGGTGAAAGTGTTTGAATTAGTGTTCTAAGAATAGAAGTCATAAATTGTACTTAGAACACAATAGGATTTTGAATGAGTATATTATTTTTTAAGTATCAAAGACATTTTGATGATCGTTAAAGTTAATATGAAACAGCAACGAGACCTTTGTTATGAAAACGTGGATGAATGGAGTTTTTTATTCCTGTTGATCTATTTATTTAAATATCATTCATGAAATTTATTGAGTGCTTAGGATTTTTTTTATGGAAATATTGCAATTGTGTCATTTTTTAACATTTTAAATTAAAAAAAGTGCACCATTCTTTTCATTATAGATTGCTAGAATATTTTAATTATCTAAATCTTAAATATGTAGTGTTAAAATCCCATTTTTGATTCATTATTTAAAACCTTTTAAATTTAAAAATAGATCTATAAAATTAACCAATGTATATTGTTTATTTACTATCTATATCATGCTTTAAAAGGACTATATTTCTTTACGGAATTAAAATAGTTTTTGAAAATGAAATACCTTTTTAGTGTTTTGTTTTTTACAAAACACTTTCATAAATTAAGTTAATTTGTTATTTTTATACTATTTTAAATGAGGTAAATCATGTTATTATAGTTTCAATTTATTCTTTTTCCAAGCAGTGAATTTTACTCTATGATGTCCATCCCATAAAGGAAATACCCATACACTCTCAGAACATGACATTGTTGAATTTTTGGAGAAACGTAGTATGGATTGTTATTATGATAACCATAATATAAATTAATTACATACATATAATAATAACTCCAGATAAGTTATTGCTTTACAATAAACTAAACATAAAATTTCATTACTGAAATTTACACAAAAATAAAACCTACATGGAAAATAACGATAACACTACATTCCATTTTTCTCCCTAAAACTTCAACTCCTTTCATAAACAGATATTTCACATAAAATATAACTCCAATCAACCCCAAACCCCTCATTCATCAAAAAACCCTTCAAACCATTCTTAATACATTTCCAAAAACGACATCTACACTCCTAAACATCCATCACACCGCTAATCTCCCCCATAAACCCCTTCTTCACCCCAATCCCACAAAACCACCCCAAGATTCATCTCACCCCTTAAAAAAGCCCCAAAATTTAATTCCAAAGGGAAACATCAACCCACAAAAACAGGCAACTAAAAGCGCCCTAAATCATTCCCGTCCCTTAAATTTTTAGCCGCTAAAAAACAGCCCAACTTTGTTTTTCATTAGTAGGTGAAATATCTCCGTTCGGGGCGACCCCGGGGCTGTCCCCAGGGCGTCGTAGGGCGTCCGGGGCGGTTGTGTAGCAGTTATGCCGCTATTACATGGATGATAGAGGGGCGAAAAATTGCTGTTTCTGCCGCTCCCTGCGGCCGGTTGAGGGGAAAACTGATTTGGACTCCGGTTGCGCGGACTTCTGGGACTGGGACTGGTTGTGGAGTGGTTTCGCAGGGGTGGCGAGGAGAGCCATGTTTGGCCACGGAAAGTTTCCGAAATGTTGATGTTTTAAATGTATTTTTATGGTTATTTTAACTTGTAGCGGTTCTAAGTTTAAATAACTGGAAGATTTCAAAGATAAGCGATTAAAAGTGTCATTCTCCTTTGGTTTATGTTGCTTTGATAACAATCACCTTCAAGTAGTAATTAGTAAGCTCTTCTTATTCAATATTGCGTCTGCAACCAACCAGTGTGGAGATTAAATGTGTGAATTAGTAGCCTTTTCTTTAAATCAGTTGTCATGAGAAGTGGTTCGCTTATAATGCATTTATTTGATTTTAGGCCAAATTTAAATAAGTCTATTAACAAAATCGTATAACGAAAGTCATAATTCTTATAGTGTGTTAAATGAAACACAGAAAAATATAAATATAAATTAAAAATTGACAATAATAAAAGTTCTTTTCCGGGCAAGTAGGCCGTGGTCGAATGGATGATGACAAAATCCCAGACGTTTTGTCTACGGCTGCGGCAGACATTTTCAATGGTCGAGGTAAAAATATACCTAGTTAAAAATTTTTAAAATTAAGAATCACCGCTGCGCTCGTGGTCTGAGGTTATAAATACACTCAGGTTCGATGGAGATGCCTGTAGTTGTCCGGAAAAGAACTTTTATTATTGTCATAACTCCGGCCGTGAAAGCCTTCATTGTTACATAAATTAAATTATTCAATAAAGAAAGTATAAATATCTCAAAGAAAATCGTAGTGAATCTGCTGAAATTTACATTCTATTAAATAAATCGATTAAATTTGATGGTTGATCTTAGGTTCTACTCTAATGATGGCAATGATGGGGAACCAGTTAGCTGACTTCTTTGAAACCTGAGAGTGCGAATAGGTGAAAATGTAGGATAGTACATAAAAAAATGTTTGAAGATTCTGTTATTAAGGACTTTATGTGAATATATTCCTACTTAAGGGCATACATTTCATCATGTAATTTTTATACATTATAGCTTTATCTTTTATTTGTTATCTTTTAAAATTTCATTTTGGTTACATTCCTTTTTTGTGTTTTAGTAAACATTATCTGAAATATTACTTGATGAAAGAAAAAAAGATTTCGCAGTGTCAGAGGGTTTAAAAATTTGAAAGTTTATATGGAAACTTGAATTAATACTTTAAAACTTTCTAAGTTTAGTTTTAAAAGTAAACAAGAAAAACTTTTCAAGCTGAAAATTACTAAACTAAATTTAGGTTTTATTATAACAAGATGGATTTATGAGAAGGAAAAACACCAAACATTTCTCTCATATCCATGCAAAATGTTACCATTTAAAAAATGTAACAAAATGTTTTCTTTAACTATAGACCAAAGTTTGTTTCTAAAAAGCAATTTTGTGAAATGTGTTAAATAAGTATTTTAAATAAAGGGTGTATGTCGAAATGTTTTGATATAGGCGAAAAAAATAATTTAGGGAGGAGAATAGAAATCTATCACATATCTATTTTTAAATGAGAACACATGAGCAAAACACATTTAATAATAGCAAAGAATAACTATACGTAAATTAGCTTGCAGGTTTAAAAAGACTAACTTTATTAAAGCAGGTATAAAAGACTAGACTTTTTGTGTTTACACAAAAAAGGGGGACCGTATGCTGCGTTTATTGCGATTTTACTAGTTATAACATCTACAAAATTCCCTTTTTTTCCCCCATAAGAAACAACAGTACATCCTACATAGGAGAAAGTGACTAACATCCGAACTCCATACTACGTCACATCCCAAAACACCCCCGACACCAAAATGGCAGCAGAGAAGCAGCAGCAAGCGAGGAGCGCCCTCAAATTTATGTCCCTGTCACTGGTCCTAAAGTCCGATTTATAGAGTTGCCACGCATTTCAGTCCAAAGACACTACATCACCGGGCCTTTTTCTATTCCGGGCCCGCGAAAGAAAAATCGGAAGACGGACGAGGTGGCTGAGTCGCCCCTTAATTGACTGATGTGCCCCCCGTGCAGGTGAGATGGGCAGGGGGTGGAATGGAACCGGGGCGCGATCGGTGGAAAATTCCGATGGAGGATTATTGGTGTGCGCTTGGTTGGTTGGTTGAACAATCGGGAGGAATATTATGAGATTGTTTTTGTGTTTGGTTTTTTGGGGGGTGGGTGTAATGGAATGAGGGGTGATGTTTTGAAGGTGAGGATGAATTACGAACTCCTTCGGAATAAAGCAAGAATTTTTTTTCAAGTAAATGTTAAAATTTTGTAAAAAGGTGGTTTAGTATTTAGAATCTACATTATATTCCGAATGATGATGATGATTAATACAGTAGTTTTATTTAAGTAGTGATGAGTGGCAGTGTAACAATTTCGGAGGTATATATTGGAATTTTTGGGGGATAGTGAGTGATATTTCGACAGCCACGTAGCAAAAGCCTGTAAGAACACTTTTGGGCGAAACTAAGGTTTTGAGTTGTACTTTTTAAAGATGGCCTTGCGCATATCAGTGCCACCAAATTCGGCCAAAGACGCTTCAAAACTTCTCCATGACGATTTGTATAATAACCTACCTGTAAGTTGGGAACCTCCCAATCACCAAAACTCTGTAAGTTACAGTAACGCTGAGGGGAAGCCGTGTCGTCCTCAGAAAAACGTGAGTATATAGCGTTATTTTAAAATGCTTATCATCAAACCCATCGCCATGCTTGCCAAAAACCAAACTTGCGATAGTTTTTTTTTTTTTCGTCTCCTGAAAACTTTGAGGTTTTGCACTTACAGGCTTTTGCAACGTGGCTGTTGATTTGTCCTTTTCTAAATTCCAAAAAATAAAAAGAAAGGTTACTTTTTTTAATCCCCCGCCAGACAGAGATGCAAAGTAACTCCCCATCGATATCATAACATTTTTCTCTAGAGCGTTGTTGAACTTCATTATTCAGGAGTCTTGTTTGATGCATGAGAACTTTCAATACACCATACTATATCGTTACCACCAAAAACACGAATCTGCTATTCTTATACATAGCAGATTGGTGTTTTTGGCGTGGTGGTAACGATATATTAACTACAGCATGCATTTCAAATGGTCCTTGTTCAACCAGAATGAAGGAAAAGGTTTCGGTGTTACTCTCGCATCATAATAATTTCAATATTAAACCTATTTTCTTAGAACTTTTGGAGAAGTTATGTTCTAAAATCATGCCCCTCTTCTAAACATATTGGTCACTATACAGATATATCTCATTTGTTGTTCTTGTTAATAAAGGTATCTTATTATATGTAAGGAAAAATATTTTTTTTAACAGTATTGTAATGCATAAAATAATAAAATAAAAATAAAATATAAAATAAAATAAAAATAAAAATAAAATAAAAATAAAAATAAATAAAAAATAAATAAAATAATAAAATTTTGAATGAGTCATTTCAGACTACTTTTAATCGTGGGTTTACAGTACACTCCAGAACAATCATAAATTCAAGTTTTTAGCATAATGATTACTCATTGCTGGATATCTCTACTTGGAAACTCAAAAAAAAAGGGGGGAAATGAAAGCAATATCTACTTAAAAGTGATTTACAGCGTTTTTGATAACGAAGGAAACGAGGATTCTACTCGGAAATTGCACATTATCCTTCGCATGAATGTTTTTGCTACCGCTAACTTTTTCTCATTCTCATAAGGTGTTGGTCACACAAATTCTACTATACGTGGTTTTTGTTTCACTTCGTTACTACTAATTAGATTAGATAAGTAAAGAAATAAGGAAGGGATGTCTCTTAAGAAGAAAATTAAAAATGTAACTAGAGAAAATGCATTTTCGCACCAAATACACCTACATTAAAGACATGAAATTCCTCATTAAACTTTTTTGTCTCTTTCCCTTATCTTTTTCATTTAAACTAGGCACTTTAAAAACTTTATCAAGAAAATTTTATTCGATACTTTCAATTATTTCTATTTTTCTCCTGAACATATACTTGTCCAAAAGTTGTTTTCATAAATGCCTGTCCTTTATGCCTTAACCCGCGTCGTGATGCCCCGACACCTATTATTTCTTTCAAAATTGTTTCTAAAGCATCTTTAAATAGTCAATTTTTAAGTTAAGTTTTGCCTTAATATTCTAATATGAGAGTTACACCAAAGGGATAACAACTACAACCAGGTATATAAAGTGGGAGAAACGCGAAAAATGAAAAGATTTGAAAGAGGGAGAATAAGACACAAAAATTTCTTACAGAATGCCTGTTCCGTCAAACTACATCACTACTTGTGTCTATATATGTAAAAAAACTGCTTCTTAATGAGCGATTGCTAGCTACAACGGAAACCCCGCATCCATCCGCATATAACCACTCCCAACACCAAATCAATCCCATCTCCTTCCTCAAGAAACCAGCTCCTGCTGCATAAACATGACTCCTCGGCAGACGATATTAATTCAACAGGCTGCACCCCACCCGGGAGCATCCCTTAATCTCCCCACAAATATTTACTCTCGCTCCTGACCTCAATTTTTGGTCATCACCAAAATTATTCCGCCGATTAACTCCCAAGAATCGCCGGTTGTCAAGGGCAACGGGTAATCTCTGGTGAGGGTAATCCGCGCCTCTCTGCGCCCCCTAAGCCCGTTTTTAATCTCCGATTGTCGCTGCGATGCCCTCCCTGTGATTGAGGTCCTTTAATTGTGCCCTCTCTTTCGGTGATGGTGGTTGAGGGAAATGATGCCGAATGCAGCTCCATGAAAACGAATCAACCAAGGGCAGCTTCCCGAAAAGGTGGCGAAAACGTGGCAACCAAATAATCGTGTTTTTATTTCATTTATAATACATAGATCTAAATTAAAAACTGACTGTGTGCTTATCATACACAAACCACCCGAGGTTTGACTCCTCTGTTAATATAAAACGTGACTTTTGGATTACTCGTTTATAGTAACTTTGATTAGTTGGTTGGCACGTTTTAGGGAAGTACAAAACCTCAAGTACAAAAACGTGTCAACCATATAAACGTGTCGTCGACAAAAAACGAGCATTCCACAGTTCACGTATTGAGATGAATTGCTTAAATTTAGTGTTTATTAAAAAGAAAGAGAATGAGAGAATGAAGAGAAAAGAAAAGAGAACGAGGAGAAGAGAGGGAAGGAAGAAAGAAATTGGGAAAGAACCTTTCCATCCTATTTCTCTCTTCACCTTCTCTTTCTGCCTCTCTTATTCCCTTTCTCACTTTCAAATATATTTCCTTCTCTTTCTCTCTAAATTTCTTATTCGCTTCTCTTTTTTTTCACCTCTCTATCTTTATCACTTCCTTTCCGCCTTTCCATCTCCTTTTCTCATTTTAATCTCTCTCAACCCCCAATTCAACAAATAGTCACCTCAATGTCTCAATTGAAACTTTAAATTACTCTCGGTACCCCAATCCTAAATATGTATAATATTTCTCTCTTTCCACTCTTATTCTTTTGGTGAACAATAAATTCAACAGACGAAACATCCCACTACCCCAATTGAAACCATTGCTCTTCTCTCTCCCTCATTACTCACTCAATGATGTATTCTTATGCACTAAAGATGATGGATTTTCAAATTGTGACATTATTGCACAAAACAGGCGATATAATATTTCATTTAAGATAATAAGCACCTCTAACATAACAAGTATAGATACCCCACAATTGAGCTTTCTATTAAATTTCATGGTCACGTCACGGCTGACTGGATACTAAACAACATCATATGGAGATCATTAAAACGATATGGAAATCATTAAAGCGATAGGTGGCAATGGCCAACGTCTGGCAAAGCACTAAATCTATATACAATACGTACGGTACGCTATAGGTTAGGTATGGGGCGATCCTAGAGTGAAAAAATGTCAAATGCATCCCATAATTCAAGAAATGAATAGCCTGTTCAAATCTAGTAAGCCGAGTTCAAGTGCTTACGAATGGTATAGCAGTAAAAATTGTAAAAATTCGTTACTCACCCTGACCCTGGCCTCTGTGAGGTTGGTCCACATGGCGATCTCCTCCCTTGTGGACATGTCTGGGTACCTGTTGCGCGCGAAGGTGGCCTCGAGCTCCTGCAGCTGCTGGCTGGTGAAGTGGGTGCGCTGCCGCCTCTGCCGCTTCTTCTTTTTCGGGTCGTCGTCGGAGTGGTCGGCCGGAGAGTCGGCCGTCGCGCCGCTCTGGCTAGGCTTCTCCTGCCCACCGCCATCTGCAATGAGGAAGAGAAGCTATGTAGGAAAGCGTGTTGGTCAGGATGATTGTGACATTACACATTTGAAATATTTTAAATATCAGTTAAATTGAATATTAGGATTCTTTTTTAATTTACTAAATTTATTTAATTTTTTTTCATTATATTTGAGGTTGTGATATCGATTTACTGATTAATTCATGGCTAAATGTATTCAAACGTTTGAAGAAATATCTCTTTCACCACTTTAGAAGCAATGACAGCCCAGTTTTTATGGTGTGATGTCATAAAGTTTAACTTCCACATTGTATCCCCATCCTCCCTCTAATCGTGTGACCTAATTTGTGAATGTTCCTTATTACCCTCTAGTTAAATTTAATTTTAAATATTTAGTTTCAAACCGAAATCCCCACACATACATGGAGAGATCGGTAAGAAATTATTAGTAAAAACCTGTGCAAAGGGTAAATAAATCTTTCTATTTTCAACTAAACAAAAGTAAGTGTGGAATAATTTGAAAGTTCAATGAAAGAGGAAGAAGTTTGTGCATACTTCCTAAAACACTGTTAAAAACCTTACGTTTTGAAAATAGTTGTAAAAGGTTTTAGAACTTAACTTTATTAAAAATTTGAAAATAAGTGAATTAATAACTTCAAACATATATCAACTTAAAAAAAGAACAACTATACAATACATCTCTGAAAATCAAGAAATCCTCCAAATATTTCAAATTACCTAATACGGTTCTCACAAATTATTTATTAGAACTAAAATTATGTCTACCAAGTTGATTATTCGCCTGCTATTTTGGATGCTAAAAGCTGGTATTTTTAATAAACTATTGAGCTGATAAATAGGCTAATTTTATATCAATTTACATAAAATTTTATCAATACTTTAAAATGTTGACAACGATACTTATCAAATGATTGATGTACAATATTAAATATTTCCAAAATGTATTATAAGTAGTATTAAGCTGTTTTTTTTAAAGTTTGATGAGTGATGTGTTAATAACTGCTGTAGTACTAAATATTTCTCAATTTATCAAATACTACATACTGCATACTCTAGTTTTGTTAATGCTATTAGAATTTAACATAATATTATCCTGGTTTCACTTTAGATATATTCATAAAAGTACACAAAAATGACATTCAATAACAAAGGAATCCCATTCTAAAGTATTTAAAGAAATTTTATATAACTTTAATATTTTTAAAACCCAGAGAATGGGTATAATTGATTAAAACTGATATACGTATAAGAAAAATGATACACTGCAAACGCTCACAACACATTTAAGAACACTTTTTTTGCTCTCAAATCAACAACGCTTTAGTTTGTGTTTTTATATAGAACACTGTATATTTTACTGTGTTGTGATAGTGTTTTGAATATATTTGAAAAGTGTCACTATCCAGAGCTGGTGTTCTAAAAATAGTGTTGTAAGTGACAGGTACTACATAAAAGGTTTTTACTATATTTTTCGATCTAAATTAAAGAACACATTCACATTCTTTCCTCATATTTCTACTACACTACCTATGCAGTTTATTCTCCCAACACAATAAACTGTTATTGATAACACTTAAGCACTTTATTATGATTAAACACTATTAAGCCAACGGTTTTAAAACATAAACAAATAAATTAACTGCATTTTGTTTTAAGTACTTCATTAGTAAAAAGCACAAAAATTATTTACTTCTTATTTATAAGCAAAAAATATCTTAGTTTGCATAGATAGTTATTGTATCTAAAAAAATAAGGTGTATACTTTAATTGATGTATAATAATCATTTAAATTATTTTAGGAATAAACTTATATGATATCAATTTAAGAATACAATTTTAATACAAACATATACATATTTACCAATTTTTAGCTGCAATGCTTTTTCCTGATACATCCCAAATTTCTCTAATAGCTATTAATACTGATACTTTTGTATAAAATAATTTATTAAGAAAAACTGCTTATCATTGATCAAAATGATGTTTTCTAATTTTTCATTTTATGCTGTTAATCTAAATATTAGATTACATAATACATTATTTTTTTCAAACTTATTTTTGATGTAAAAAGTCTTTAACTCTTACAAAGAATCTTTGAAGATTTTTTTCAAATATCTTTTTAAGAGGGATTTGAAAATTATTTAGGTAATTAAGTTTGAACAATTGATACACATGATACTGAGATATTCCGCATCTTCTCATTTATTTAGCTTACTTATCAAAACCTAATTCTAGGATTAAAATACTACATCTTTTCTAAGTAAATGCTATTATTAAATGAAATCATAAATGTTTTCAGAGTAAAAAACAAATTTAACTAATTGATTTTTCTGTGAATTTCTTTTTTACTCTCTTATAACGGTGTCATTTTTACGTGTATAAAAGAAGCATAAGAACATAATTATTCTATCATCTTTATACTTATATTTTAACATAATGCATTAAAATATTCAAGTTATCTATTTTCACTGTTCCTGGAAAATTTAAAATTATATTACAAGATAGACTTTGCAAATCCAATGAGTACTTATAGATACACTTCAAATCATAGGATTGGCCCCAAACATTAAAATTAACAAGGTTTTTCATCATCCAACTATAAAGTATATCATAAATTTATAATCCTAAATTTTTATACTCAGTTTACTTGAAATTTTTAAACGTAAATGAATTTTCAATCATTATTTAAGATGAAAACTCGGGTTTTTTGTTAAAAATGTCTTTGACTTATCAAATATTCTCTTTTGTGTGCGTGAATCCTTTAATTCCTAAAAAATTACAATTTTTACTTTTCATGAGTACCTATCAAATATTTTTCTATTTGAATATAAGTACATTTAGTTTCCCCGGAAACTACCAAACTTCAAATGTGTGTTTCTAATGTGAAAAATTAATACTGTAAAACCTACAGCATTTCAAACTTTACTAATACTACTAAGAGAGAGATAACACTTCTACTATCTAACATTGACCTGAACTCAAAAAGTAATTAAGTTCATTTTAATTTCAGCTAGTGCTTTAAAATTGAACTTCTAAAGCGATGAAGTGATATTAAGAGTTTTAAATTTATTCTTAATAAACATCAATAGTTCAGTATTATTTAATAAATTGTTCAGTTACCATTATGAATTCGTAAGCATAAAAAGTCACATGTATAGTCCCATTTCCATTATATCTGAAAATCATACATTTTGTAAAATGTAAATGATATTTTGATACTTTTTCATATCAAATGAAATATTGCCGCGTGTGAAACTCTATGGATAAATTGTAGTATTTTTAGACACTCGATGAGAAATTTCTTAATAAATGGAAAAGTGAGTTTTTATCGTGACATGTGTGACATCATGAAGATGTGTCTTGCAGCTAAAACCTAGATAGTAACTTTACAAAATCCGTATTGTATTTTGTTAGAGAATTATAATTAGTATGCAGAGAAAGGGTAAAAATAAACAAACCAAAAAAAGAAATACCCAATTGACAACCCAGTGTAAACGTAAACAAATTACACTGACACCACAAGTGAATGAGAAAATTTAAAACGAAGTTGTTTTAAAATCACTTTTATATACAAAATTTTATATTGCAGTGGAGGGGGGAGGAATAAAATGTAATTCCTTAACCACTTTCATTATTATTCATCACATATATTACGTGAAGCACAAAAAATATCGGCCAAAAACTTTTAAACACGTATCTGTGATTACAATCACTGAATCATGGTCAAGTTTATCTCCACTTCCAAATCGACCAAGATTCCCCATTTTGCCCACTCAAAAACCCAACTTATCCCCTCTTCGAAATCCGATACTCGCATTTTACACTGGCCACTCACTACAAGCCGCCCCAAAGCCAAGACAGAGCCGAGCCAGCCCATTTTCAATTCGCAGTCGGGTTGCCCTGGGCAACCGCTTCCGCTATAAATTAAAGTGAATCGGCCCTTTTCGGGAAAATATGATTCTCCACGGCCTGGCCGCTTTGAACAAGGATCGGGGGAGAATCACACGGCCTTTTTGGATGGTTAGTTTGTAGAGAGACAGACTGGGGAGCGATTTGTAGATGTCTGGAGAGTTTGGAGTCGAGGCTTTTGGAGATATATCCCTGGATGGTTTGTTGGGTGGGTAGAGTTTTGGGGAAATTCACTTACCTACTATTTTGAAATATGTGAATAAGAAGAGAAATCAGTAACATATTATTTTGTTAGCTGTTTGGGGTACTATGAAGTAGTATTTGAAAAATGAAATCCATGAAATGTGCTAAATAACACAAAACTCTTTCATAGACGATAATTAATCAAAGGGACGAATTTATCAAATTAGTACTTTCTTTCTTCCTGTGCTGTAATTTCTACTACTATTAACTGTTGAAAGTAAGGATAATACTTTTATAGAGTAAGAATTGTTATCATGATGGTTTTTTGAAGTAAAATAAATTGGTTGATCTAAAAAAACTGTTCCTATTCATTTATGTAATAAAAAAGAATATATAATACGTAATAATTGGTTATTTGGTTCGGCATGTTTGGTAGAAGTTTTTGTAGTACAAGTTCGGAACATAATGGTAACTTTGTCATTTAAGGCAAGTGTTCTACTTTTTTGAGAACTTAATTATCTAGTAAGAAAATATATGAAATATTAACTTATTATAATGTTATGAGTTTAATATAATTTCATTTCAAGGGTCGTGAATGTCATTGTAAACTTTAAATACGACCAATTACTTCGTAAAAATAATCGTTTACTGCATTTAAGATCAATTTAGAGGAAAAACCACTTATACATAAAATTTTGTTTCTTAAGTTTAGAAAAGATTAAATTTTGGTACAAAACTTTGTTGGAAGCGCTACTGCTGTTAAAAAGAGTACTATCCTCTTCATTGTTACATTAGTTGTGGTCCCCTTTTGATTATTAACATCAAGTAAAAGGAGTAAGGATACTTTAAGTTGATTTTAGTTTGGTCCAATCAAAAAATTATAACTACACAGTTAGATAACATCTTAATTATATATCCATGCTATAAATGAAGTAGAAAACTAAGTTTCAGAATTTCACAAAAAGAACAATCAGTTTAAGATTACTCAGTAAAACTAGTAGTTTTAGACCGATGATATGCCACTAAAACTATTACTGGTTCTACAAAATCAAAAAATAAATGTCAATGAATTTCAATTGGTAAAAGTAAAATAAAACTATTATACACAGTAGTTAATTTTTTCATTTTAGTGCGTGACTCAAATGTGTATTCAAGACAATTCATTTCGAATATCTTCTATCGAACTATCTTAAGGAAACGCTTACTACCACCCTTAGAGGTTATTAATAAATGTTCTCTACAATTACTTATCCTTTACATTACCAAAATAAAGTGCACAGTATTGTTAAGTAATTCGCCTCTTTAACGAATATTGAGCTCTGTAAGAAATTTTCAAGTGTTCTTAAAATAAACCAGAAATTGATTTAACTTCTTCGAAAACATCAAGATTTCAATTACAACTGCTCCATCATTCTTCAAAAGCAGAACCACACATACTTTTTCTCCCTCCCATTCATTTCCAGATCTATCATCATAAGGATCCATCAACAACCTTAATCACCTTCACTTTTTCACCCGTCAAACACCATTCATTGTTTGCTTTACCCTCCAGAACTCTTTTATTCCCACTACTAAGCAGAACAAAGGCAAGTCTCTAAAGAAAACCTAATTCCGACCAAACAAAAAAAAAGATGAAATCCGAAAGACCACACCCCCTTCTCAAGTCTTTTCCCCTCCTAAACTTAATTTTGAAATCCTTCCTCCGATTTCCAAATCCTTACAACCTCCTACCAGCCGCCAGATTGGCTCCTTCATCGCTCTAATTGATAGAGCAAAACGACTCTGACTAATCCAACCTAAAGCTCATTAAAGTTTTAATTACCCGACCAAGAGGATTTGACGTAATCTCGAGTTCGGATTTGGCCGTTTTTTCGTCCCGAGGTCGTTTCTTGGTAGCATCATTGCCAGATGGATTACGCTAAGTGCTTCGGTTGTTTATTAAGTCGAGCTGGCTGTTATAATTACCTCGTTTTGCTACCTCTCAATGGCTCTCTGGTGTCCTTTTGGAAAGGTGGGTTCTGGGTTGAATTTTTGTTTTCTTGTCTTATGTGTAGGAAGAGGGATTTGGAATGTGGAAAGGATCCAGGTATTGTTCTTAGGTGACAGGTACAGGAAGGGATAGTTTAAAATGTTAATGATACCTTTGAAGCTAATATGGTATCTAGGATACAGTACATATATATCTGAAGAACTCATTTCTGTTAGCATTTCGCGCATTTAATGACAACTATTTTGGTTACTTTCTAACACTGCAAAGACTCACAATATAATTAAAACGACTTTTTTTGCCCTCAAATTAACATTAAAATTAGTTTGTGTTACTAGCTAGAACACTAACTTTTTACTGTGTTGTGATAGTGTTCTAAATATGTTTGAAAAGTGTTGCTATCCAGAAATGGTGTGCTAAAAATAGTGTTGTTAAAAAATTTAAAAAGACCTAAAATGTGTTCATATAGTGTTCTAAATTTCAGAATACATTCAGATTCTGAACACTATTTTAAGAACATAATTTTATCCCAACATATTTTACAACCCTATTTTAGAACTCATTTCTGGATAGCAACATTTTCCCAACATATTCAGAACACTATCACAACAACACAATAAAGATTTATAGTATTCCACTTCTTGTTATTTGTGGAAAAGTGTTTTAAATATGTTTTAAGCGTTTGCAGTGTATCTAAAACTGCATTGTATGGGGTATATATAGACATAAAATGTGAATTTTGCTCAAAAAGAGCTTAGGGAAAATAAAATTATGGAATTACCATTTAATAATGAACGGAGAAATTCTAATTCTGGTGTACTTAAATTATTGTAAACAAATCAAAGTAAAATAATATCATTTTGAGATTCGGAAAAAAATGTTTGGAAAACATTCGTTAAGATAATAAGAATTTAAAATAAATAAAAGCAAATTAAAAGAAGAAGGTTATTAAAGGCTAAATCTAAATCAATCTTCTATTATTCTTTAGAACATTTTGTGAAAATATATTTCATCTGATACATAAACTTCTTTATAAATGTAGAACTTAACTTATAAATGTAAACTTAATTCTTTGTAAGCTTTAAAATTAGTAGTTTGATACACAGTAGTATTTGTCCTAAAAATATTTTCAAATCCCAATAGAAAAACTACTTCAGTAGATGATAATGTAGCATCAATTTTATTCAAACGCCCTTATATAAGTCTAACAGAAAGATGTTTTAGGTAGTAGGTACAAGATATAAATCAAGTTAAATCATTTATTTTTAAATTGATAAAAATTGATGAAGCTCTGTAAGAAACCATCTACTTTTACTTTTTATACTACTACTACACTAAACTTTCTTGTCGATTGCCACTGATTGTAGAAAAAAAAACATTTTTTGAAAACCAAAAAATCAAGCAGTAAAAAAAAAGCTCTAACACTTTCTTTAAAAATGCAGTAACATGAAAAATAATTTAAAATCACCTAAATTTTATACAATTTGTAGAAACTTATTTTTAGAATTTTCTTTTCATTTCATTAATAACAAATTTTAACAAAATGTATTAAGATTTGCTTATACTACTAAGGTTTACACAAAACAGTATTTTGGTAGAAAATATAACTCTAACAATAATACAAAAAAAATATCTATCAACAAATTTAAAGGGAAAATAGGGGGAGCTGATGTTATCTACCCTAAAAAAAACTTTATTTAGTAATTGAATTTCATGCATATGTTTTTTGTCTTTTCCTTTCATTGATTATAATTGTAACAAACGCTATTGAGATTTATTGATGTGTTTTACATTTAAAATTATTTTATAGTATTTTGGAAGAAATTAACAAGCACTAAAATAAAGTTTAGTTTATGTAATATTTAAACATTAAAATGAAAAATAAAGAGATGATATTACTAAAACCTAAAAGATACTTTAATTCCATACACAATTCAGTTTCATACATGGGTTTCTTTGATTTGTTTATGGTTTACACATAAAAGTATTTACTTATTACATATTATTTCGGAAGAGATAAAAAATCATCAAACACTAATTAAAAAGTAGATATAAGCAATTTAAAAGGAAA
Source organism: Tetragnatha montana (assembly GCA_963680715.1). Classification (NCBI taxonomy): domain Eukaryota; kingdom Metazoa; phylum Arthropoda; class Arachnida; order Araneae; family Tetragnathidae; genus Tetragnatha; species Tetragnatha montana. Next base: position 19,938,876 of record OY796683.1, read on the forward strand.
ATAGGGAATAATATGAACTATCCTAAAAGATAATTTCATCATTGTCCATTTCATCATTCCATCATTCCATTTCATTGATTTCGATTGTAACAAAATGTATTATTATTTAGGGTTCACACATATAAAGGTATTTTATTATTTTGGATGAGATGAACGAATAAAGACAAAAATTGAGTTTTGAGTAGATTTAAAAAGAAAATAAAGAGATGTTATAAACTACCTTAAAAGATAATGTCATGTATTTATACTAAAAAATATTAACTCACAAACAATGCGTATTCTATTAAATTGTTAATTTGTCTTTACATTTTCTTAATTTAAAAAAAAATTTAACGAGCAAACTATGCATCAAATGTTCAATAATCAATTCAATTAATATTACGCTCCAATCATCGTATTATAAGATTATTTTTAATTAAGGAAATTACTTTAAGAAAATATTAGCACATGCAAAAATGTTTTAAATCTGCCTAAATTTTACATTGATATGTTTGATTGTCGTTTCGTTTTATAGATTATTATTTTAACGAAATGTATTCCTATTTATTTATGGTTTATATGTTAAATAATTTTGGTATTTTTGACGAAGGATTCTGCTTAAATGTTAGAACTAAGTTAAATTCTAAGACTAAACATTTTCAAAACCATTTACTTAGTACTAATAATTTTTATTACTTTTTAGAATGAGCGAATCTAATGAATTTCAGTTCAAAGGAAATAATAACAAACAAAACAAAAACAGTTTTTAAAAATAGTAGAAAATCTATAAAAAAAAAAAAAAAACTGTTTTAACCAATCCCAGGAATTACTTCTGCATTTAAAAAACACCAAAAAAGCCTACTTGATTAGAAAGCTCTAAAAAGACTTACAGGTAAAGCTTTTTATAGGTAGGGCTTAGGAGATAATTCTTAGGACTTGTTCAAATGCTGTGACAATGGTTAAGTTTTACACAATTGAAAAAGCAACCCTTCCCTAACCCCTCGGTCTTTGTAGAGGGATATGGTTTTTGCAAGCGACATAGCTTAGCATGATATTTTTTGACTGTTGCAAAAACAAACGATTAACAAGAAAAGATTATCAATTAGTATTGAAGACTAAGTTAGCATTATGCCTCTTTGTTTTGTAATTAAACTCACCCCTAATCCATACGTTTTTATATTCTGTTTTAAAAAAAATATCTCAGACGTCTCCCCCTCAAAACAGAAAGAACCCGCTCCAGTCACAGTTAAAGAAGCAATCCATTTGAATATTTTTTCCAACCTTTTTTTAAATTGGAATCCAACTCATTTTTTTTTTTAGTATACACGATGACTCTGGGGATTGGATAATAAATTAATATTCTCCCTCCGAAACTTATCTTTTCCATGCCATGTGAGTAAAAAATTGAAAGATGAAAAAAATCCGTTATGCCTTCGTTTTTTTAATTACTGAGTCGAATAAAAAACGATTTTTTTCCGGCTCGGTTTTGATTCAAATAAGGATTATGTGAGATATAATATTGTCTTAAAGTTTGATCAAATAAGCTGCGTTAAATTGTTATTTCTTATTATTTTCAAGAGTTGGTTATTAAACTATTGCAGACAAATAAAATTTATATTGCACGTCAAAGTTGTTTTTGTCACCGAATGTTACAACTCTTGCTCCATTATGAAAATTTATTTCTTCTTGATTTTTTTAATTATCTCGGGGAAGGTGCTTTTAAAATAAAAAAAAAACATATTCTTAGTTTTAAGTAAAAAATGCATTGCTGATTAAAGTTATCCAGCGAAATAGTAAATAAGTATTTGCAATATGTATGAAAAATCTATGAAATGAATGAATATGAAATGTTTTTAAAAATGTAATTGTGTAAAAAAACATTCAGTATGTCATTTCTTAGGATAGTTATTATTCCTTGTGATTTCATAAATAACGCATAAGAAGAGCACAACTATATTTCTGCTAAAAAATAAATGCATACTATTTTTACAACAATTCTGTGAGTTGAACATTTTTAAATAACTTAAAGCAAGACTGTACAACTTTAACGGTGATATTGGAAAAATTATTTTAGTTTTCCTGGTGGTCAGAAAAAAAACCTTGTCTTTCTAATCTTGAGGGCCAAAAGATGAATCAAAACTCACTATTATTTACGACATTAAGATGAACTATAAATAATTAAATAATTGTGAAAAAGCATATAACCTATTATGTGTTTTCCAACATATTGCAAGTTTCTGCGTCACAATATTAATGATATTTCCACCCACCTCCCGCCCACTCTGACTCTATCACAAATTTTCATAATATTTGTAAGTTACCTTTTATCAATTATTTTATTCATGAGATATTCATACACAGTTTAACATTTTCCTTTATGCAATTTCTTCAACAAATCCTTAATGATTTACAAAATAAATTACAATATTTTTAGTTAAATTTCCTTAGTCCAAATTTCAAAATCACTACAGGAGCATACAAAAAGAAGGCTGGTGGATCACATATTGTGCAGGCCTGACTTGTTGCATTAAGGTGTGTTCTACCACAAAATTTCAGAAGTTTTCTCTTTTAAAACTAAAAAACAATCTAAAAAATATTCAAAATCTCCTTGTAGTATTTGTCTCAGATTGTTTTTCTATTTATCTAATTGTAATTTTAATAGTTATTTAAATTTTTTAAGCATGAAATAGTTTTATATCCACATTGAATTAATATTAATTTTGCCTTTCTGTAATTCATAGGAATTTATAATCTATTAAAACAACACTATGGAACAGCAATTTGTATTATTTTTTATTCCGTTTACCTAATAAATATATTCCGTTTTATAACTTTAAATCTTTAATCAAATCTTATAAATGCTCAAAAGAAAACAAACTTTTTATCTATGAGGATTTTGTACAAATTATTAAATTTTTAGGGTAATCTAGAGTTTATTTGTTTATAATTTCTCTATTTCACAAGATTGCTAACTTTAAAAAGGTTAAGTTTTAAGTTTTGAAATAAACGAATTTCAAATCTATGGTGATTTTCAGGAGGAACACCGTGTAAAATGAAAAACAAATAGAAATAATAATCGTGTTTGGAATTTTCAAGTTTTATTTGGGCTCATAAAAGTAATTTGTTGTAATGTAACGATATGTTCAAAATATTTTAACATGAAATGTATAAAAGTTTGTAAAGATTTGTGGAAATCAGTAGAATAATTAGAATAATGATCTTCGAAGCTCAAATTTACAGAAAAGTTGTTTTCTATGTAAAAATTGCTTGCTTTCAGCAGTTAAAAAAACTAAAAAGATTAGTGTTAAGAAATAATCTTGCAGATATTTCAAAATAAATACTTCAAGCTTCAATTTTGTAGGTTGAACTATAGTTTGTGAACACAAATAAGAAGATACGAATAATTCACTTAACATTAAAAAATTTATAATTAAGAAATTTATGAAGCAATAAATTATTATCATACTTCAGAAAGAGAACGTTTTTATTCAAATTTAATTTTACAGAAAGAAGGAAAATGTAGTTCATAAATAGTAAATACATTTTAAATAACATTTTATTACTTATCTCAGTTATTTCTTAAACTGTAAATATAACTTTCTAGAATTTTTTCCACAAATTAAAGGGTGTTAGGTATTGGTTTCTCTTAAAGGGACGAATTTCCAAGGACTGTACAGTAATGTTGGCATAGTTAATCAAGAACTTTTTCGTTTATAGGTGACATCAAGAACCTGTAAAACTTTAAGCCCTCTAGGTTTTAAGATATATTACCTCAAGAAATAAACACTTTGAGTAATAAGCTGCCCTAGTAAAACTTATTTTCATGATATCATTGCAAGAAAATCATTTAGGGTTGGTTGGGGTAAATGGAACCCCTTTTTTGAACACTACATTTCTGAAGCTTAGTAAAAAATTTTGAAATGTTTAAATTTGAACTTATTGACTTATCTTATTTAAGACTATATTAATAAACAATAATTTATTATTAGTTTCTAAAATAATACTTTTCATATTTTTTAAAGCAAACAAAACTTAAGAGGGGGTAAGTGGTACTTGATAAAAAAAAACATTCTAGGAATATATTGTATATTGGTTGTATAATCTTAAAGAGAAATTAAATAAAACTCAAAAAATTATATGCAAAACTAATCAGTGTGACAAAATTTAACATGATCAATGGGAGTAAGTGTGAAATGTCCTGTACATATTTTAGTTTGTTACAAAAGGTGAATCCTGAAATATTTCGTTGAAAATAAAACAACAACTTTATATGCTAGAAAAGTGCAATTTTTATAAAAATAAAAACCTTTTCTCTAAATTTGAAATTTTAGGGAAAAGTCAACACTTTTCCATTGATCTTTAATTTTTAAAGTAATATTAGTTTTACACCAAAAGATACATTTTTAGTGAGTGTCCATAAAAGAAGTACTCTATAGTTGGTAAAGCCTTGTTGAGAAAATCTCCTTTTTTTCCCTTTAGTTCACACGATTTCCCGATATTGTATACAGTATGACGTATGACGATATTAAATCGACACTACAATACAAATGTTCATAACACATTTAAAAATACTTTTTTGGCAATTAAATTAACAAGACTTTTTTGTGTTGTTAGCTAGAACACTTAAATGCGCTCCTATAGTATTCTGAATATGTTTGAAAAGTATTGCTATCCAGAATGTGTTCTAAAAGTAGTGTTGTAAAATATGTTTAGAATATGTTCTTAAATTTCTTAAATAGCTCTAAAAAATTTAGAAAAATTTAATTAAAAATTAAATTTAGATCTAAACACTATACGAACCCCTTTTTTACTGTAAGTTGCGACACTTTACAGCACTTGTTAGAACACATTTCTGGATAGGAACACTATAACAACTCAATAAAGAGTTAAAGTTTTCTAGCTGTGAACACAAACTATAGTGTTAATTTGAGGGCAATTTAATTTCTTAATTTCATAACAGCATTTAACATACTGTTCTTCAGTGGCGGATCTATGGGGGGGGCTATGGGGCTATAGCCCCCCCCTTGGGACTCAAATTTACACTACATAAAATTGAACTTTTTCGAGAAAAAAAATTAAGTTTTTAGAAAATTTTGTTTAAATTTTCAAAATTGTAAACTTTTTTTCAGTTTTTTGTAGCCTTTTTCACAATTCAAAGGGTCTACAAAGCATTAAGCCCCTTCCAAGATCTTTAGCCCCCTGCATTTTTATAAACTCCATTCATATTTAAGGATTTCTAGAGGTTTTAGCCCTTACAAATTATTAGCCCCCTGCATGTTTGAATGTTTGATTCGTAATTTAAAGGGTCTATCCAATGAGCTTAGCCCCTAAAAGCATTAACCTCCTTGCGTTTTTATGTTTGTTACACAAATTAATGAGCTTTAGCCCTATGAAACATTAGCCCCCTCCATGCTCTTTAATAGCCTTTACAAAGCTTTTAGCCCTCTTGCGTTTTTAAATATATTTGGTTCACTATTTAATAAGCTTTAACCCTTATGAATCCTTCCATGATCTTTAGCTCGTACAAGGCTTTTAGCCCTGAGTTTTTGTAGATTCAATTCATAATTTAAAGGGGCCAATGAGTTTTAGCCCCCATAAAGAATTAGCCTCCTTGCGATGTTTTATAGTATTTAGTTAGCAATTTAATGAGCTTTAGCCTAAAAGCGTTAGCCCCCTCCAAGATCTTTAGCTTTCAGCACTTTAATATAAATGCGATTCAGAACTTGTAGATTCCAATGATCTTTCTAAGCCTTACAAAGCATAACCTCCAAAATACTTAGCCCCATACATTTTTATAGATTTGTTTCACATCTTAAAGGTTATGAGCTTTAGCCCCTCCTCAAGATCTTTTACTCCCTGGTTTTTATAAGATTCACTTTTTAAAAGATAAAAGGGTCTAATGCGCCAAGTCTCTTATAAAACATTTACTCTGTTAAAATAGAGACGGGGTTAGGGGGTTCAAACCACCCCCATGAAATTCTTATATCTTACAGTTTTTTCCTTTGAAAACGAGTACAAGAAATCATCTTTTTTGTGTGACACTCAGAGTCCCAAATGACCAAAAATGAGTCAAAACACAACTTTTTAGGGTCGAATTTTCAAAAATTTTCTTGGGGGAGGTTCCCCCAAACCCCCCTTATGCCTCTATATGGATGTATTATTCACTAAACATTGAAATTAAGTGCACGAAAATTCACATTTGATCTATATTCTTGGAAAAAAAAATATTTGACTCAAATCATCGGGAATAAAACCCTCCCGGTTGACACACCCTTATTATTTTGATATATTTAATGATTAACTAATTTAATTACTAATTAATTAGTTATATTTAACAATACTAGTCATTTGCAATCAACACTGCCCTCAATATTTAAGACATTAATGAACATTGTAAAAAGCACGGCTTGTTACTTCATTATCATCCTCAATCAGATTAAGTTAGCCCCCCCTTTACTCATGTTCTAGATCCGCCACTGCTGTTCTTTGTACAACACCCATTTCTGGATAGCAACACTTTTCAATTTTATTCAGAATACCTACTATTACAACACAATAAGGTATAAATAAATGTTCTAGCTGACAACACAAACTGAAGTGTTGTTAGTATTTGTGGACAAAAAGTGTCATTAAATGTGTTGTGAGTGTAAGCGTTTGCAGAGTGTAGCTAACAACACAACTTAAGTTTTATTACATTTTGTGGACAGAAAAAAGTATTCTGAAATGAGTTTATTTTTAGCTTTTAAAATATCAGTTTCACACAAAATACGTCTATTTAGGGTGTGTTCATAAAAAAAATTAGGAATTTATTTTCGTTGTTACCCTATAGTTTATATAATGCCTTGTTGAGCAAATATTTATTTTTCTCGTTCTTCTTATATTGTAATCTAAACTATAGAAGTTTTCCTATAGATCACACGATATTATATACTTGATATTGCCTGCAGTATGACGATATTAAATCGATGGTATAGGATCCTTTTAAATCAATATCGGTTATTTACGTGTGCTACTAGGGTTACACACTGGAAATGCGACAAACACTTTTGCAACGCTAAGTAAGCACAATGTAAACACATTAAAGAACACATCTAACCAAAAGCGTTTTGATTGTAATGCGATTATGTTGCGAATGCGTAGCATGAAAAAAAGATAGCATTGTAAAAGTGTTGCTAGAGAATGAGAGACAGAAAATGTGTTCTTACAATGCTTCGATCTAAATTTTAAAAACACTTTCAGATTCTTCACACATTTTACAACACTATCTATAAAATACATTTCTAACTCTTCCCAAACATAATCAGAACACTAGTACAACTCAATAAGGGGATAAAGTGTTCTTACCTAACAACACAATAACTAAAGTGTGTTGTTAATTTGTGGACAAAAAAAGTGTTCTTAAATATGTTGTTATTTTTGTTTAGAGCGTTTGCAGAGCAGTTTATAACTTAAAGGTGACTGTATATACTTCTCCATAGAAATAGAAGTCGACAACAATAGTAGCAGTCAATTCAGCTCCTATCACCACATCCCCAAACCTCCCTTCACTCAGTTCAGCCCAATTGAGCATCCACTTCATCCGTCCCCTCTCTTCTCGCAAAAGAAGCCGTCGTCGGCTTTTGAGGGCAGCAAATTGCCCAGAAAGATCGCGTGTCGCAGCTGGGAGGGGGTCACCACGTGCGCGGGACCACTTTCGGGGGTCGCCGGGGTCCCCGGGTATGAGTGACGGAGATTTATGGGGTGCGGAGGACTCCCTGTAGGAATGTTGCTCTGTGTGGGGGAGTTGTGGAGAGGGGTCTTGGTGTTGGAGATTTTGTGTGTTGTAGTAAGCTGGAGATAAGCCTCATCATAGTAACAGCAAAATGTACTGAGATATTTTTTGAGCTGCACTGATGCAAATGCGTGCAAAAACACTTTTGCAACGCACTGTAATGAACACTTCTAAACAAAAGGGTTTTGATTCTTTTGTGGTTATATTGCGATTGTGTTGTGTGAGAAAAAGATAGTGTTGTAAAAGTGTTACTGAAAATTACAGAGACAGAAGATTTGTTCTTATGGTGTCACGATCAAAATTTAAGAACACTTTCAACAAGGCGTAGCCAGAAAAAATTTCGGAGGGAGGTATTGGAATTTTGGGGGGGGGATATGGGGTAAATTTAGTTCTCTTCTATGGTCAAAAAAGGAAAATTTCTGACTTTCGGGGGGGATATATCCCCAAATCCCCCCCTCTGGCTACGCCCCCGTCAAATTCTAAACTTCTTCTCTACACTCTTCTTATTTAGGTGAAACTAAACCTTTTTTTTTAATTTAAAATAGGAAAGAAATTTAAAGAAGCTAAAAATTTCTAAGTTAAGAAATCTGTTGAAATTATTTCCGCTATGGCAAAATGTAACGCTGTTTTTCTAGAAATAAATTAACTTTCACTAAATAATAAGAATATTACTTCCTTTTAACCTTGCTCCCAGAAGTTTTGATAGAACTTTTACGGGATAATATAAAATATGAAAAGCTGATTTACGTGTATGAAAATATTCATCCTGAAGAAAATATAGCACGATACAAGTATCAGTAAAGTAAACCAAAAACGGATATATTATAAACGTAAAAGCCTTCTCAATACCTCTTTTAGAAGTGACGAAAATCTCAATGTATAAATTTTTTAGCATTATTATCTGAACATATAATATTTAGATTAAAATGATGGAATTTTATTTTTCATCTCAGAAATAAAGCTCCTAAACAATTATTTCGTTTTTATGAATTCAAAAATCCTTGCCAATTTATTTTCTTTGCTTATTGTAGCTGGCTATCTTCCAAGGCGAACCATTTTGGAAAGAGATTGTTTTGTAAATAATGGGATAAAAGGTTAAACCAAGATGTTATATGTGATAAAGCTTAGATCTTGTAAGAATTCTGATCTCTTCAAACTTCCATATTCTAAGTCAACGGTATGAGCAATATCGAATTAAAGAAAGTTATTGAGCATAAAATGTATTGAGAAACACACTTTTTCATGCTAACTCTTTAGAATATTGAATAATGTAAGTTAATTTAACTATAAAAATAACACCTAATTCATTTTTCGAACCCCCATTATTCGGACACAGTATCTGTAAGTTTTTTTACCTGGGGGCTGTACCATGCAGTTCCCCTTTACTCTCATTAAAGATACAGCTGTAATTTTATTGAAATTTTAATTTGTCCTCTAATGTTAACTATGAATTCAATTAGTTATTTTAAACATATTACGTTCTATTTTGGAAATGTGACGTATTTTTCCAATGTTTTATTTTCAGAAAAAAACTGGATAGAGTAATTTTTATTAAGAACGTTCAATTAAAGATAACTTCCATTTAAGTAAAAGAAATCGACCCTTGAGGTGCCCGGTTGTGGGCTGTAACTATGTTCATATTCGTGATTCGGTCTTATTTTTTTTTTATTGTAACATATTGTAATGCATGTCCACAAGACAGTTTTCATAACAAAATTGTAATCGGGGTGTATCAACCTATTTTTATAACAAGTTTCATAACTCTAACATAAAAAATGGCTTAGTTTGAGATCAAAATGTAAATTTTCTTACAATTGTCCCCATGCTCTCTACGTAGGGTTTACATGAAATCGTGCCACAATAATAAAATGCTGTGAACTATCTGTACTGGTCTATCACGAAATAATACGTATTTGGAATCAGGTCATCATGTTAACATTAAAATAGTTAAATTACTTCGATTCAAATTATATGCGTAAATACTAATTCTATTTGTATAATGGTAAAATAGTTGTTTACCGTTGTACAAATAAAATAATCAAGTGAATCATGATTTCATACACTTTCATATTGATTTAGAATTCATCCTTTGAACTAAAGTTTGTGTTTGAACTAAAATAAATCTTTAACTTAAATTTATTAAAAGATTATCAACCTAACTATTCAATGATAAAAATTCCAAACAGCACATTGAATGTTATATGCTAAATTATTCAGTTATATTATTACTTACAAGAAAGGATTAGAGAAATACTAGTTACCAAAATAGAGAAAAGACTTGCACTGACGATTGCATTAAAGTTGACACTTTCATAAAAAAAATAGTTGGGGAATTATAATAAGATTCAATAGTATTTAAAATACACCGGAGTTACTTTTAAAATGAACAAATGTAACACAAAATTGAAATCAAGTTTTAAAAGTTCCACGTGTATGAAAGGGGCGTTCCTAAAGAGGAAAAGGGATTAAGCCCCAACGAAATATAGAGCATTTTCAATCACATGATTCGGACTTAACAACGGCCATGGCAACAGAAGGTTGTTACAGTTTTTTGCCCTACAGAGGTTAACAGTTACAAAAATGACTAGCCGTGGAATTCTTCTATTGGAGCATTTGCAATCACGTGACCCCATACCTAAAAACCGCCTTAGCAACAGATAAACAACGGTCTTAGCAACAGTTAAAAGCCCTACAGTAGATACACAGTTAAAAGAAAATAACCGGTTGTGACGTCACCTGAAAACACTCTATATTATCCAGATGACGAATTAACGCCTTTAAATGAAAATAATAAATTAATATTTAGTCTTCATTGTGATTTATCTCTAATTAGATGGCAAATTATAACACACTTTTGAGGCTGGAACGCTGAGAACTTTAAAATCTTCCTCTTTAAGTGGTACAGTCCCTTCCCAACACATTATGTTTGATCCCCTCCAAATTAAACTTCCCACCATAATAAAAAAAATTATATGTTGTGTTGGTAAGTAAAATTATAAGATTTTTTAACCAACTGTCATGAAAGTATGCTATAATAGTACCTACTGATGGTACTGTATTGAACTTATAACAAATCAACAGAGTTATGAGATAACATAAGTGGTTTTAGAGTTAAGTAAATAAGTATGGGCTATATAAATGAATAAAAAACGACAATGGTCTTCTTTGTAACAGTAGTAATAATAATAGTTTTAAGGATTTAAATACTTTCAAATGTGCCTTAAAAGGTGTGTTTCGTATGGAGGGTGGTATATGTGTACTACATACTGTGCTACAAAATGTTTGGTTGCAGAAAGTTATGTGAAAGAGAAAATTGTTTCCATTTAGAAAAAGAGAACGAGTATAACAGTTTGAGAGAAACAGGAGAAATAAGAATGCATGCAAATAACGCTCGGTATACTATTGTGCTTAAAATTTGAGAGAAAAAAAATATTTTCCAAAAGTAAACAGATTTCTTCCATCAGTCGGAGAAAATTCGTAGGGGGGAGGGTCCCTTACCTCTCTTCTTCTTGTCGGAAGCGGAGTCGGGCAGGTGCGGGGCACTGGAGCACGTGACAATGGCCGAGTGGTCAGCGGCGGTCATCGCGGCCCGCTGCGAGGCCAGCGGCGACTGGTGGTGGTGGTGATGGTGGTGGTGGTGTCCCAGACTGACCATGTGTCCGAGGGGTCCCATGGGCCCCCCCAGAGGATCCGACGGCGAGCCGACGAAGTCCTGCAGGCACAGCGACTCGTTCAGAGTGTCCATCTATCAATTAAGGGGGGCAGCCGGAGGATTATTAAAAGCCGACGCTGCTGCCAGTTAGGCGGGGCATGCTCCTTTCTTCCCCTGCTAAATCTCCGTAAGCCCCCTCTCTCTCCTTTCGGATCAAGCCGGATTTCGCGAGCCGGACTACTGGATCCCTTCGTCGTTTTCGCGCGAAATACGGCTCCGCTTGCTGCTGCGAGAGTGAATCGCGATCGCTGCTAAATCCCTTCACCCATTCGTCCGCCTCTGGCCCCGCCCGCCGCGGGAGGCCCCGCCCTCTCGCGTGATGTCGTCACGGTGACGTGCGGGCGTCGGGCCACGCCCCCGCCCGTCGGGGAGTCGCTGCTTTGTTTTTGCGGAGGAGCATGGAGCTTGTTGCATCACTTGAGAGACGCCTCCTCCCTTTCGTGAGGGGGTTTTTGCAGGTAGGGCACATGCGGCGGTGTTGTTTTGTTGCTTGTTGCTCTTGTTGCTTTTTTTTCTTCTGGTGGTTGGACCTCGCTTCCTCACGTGGATGTTTATGCCGTCGTTTGGGTTTCGGTAGCTTCCTCTTTTTTTTTTTGTTCCTTTATTTTTTGTCCCGATTTTCTGGCCACGTGTCTAGTCCACATACCGAATTTGAAGCAATAAAATAACCTACATAGAAGTTAGGTCAGTAATTATAACATAGCCAGAGGACCGTTATGTTAGAAAACATCCTTAACAATGGGAAATTGCGTGGATAAAGAGTTTCCAGCTTTTGGAAAAAAGGAAACTTTAGAATTAAAATCCTTGCATGATCCCTTGAAATGGTCCATTAGCTTCTCACGTCTTTGAAAATTTGTATTGCATATTTTTATTGAATGAAATAGAAATAGCTCGAAACAGGAATTAATTTTAATTATTAATTTAGAATTTCTTTGTATGAAAAGTTAGTAAACAATGCTAATTATTTTGTAAAACTCGAACTAAAAAAAAAAATATTTGATTTCTTTTCTAATTTAATAATGAGATTAAAACTTTAACTTTAGAAGAAACTTTAATTAAAAACTATTTAACTATACACAATTTTATAACTTCAGATTTTTAATTTGGATTTTTGCATGCCCTTTTCCATTTTCAAAGTATTTTAAAGTTCAAAAAGACGTAATATATTTAACTAACATCATGAAAGGAAACTATTGCTATTTTTGTTTTCATAAAATATTCTTATGTAACCAGATTCCATGCGTAGTTTCTTCCCTCATTGAATCATTCAAGTATGATGATTTAAAAAGAATAGAATAAGATTAATTTTATAGCATTCTTAATCAGTTTTTGTGAATATTTAAATGATTTTTTTCTTTTTTACCATAGAAAACTACTAAAATTATTTAAATCCCCACAAACTATATTATCCTTCTCACAAAGTTATACTATCCACCTATAAATATTTTCCTAGTTACGTCACAGCATATAGAAGCTTGTGAAAGGAAATTATATCTCACTTTAATTAAAACATTCAAAGCCTTAATTATAATTATAAGATTTTCTTATTACAACATTAGTTATTTTAAACATTGAAAAGCACTTTCAATATATCTCCGTTATGTTTTTAAATAAATTACCTAATGAAAATAAAATAAAATAAAATATCCGTCTCTTCAAAAAAATATACACATCTTTTCTTCTTTTTTACCACGTTTTTATTACGTCGCTTTGTTGTCTGTCTGTCTGTCTGTCTGTCTATCTGTCTGTCTGTCTGTCTATCTGTCTGTTCGGGTGGAATTTAGAAATCGATTTTTAACTAATTTCCCGAAGAGGTAGAGACTTGAAATTTTGAACATAGTTCAGATCTGGATGACAATGCGATATTATCTCGTTGTTTCGGTTACCTTTGCTTCCCCTGAACCCCCAGGGGGGCTTTCGGGTGGAATTTAGAAATCGATTTTGAATTAACTTCCCGATGAGGTGGAGACTTGAAATTTTGAACACAGTTCAGATCTGGATGACAATGCGATATTATCTCGTTGTTTTGGTTACCTTTGCTTCCCCTGAACCCCCAGGGGGGGCTTTCGGGTGGAATTTAGAAATCGATTTTGAATTAACTTCCCGATGAGGTGGAGACTTGAAATTTGGAACACAGTTCATATCTGGATGACAATGCGATATTATGCCGTTGTTTCGGTTAAATTTGCTTCCCCTGAACCCCCAGGGGGACTTATTTAGAAATCGATTTTCCCGATGAGGTAGAGACTTGAAATTTGGAACACAGTTCATATCTGGATGACAATGCGATATTATGCCGTTGTTTTGGTTAAATTTGCTTCCCCTGAACCCCCAGGGGGGCTTATTTAGAAATCAATTTTCCCGATGAGGTAGAGACTTGAAATTTGGAACACAGTTCATATCTGGATGACAATGCGATACTATGCCGTTGTTTCGGTTAAATTTGCTTCCCCTGAACCCCCAGGGGGGCTTATTTAGAAATCGATTTTCCCGATGAGGTAGAGACTTGAAATTTGGAACACAGTTCATATCTGGATGACAATGCGATATTATGCCGTTGTTTCGGTTAAATTTGCTTCCCCTGAACCCCCAGGGGGGCTTATTTAGAAATCGATTTTCCCGATGAGGTAGAGACTTGAAATTTGGAACACAGTTCATATCTGGATGACAATGCGATACTATGCCGTTGTTTCGGTTAAATTTGCTTCCCCTGAACCCCCAGGGGGGCTGATTTAGAAATCGATTTTGAACTAACTTCCCGATGAGGTGGAGACTTGAAATTTTGAACACAGAACTAAAAAGCATAAAATAATTTATTAAATAAAAAAAACTTTTTAAAAACCACGTTTTTAAAATGCACTAAAAAGCATAAAATAATTTGCTTCTAACTCCTTGTAAAACGAAAAACGTGGGGCTCATGCAATAATATTTACAGCTAGTACTCTATTGGCCACTCTATTTACTAATATATCCACAATAAATAAAAAAATAAGAAACATAAAGAGTACGGAGAGAAGCTGTTAAATTAAATATCTAATGCATGAACCCCACGTTTTTCGTTTTACAAGGAGTTAGAAGCAAATTATTTTATACTTTTTAGTGCATTTTAAAAACGTGGTTTTTATTTTTCTTTAACATAACAGAAAATATTCCAATCAGTCAGGTTATCCATTTTCGTTTTGGGTACTACTTTTAATTTTTAAAATTTTAATTTTTTCATTTCCAGCCTCACCCCTCTTTTTTCTTTTCTTCATTTATTCACTACATGAAAATTTGTGAGCGATGGCTCCTTTGGGATTAACATGCAGTTTCTTTTGGTTTTGTTCTCTTTTCTTTTCTATGACGTATATGTTTTCTTATATTTGTATAATTATTTGTGTTAATTGAATTTGATTTGATTTAATAATCAAGCATCCCACTTTACTGCTAAAAAAATATTGTGTTAATATAATGAGTATGAAATTATCAAAAGAAATAATTACTCTCCGCAACAGAATTTACTGACACTGAAAAAATCCATAAAAGTAGAATTCGATAAAGTAAAATAAAGAATACTTTCCTTATGAAAGAAATTAACTATTATAAAATACTAAAAAATAACTCAAGTAAACTTGTAAATTTGTAACTTTATATTGTGAAAGGAAATTTTCCCCTTCAAAATCAGCAAAACCAAACTATGTGCATGAAAATAAAAGTAAACCTGTGTTAAGATTAGAATTTGATATTCTATAACAGGAAGGTGAATATTAAAAGATCGTATTATAATTGTCATTTAAAGATAATATCAGTAATTCCAAAATTATAGAACCGGAATAAGAACCGAATTATATAGCGAGAGTGGTACTTCATAACAAGTTTTGACAGCACATCAAGATTTTCATTAAGTGTTAAAATATATTTCTCATGAAAATTATAAAACAAACCCTCCTTGATGATTGTTGGACAGTAATGTTAAGTTTTACACCTCCACATCCCTGGTACATCGTTACACATGCTTATGCAATTACATCTTACATGTTTGTATATTATCCTTAGTTTAGTGGTTAGTATAATCATGACATAATTATTTAGTGCAAGAAATTTATATACAGTCGTCGTAATGTAATGGCTATAGTAATGACTCTATAAAGAGTGGATCTTCCAAAGGAACCTTCAGGAAAAGGCAGATTAAAATTTAAATTTTAAACAGCACTCTGAGATTGAACATCGCTGAGCTAATCGCTCTCTAAAGAGAACCCGAATTACGGCACGGACAGCACTCGGATAAACGAAGAGCGCCAAAAGGTAGCAAATCTCGGCTCGGCAGCGAAAAATCTCCGCTCCTTAGGTAATTTGTTTGGCAAAGCCGCCTCTTATCAGTCTTAAGCGAACACAAACAATGCCGCAATTTCCCGCATTGGAAGTTAAAAGCGCTAAATCTCGCACGGATCCCAGACCTCAAGCCATTGTGATAGCGCGTAATCTCGCCAAAGACTCCCTTTTCCGCGGCGGATCCGTCAGGCGATGGAGATTACTATTACTCCGCCCGTTCTCTCTCTCTCTCTCTCTCTCTCTCTCTTTTAATGCAGCCTTCTTTAGGCCGGGACACTTTCTGGGGTAATTTTGGGAGTTCCTGATGAAATGGGATTGTTGCTTTAAATGTCCGTGACTTTTCGGTCGGAGGGAGGCTAATTTTGCGCTGCGAAGTGTGGTTCGCGTGTTCTCGTTTTGCGCTGGTTGAGAAATTTTTCGGGGTGTTTGGTAGGAAAATTTTCTATTCAGCTTGGAAGTATTCGTAGTATGAATTTATAGATGAGAAATGAGCTATGTTACGTTTATTATAATTTTTCAGAGAGAAGCCGAAATTAAAAAAAGCAACTATAATTTAATTTTAATTATAGATAAAATAATAACCAAAATAAATAACCACACTGTAAATGCATGAAACGGTTTTGCGGGGCTAAGTAAACACAATAAAGACTACTTTTAATCAAAAGCGTTTTAATTGTGTTGAGATTATGTTGCAATTGTTATGTGTGAGAAGAAGATAGTGTTGTAAAAAGTGTTGCTATAATGAATGACAGAAAATGTGTTCTTACAGTGTATAAATCCAATTTTATGAATACTTTCAGATACTATGACACTATTTTTAGAACATATTTCTGAATAGGACTCATTTCAAACATATTCAAAAAACTGTCACAACACAATAAGGTGTTAAAGTAGTATATTCTGCTTACATAACCTAACAGCAAATCTTGTGTTGTTTTGGGGGACAAAAAAAGTGTTCTTAAATGTTTTTATTATGTGCTTATTTTTGTGTGGAGCAGTGTCTCAGTTTTTCAGGGCAAAAACTGAGACACTGCTTTCTTTTCTTAACAAAGACTCAACAAATTCTTAAAGTTACTAAATTCTTCAGAAAAAATTGGAGTTAAAATATGATCCATAAGGCAGATTTTAAATGAGCAATAATAATTTAATTATAGAAACATAATAAATTTAATAACCAAGAACTAAAATCATGTTTTTTCCTTTGAAAAATTCGAAACTAGTTTCTCTTTTTCAATGTAATACATCACTCTACTAAAATTAATTCAAAATATTTTACATAAAACTTTTACAGTTTTAGTTGGTCTTACGCCACAAAAACTCAGTATGTACTTAAAAATAAAGAATCACAACCACTGCCACTTTGTATGGCTAAATAAGTAAAACGGCTTTCATTGACCTAAACTTCTGATTTTTTAAAATTCTTTGCATTTTATTTCTTTCAGTAAAATAGAAAAATGTGAAAAAGAGAGAGAAACTGAGTTAGAGAGAATACGAGGTTAAGAAGGGGAAAGAGAATGAAATCACTTGGGGGACTAAATCTACGAAATTCTCATTGAGTGTTTTTTAGTCAGATTAACAAGAAACATAGCTATATTGTACAATATTTGTATAAATTTTAGTCCTAATATCAAAAAGGTTATTACCCTAAAAGAAACAGTAATGACAATAGGGTTTGAGTAACCAGACCGGACACGCGTATGGCGTCAAACAAAGGGCGAAAACAGTGAATTTGCAATGTTATGGAGCATAAAAACTTACTTTTGGGGTTTAGGATTTTTGGCATCTAGAACGTTTATTATAAGCTTTAAAGAGATACTTAACACGAGGAGTGAAGAAAGTAAGTTTTTATGATACTCCATAGACTTAACATTGCAAATACACCGATTTCATCCTATGTTTGATGTCACACGTTCGCTCTGTGAGGCCATCTAACAAAGAGGGTCATGAGTTAACCCTTTCAGTCCTAGATATTGCTATTATTGAATCCTATCAGAAACATTTGGGTGGCTAGGATTGAAAGTGTTGAGGTAAGTTTGTTTTATCTTTTGATAAGAATAGGGGAGACCGGGGCTAGTTTTCCAACCTAAATTAATTTTGCTTCCTTACATTTTATTTTTACTTATTTTGGGGTAAACAAAATTTCATCATATTCCTCATACTGTTCTCTACAAAATGTAGCATTCAATTTTCATCAACATTATTAGTTTTTTTACAAAAAAGGTTTAAAGGTGACCATGTCACGTTGGAAAATGTGCCCCGTATGTGGGGCATGTTTTCCAACAGTAAGGGGCAAGTTTTCCTACAGTACTACTATCTGCAGTTATACCGATTGCTGGCAAAACCTCTGATTGGTTAATCGGATGGATGCCATTCCTAACATTCCTTTCTCATTGGTTAGAGCCTCTTCTCTCTCTAAGCCCCAGAATACGATCTTGTGTGTTGGTTGTTTGATTGGTTGTCAGACATAACTAGATTTGTAGCTTTTCAGGTATTAGCTTGGAATAAATGTAGGAATCGAACGACAGTGCCGGTTAAATTAAAAGACTGGTCTTAAAGGGTTAAATCGTAAAACACTTATAGTAAAATTTATTAATTATAGTATAATATGTATTTTTCATATGAAATCATCGTGTTGTAGCTGTGAACTTTACTTGCGTTATAGTAATCTCCAAAAATTAGTTTAGTACCTTAATTGTTTTGTTTATTTGTACAGTCGTAGAGAAAAAAACTGATACAGTTCGCATTGTGAGAGAACTACTGGGGGTAGAATGATAGTTTTTGTGTCATTTTTCATGATTTAACATCTTTTTGAAAATAATCTATAGTTTATGCCCTTAGGGGGCCGTCTACATATTAAACGAAGCACCAACTTTCGTTTTTCCTATGGGCGACATCAAAGATTATCCCCGATTCTAATAGAACACCCCCTAAAACCAAGTTTTGTAATATTTGGCCCTCAAACAAAGCCAGGAGGGGGGGTTGAAAATTATGGGAACTTTACTTCTAACAGGAAAGATTGGCAACAATTGTCAGGAAATTTAAAACAGATTTGGCTGCTTATCTATACTATGGCACAATTCCCACAAAAGTTAAAACAGATTTGGCTATTTATCTATATTTTGGCGCAATTTTGTCTTTCAATTAGGATACCTAAAGTGGTAACCTAGTTGGTAGAGTATCAAGCTCGTAATCACTAGGTTGCAGGTTCTGTCCCCGCAGTTGCCAAATCAGTTACTCATTGTTTTAGGTTAACCGATAGGGATATAGACAAACACAAAGCAGAATAGATGTTGGATACTTCTTCAATTTTAAAGCATTTGAAAAAAATTATACAATTAAATTTAATTTAGTTAATTATTTAATTCCTTTAAATAGGTAATAAAAATACCACGTATCACGTTAAATTATGAAATTATTATATGGATTCGTATTATGTTAAGTTATTTTACCTCTCAAAAGTTCCTGTCAAAATACTTTAATACAGATATGTTTAGAGGTGTTTTTTTAATATAATATTTAGAGAATTTACCAGAATGGTTCTAATAGAACTTTCCCACTTAATAAAAAAACATATTTTTCTTTAAAAATTAAAACACTTTCAAAGTTTAAAATTTGCTTATGCATATACTATGAATAAAAGAAAACTCAGATAAAATTTCAAATATGATTATTATGATTCTACGGTCGTGTTTTTAATGATTAATTGAGAGTTATGTATGTTTTATTACATTTCCAGAAAAGAAATTGTCCATTTGAGGAAAATGTTTTATTAGATTGGGTAGGGAGTTTTAATCATTTTTAAAGAAAAACTAAGGAAGTTTTTGAACGTTGTGCTTGGAATAAAATACCAATATAATATTAATTATGTTAAGAAGTTAAGCATCAAACATCAAATTTACTAAAATTGATTACATAAAATTACTTAACTTAAATCACATCAACGATTAGAAGCTTCTTGATATTTTAACTTATTAGGAGGTTAAGGAAAAATTTGAATCGTCGTGTGGTCATGATAAATTTTTAAAAAAAATTATTTCATTCTGTTTAAAATTTTTAATAATTTAAACACCCACCACACTAACAAAAATAATCCATAAAGAAAATAATAAGAATGCGTCTTTATAATTGAGTGAATATTCTTTTTTTTGGGGGAGGGGTTAATCGAGACCTTTTTTCACTGCCAAACATTTGATAATTATTTATTGTGGAATACGAAAAGCATTGATCCATGGAAACAGTGGGATATCCAGAATAAAAATTGGAGATTGATATTGGAGTTTAATTTTAGGGGGAGGGTTTTTTTTTTGTTGTTTTCTGAGGTGAAAGAGAATACTTTCAAGGTGTTTCATAGGGTTGTGTTATAGGGTAAGGTGGGGTAAAATGATTATAGCGGGCTAAAATAGATATAGGGATTTTAGCAGTTTTCGTATTTGTGAAACTCAACGTTAATTGGCATGCTATTTTATCACAAGCCTCAATTAAAATCAGCATCCCAATTAACATTGAATTTTACAAACTGTTAAAATCCTTATAAAATTTATACACCCTTGTCTTAAACATGATTAAAATCTTAGAGAACAGTTTTAACCCGATGCCGGCCCTATATCTTATTTACAGCACATGCGGCTGGATCTGCTGTACTTCCCAGAGAGTATACGTCGGTAACGGGGTACCAGCAGCTTAAGCTGCTCCTGCCCTGTCTGTATTCCCCATTTAAAAGATTGATTATATATAAAAAAGAAAATAAAATTAAAAGTGGTGGCTCAATTTTAATTATAGTGTTAATCTTTTCTTTTGTGTGGCCACCACTGTTTTATTTATAATAGTTTAATTATATATCAGTCCACTACCAAATTCTAGCATCGAGTGTTCAGGGTGCGTTAGATAATTCTGACAACATTCACCCTGCCGGACGGTAGTAGGCTGCCGGTGCAACCCTGGGACGTCTTTATTACGCCTAAACAGAGTGTGTTTCGAGAGGGGGGAATATCAATTTTAGCACTACAGTTTTTTTTTCTACAAAGTTATTGCATTTAAGTTAACTTACATCTTGAGGCGCCATGTTTACCCATAAGCTCAAATGATGACAACACTTAAGCATATTGCTGAGGGAGATGTGGATAAACATGGAGGCTGGAGGACTCTTATCGAAGCTGTGTCCATCTTTATTATATTTAATAGACAATAAATGTAAGAAGACACCGTTCTTATTAAGTGACGACTTTTCTAAAAGTTTGATTCATATGTAAAACCAAATTCCTTTGTGAAACCTATGTAGAGAAATAATCTTTCTATAGTAAAAAAAAATAAAAAAATGGTTTAATCTTTGTTTTTTGTTTTAGATTTTTATTCATGTAATTCAAAAATACTTCTAATTTAATGCAGGTGAAATTTTTAGTCGAATATTGTGAAGTATTGTTTCGGAATTTTTTCCTCTGAAAAAAATTAGTAACAAGTAAAACAATTTTACATACACATAAAAAATAGGTTAATATTTCCGTTTACGGAAATCAATAGTGTAAAAATAACTTATAACTACTTTATAAGTAGTTTAAATTTCAGTCATCTTCAAACTTTTTAAAATTAATCAATCATATGGCAGGTATACCGATTCGAACCTGGTTCTGCAACTTGGCGACCAAGCACACTAACCGTTTGGCCACGCCGGCTGCAGTCAGCAAGTTTTAGTAATAAATCTGACCAACTATCTGAGTTAGTATATCGTGTTATTGCGGGTTACAGTAATTTTCATAACCTGGCGATTTTCCATCTAATCTTTGGCGATAAGAGTTTGGCGAAAATTTTCATATGAAATTTCCTACATTGTGTACGGGGTTAATGGCTGTAAGGATCAAAATCTATGAAAAACGAGATTTCAACGTAAATTCGACGAACTTCAAACCATAACATTCTAATTTTCAAATTGCAAATCCTTCTAGTTAAGTGGGTCTGTTTATCTGATTAAACTGTTTATCTGATTAAATGAATATTTGTAAAGGCTTTCATGGTCGTTTTCTTTAAATGTAAGTACTATAAGAACTATATACACTTTAACAATAAGAACACCACCTTGTTTGAAAGAAATAGGAAAAAATTTAGAGGGATTCGAACAAATAACTCCTTTGGAATCGTTAGCTTGCGTTATGGATTGGTTGATTGGTTTGAGCTTGAGCCACACCAATGTTGGAATAAGTGCCCCGTCTACTTTTGGAAAACCTGCCCCAACTCACTTTTTGTACTTTGGGAGCCCCTCAACGAGTGGGGGTGTAATATTATTGAAAAACAAAAGCATAGTTTTGTAGAGGAAGAAATCCTCTATCAGAATATGCAATATCAGATTAGTCAGTTAAAATTAAAAGGGCTTAATCACATTTTTAATAAAAATCCAAAAGTTTACGCAAAGAGCAAAATATTGAAAAAACCGCTTTTCTGACGAAACTACAAGAGCTAAAATTCTGAAAGTACATCAGAATATGTGTGAAGTCTTTCTTTTTCATCCAGTTCACTCGTTGGGTTGATCTAATTGCTCATTTAAAAATAAAGGGCGTTGGAAAATTTGCCCCAGTGGAAAACTAGCCCCGGTCTCCCCTATGTTCTCAAATTAAAAGAACACAAGAAATTCAAAAGAGTACGTGGAGTACTAAAGCCACCTTATCTCACAGAAACAAATTACATCACTTTCCAATGAAAAAAAAATATGTAGAACACTCCTCACAACACAATCGCCCCATAAAAACATCTTCAGCAACCATTCCTCAGATAAATACATACCTCAAAACCGAACTGATGAATATGTTTGTCTCTTATCTCTCTATATAAACTTTCCTCCTGCGAGATAAGTTGAAAATACAGCCTAAACCGGAACCCCCATCGTTTGACCTCAGCCTTTTATCTTCTCACGGCAGCGATAGCCTGGTAACTTTATGACAAGTTGACAAGACGGTGTCTTTGGGAACCATGTCACTCGTTGACAGGTAATTTCCAGGTATTCGAATAAAAAAAGTTATTTGCGTAGAGAGACATGTCTGGTCTATAAATATTGTGTTTCTGATACTAGCTTCTTATTTGATCGGAGTAAGTGACCTTCAGTGGTGCTAGTGTTTCTTCTTCTTTCATAATCATAAAGAAAGAGTAACAATCGTTCCAAAATGTTAGCTGTGTATCCATGTACGTAAGGTATATTCTGACCGCCATCACGAGAAAAAACTTACAGAAAAAACATAAACAGAAAAACAAAACTTAAAAAAGAAAAAGATAGCCTCAAAAGATTTGATATGGTGAAAGATAGCCTCACAGATTTTGCACAAAACGTTTTTTCTGTGTTTATGAATTTATCATCGCCCTTAAATTAATTGGAAAAATCCGTTTCCATAACAACCATCACAATATTGTACGACGTCAAAAGTTTTTCTCGTGACGGTCAGACTATAACTATGAGGAGGATTTAGAAGAATATCAGAATTATTTTCTTAAAATTTTATACATTTTAATTCCAAAATGTTATAAGCCTGTTTATTCAACATTTTGTTTTTCAAATTATTTTTGGATCTTTCAATAGTTATTGAATTTGTTAAGTTAAATTCTTACTTACTCTGGAGAATTCTTTTTATGTTTTTGGCATATTAAAATTATCATAACCTCTGGGGGTTATAGCTTATAGTTTAATCTATAATATGAGAACAGTTTAATTTTTTTTACAAAAATTACAGATGGGGTTTATCTTAAATGGAATTTTTCCCATGCACCCATATAGTATCCCGCATTACCAACCCTTCTTTTAATGTATCAGAAATCTAATTAAATACAATAGGAAGTCTAATGAAAATATTTTCTTTCATTTACATACAAAGTACAATTTTTAAAATTCAAACTGAAACATACAAGTATTTTTAAAGTCTGAGCAGTGAGCAGTTCATGTTCTGCAACTCAATAGTAGTTCATGTTAGTCCCTTGTTCAGTAAAAACTTCCCCTCCTAATTTTTAAAAATAAACTAAATAAATAACTCTTGATGAGAAAGTTAAAAGAATTCTTCCTTTGGCGTCTCGAGAATCTTTCGTCTCTGCAATCAATGAAAGATTCTGAAGGAGGGAAGGATTTTGAAAAGCACATTCGTTCCACCTCCATTAATTCATTAGCGCATCATCCCCATTTCGTTCCGAGCAGTTGGTCCGTTCCGCCCCTTTCCTTGGCGCCCTAATCCGCGCAATGACTTAATTCCGAACCTAATTGATGCGGCCGCCATGGGTCGCTGCGACTTTTATTAGGGATTTTTCGCGGATTTTAAGCAGGTTTTTTTTTGCTATTGGCGAAGTTACAAAAATTATGAAGGAAGGAAAATGAAATGCATAGTTAAAGATTCGCAACAAAACAAGTGTCCTTAAGTTAAAAAGTCCTCTTTTATTCATATTGGGATCCTCCTAGTCTTCATTTAGGGTATTTAGAACCCGTGACTTCCGATCGGTTGTTCATGAGAAACGTCCACGGAAATCCACGGAAAAGCCTTCAATGATAAATGTTTCTTAAAAATGGAAGTTTTGAAATATTTAGGAAGATTGTTAAACTAGAACATCTCTGTTGAATATGCGGCGTTATCATAATAACTTCAATTAAATAATTAGCAGTTTCTTCTTACAGGTAAGGTGAATTTGAAGAGCCAGCACAAATTTAAATGTGTATTTTTATCTATATTTGTGGGTGTTATCTTCTTTTTATATGGATGATTAATCATAAAATAACTTTAAAATAATTTTGAATGGAAAGTGTTATCAAATATAAGTCATACACCGGCTAATGAATCTTTGGATTTGGTAAAAAAGCCAAAAGATCCTGAAGCAAATTCCATTTGACGGAGTATTCGAAATTATTTGGTTTTGTGCTAAGGTTCACGGGTTAAGAAAATTTGGTAAGGAAACAAATTTTAGAGTCATATTGAACGCAAAAAGAATCATGATTTTTTCACATATTCCATTTTAAAAGACAAATCATAGTAAGAATTTTACAATACTTAAGCGTTTTGTTGTTAACTGTAAAAATTAGGCATTTTTCATGCATACACAGGATGATTGGTTAGAAATTGGTTTCAAACCCATCGAGAGATTGAACGTAGCGAAATAAGTTTTCAAAAAAATCATTTATGAAACTATTTTACTAAAGAAATTCTATAGCTTTCATCAACTTTAAAAGAGATGCCAGTAATTTCTGAAATAAATTACTACATTCATATTTTCTTACTCTATGTATTATTAATAGCTAAAGCTTAATTTGAATTTTCTCATTAATTTAAGAGATATAGTAGATTATAACCTTTTAAAATATTACTAAATTCTTATAAATCATACTAGAAATTATTTTCTTGAGGTTGTTTTGGCGTTGCAATAATTCACTCAACCTTTCTAAACAACCTCCAAAGAAAAAAAAAACCCTAACATTTCTCAGAATTTAAGCCCCTGGCAACCTCTCAAACCCATTAGAATTATTCCCCTGCTGCTTCAGTCCAAACCCATAATTTACTCCATTTCCATAAAAATAGTCCCTTTGGATGTTTTGACTGCAAGAAACAGGAAACGAACCAAAGAGACTTTACATGATGAATTTCAAAACGACTCCAAGAACCCGCGAGAAAAAACCAGTGACAAACGCTTCCAAGATTAATCCACCCACCCCCATAAATTACTCTCGAAATCCTACATTTCCAGAAGAAATAAAGAGCGGCAAGAAAAGAATTATCCCATCCCATCAAAAAAGCGGAACAACCGAAAACCGCTCGCCGACAGCTGCCGGTGTCACTCCGGCATTACCTCCTTCCGCTCTCCCGTCACCCGGCGTTGCGTAGTAGGCTTAGCGGATCCGAGGCTTAGCGGGCCGCAGGCAGCGCCATCTGTCGGCTCGAAAAGGAAGCTCCCGACGCGCTAATAATAAGGGAAGGGGGAAAAACACCGGGACATTTCTGGATCGCGGGGCTTAGCCCCAGAGATTAGGCCAGAGCTCGGAGATATCCCGGGCCTAGCTTTAGGCTTATCAGAGGCCGGGTATATATCGGTGCAATTGGGGATAGCAGTAGGGTTGCGGGAGATTTTGATACTGATTTGATGTTCCTAGCTCTACTGGGCTAAAAAAGGATTGTCTGCGTCTTAAGTAAAGGTCGTAATGTTCGGCGGGAAAGTCGAAAATTTAACTTTCTTGGCCGGTAAATAGTCCGGAGGAACAGCTCCGGATGGAGTCGACCACATTAGTAATGGTGGGTAATTGCTGATCCTGAAAGGGGTCTATTTGTAAAAAAAAGGGATTTATGTTGCATTATTGATGCAAATACCTCGTATCCCTAATAAGCAGTGATTTATTTGAGCAAGACGTTTTGCAAAGGCGTGTTCAAGAAACCCCTATTGGAACCTTTCTTAATTTTCTCCTTTTTCTATTTATCCCCTCAGTTTCTTTTTTCTCCCCCTTCCCTCACTCATTTCATTTTTCTCTCCCCTTTTTTCTTATTCTTACTGTGTATCTTATGTTCTCTCTAACATATTCTTTTCTCTTTTCTTACTCTTTGATTTTCTCCTTTCCTCTCTCCATCCTTTATGATTCTCTCTCTCACTCTACCGTTCTTTTAACCTAATTCTTTTCTCCATTCTATCTTTTTCTTTTTTTTTTCATAATCTCTTATATTCTTTCCTCCCTCTCTCTTTCATTTAAAACTAGAGTGCTTGAAATATTTGAAGGAGCTTAAAAGACGATACTATAATAAAATTTGAAAAAAAAAACACTATTAAAGAAGGTGTGATAAAAATAACATTGATAAACACAATTTACAGAAGCTAAGGAACTGTGCCTCTTGCAACAAAGTTTCAAAATACGTATTAGAGTGAAAATTAACACCTGCCCATATTGAACCGTTCAATTGAATCTATTCAAATGAAATCGATTGAATAGTATAAAATTTAAATTGATTTAATCGTATAAAATTCCTCCTCACTTAATACAACCCATCGTATTTATAATTTCCTGTCCATAAATTTTCCACGATACTAAAATATTAAAAGCAAATCAAATGAAAGGTAAGATAATAACTTTTGTTTGAATTCCCTTTAATTCTAGAGTGTGTGAAGCTCACGGAGAAAAACAAATAACCACACTAAGAACTAAATCAGATAAAATAAAAGCATTCCAAAATCTAAATGAAATGAATACTTACACATTAAAGATCGCAATTTAATCTAATCATTTTGTAACAAGATTTACCACAACATTTCCCCCATTGTAATACATATCCTTATACACTCCATACACATATGCAGTGCCTAATTACCCATATCTACACAAGCCCTACCCAAAGCTTCCAAACACTTGAACCATCTCATTTCAAACCACATCTCCCTACACATGCATTCCAAACACTTGAACCATCTCATTTCAAACCACATCTCCCTACACATGCATTCCATACTCACCAAACATACATTACCCCGTACGCCCATGCACAGCTAGGTCCTTCCTTATATTCTATATATAGATATACTCCGCAAGCACTCCAGATAGCCACACACACGCATGCCCGTGTCAAGCAATAAATTCAACCCCCAATTAACTACACGTAATGAATCTGGCCAGGTAAAGGGGGGGTGCGTTCTAGAACAACCGGGGCCTCCCCCTCCCCCCAACAGAGAGGGGAAGGGAGGAGGGCTTAGGGCGCCACAAAACGGCCCTCACGTGATCTCATTTAAATAATTTCCCGCCCCTAGCAGGGGAGGGAGAAGACAATGTATCGCTTTTCTAAGCTTCTAGAAAACATTATGCGGATAAGTTTTCAAAATCAAACGCGTTAGGGGAGGCGTTTCCTCCCCTCCCGGTTTTTTTCCCGGTCCCTTTTCTTTTCGTTGTCTATTTTATTCCTCCTGGAAGATTGTTATGTAAGTGGTTACGAGAAAGGGAACCACTTCGCCCGTTTTGCGGTTGGAAAAGGGAAATTTCGTATTCCCCCTCTCCTGGAAACGGGATTTGGAGATCGAGTTTCTCCTCTTTTTGTTCTCTCAACGACGATATCATTCATATTTCTCGCACCCTCCGATTTTTTTTTTGGTGTGTGTGTGTCCCTCCTTTTGATCTTCCATTTGCTTTCGTAATGAAGGATGATTCCTGAGGAGAAAGTAATGAAGGGATCGATTCTTTTGTGTTCGGATGAATCGATTCTCTTTTTTTGATTTATTTATTTGTCAGTGCTTATTTGCATTTCCCCTTTCATATCGAGAGGAGACATTGCTGAAGATGTGTAGAGATTTCTGTCATTAAAATAAACGAATGGATCAATGCCTTTTCTTTGGAGCGGATGCTAATGGTTTTCTCGGAATTTTATTTTTTGTTAAAGCAACTTTAGATTATTAAAAATACGCGTTACTGGAACAAAATAAAATAAATGTCTCTATAATGCATCGTAATGCATCCAATTTAAACTAAAGTTCCAAAAATTGAAAAATGGGATCCAATTTATATAAACTTGGAAATGGAACTACATTCAATTTCAAGTTTCATTAATTCGTCTATTATAATTTTTTTTAATGACCACCTGGTTTACATTTCTAGAAAAAACTTTGGAATATGATTTGTTAGTAAGGATGCATTTCTTAAAGTTGTTTTATATTTTAGCATAACCTTGAAATAAGAGAATTTACGTTTTTGATTAATTGGAAAGACGTGGTATATACAATAACTTGCGGTGTAATTTTCTGTGACAAATATTCAATAAATATGCATTGCTGTAATTTTAAAAGGGCTGACAAGAAATTTAGTTGTTATAAAACCAGTGGAGAGTTGATGCAAACGAAAAGAATTGTTTAGGAACAAAGAGGGCTATGGAGCAAAGTGATGCTGAAGAGTAGAGATATAGAGAATCAAAATAAAAAGGAAGCTAAAGATTATAGGGATGCTGAATAGAAGAGAGACTTGAGAGTAAAGGGATGCTAAGAAGGAGAAAGGGTCTCAAAAGCAAAGAGATGGTAAAAAGGAGAAAGAGGCTCAAGAGGAAATCGATTATAAAATGGAGAAAGAGGATGAAGAGAAAAGGGATGCAAAGAAGCTCAAAAGCAAAGTGAAGCTGTAAAGCATAGGGATGCTAAGAAATAGAGAGATGATCAAGGACAAAAAAGTATCTGAGGAGTATAGGGATGCTTGGCAAGGCTTGTCCGTGAATGATGGTACTTATGGATAAGTTGTTCAGTAATTTCTTTGACTTGGAAACCCCTGATGCAAAGAGAACAGTGTCAGGGATTTAGTTATGTCGATCGATCAAGAAAATATGTCTTTTCTTGCGTCTATTTAAACATATGAATGGAGAAAGAAAAATTTAAACTGCAACAATACTTTTTATCAACATAAGAAAAAATAAGCTAACCTAAAGAAAAAAAATAAATTGAAACTCCTTGCCTAAATGATGAATTTAAAGCATCCCTATCATTAAAATTATCCTATGTTTAGGATCATTTTTGAACATACACATTTAACATCAATTCTAATTCTAGTCTCTATCAACATCATTCTAGTCTCTATCAACTCTAGCAACTCATCAGCTGACAAATAAAGAGACTCTGAAAGACCGATTAAGATGATGTTAAAAGTTCCTTTTTATTGTGTACACACAGGGATATACCATTTATCGCCATAATTTGCGGGAAAATGATTTCGCTTTAAGAAAAGGAAAACCAGAGGGCCGGAATATGTAATTTCTGCCATTTACAATCCGCCCATATTAAAGACAACCCTCCCCATCGCTTTATCTCATTAAATTCCATCGTGGAAACTAACTCTTCTCCTTCCTTCATCATAACAAAACAATCGATCTTTTTCTTACCCGAAAAACACACTCATCTGCGTCTCCAAATGATGCGGCTTCCATTCAAAAGGCCTCATAGCGATTGATGAGGTGTGCCTGATTCTAAGTGCAGCGGGGAAGCTCTTTAGGCCTCCGCTGCACGTCATTAGGCAAAGGCCGCATTGAATAAGTAAGTGGGAGGCTAAGACCGCGGGATGGCGTAATCGATCTGCCAGGAATGGGAGAACAAAAGACTCGATTAATTGGCCGGTTTGATATGGAAGGGTAGGGTTTGTTTTGGGTGAAGACAATCTTTTAGTTTTGGGGAGAGAAAATTGAATGATGAGTAGGTTTGTGGGATCAATTCAGTAGCACTTTAAAGTAATATTTTGATTACTTATATATCCAATAAGTATTTAGGATGCAATTAATATCCAGTGTTAAATTCCTTACAATTCCCTTCCTTACAAATACTCCTGATTTGGACGGAATGTATCGTTTCAAACAAATTAACTGACTGGAAAACGTTCCCAATGTTTGAATTTTCTTAACTCTACAAATAAGAAAGTCTTAAAAAAAGTCTTTTTAAAGTAGGAAAATTTTGCACTCATTTTTCTGTGTACAGATATTAAAACTAGGGAGGTATCTTTAAATCTCTTATCTTAGCTAATATACGAAGACAAAATAGGGTTTTTCTAACTTTCTTAAGTATTTTTACTCTTATTTATTCACCAAATATGATGATGGTAAATATGGTAAATATTACCTAATGTGGTAAATGATCTGAGAAGAAAAAATATTACCTCCGGAAATAAGAAATAAGCATTTAACTTACTTTTTCTAATAAATTTTGATGATGTGTCAAAATCTTTATGATTCAACCTCACTAAAAACAAATTCCCTTAAAAATATTCAACCAGTTCAACCATCACACATCATAACTCGAAGAAAACATCCATACAGAAAAATTCTACACAAAATCAAAACGAGTTTAAACCTTCCCTACCCCTCCTCCAACCCAACCTCCCCCTGCAAAAGTTAAGCACCCCCTCCTGCACGCATTACCATAAGAATGGCGCAACAAAAAAGCCCACCGCCTCCAAAAAAGAGCCAGTTGTGCCGTAATGGGATGAAAAGGATGATCCCCGGATCAAGCGATGTTTGGATGCAGAATTAATAGCCCTGGCAAGTGGGATGATATTCTTCCTTTCATGCATTCATCTGTTCCCCATCGGGATAGGGATATGTCCGAGCAAATTCGCTCCGTCTGTGCCCTTTTGCATCATCATCATCATCTTGTTGTCCTTAAGGATAATGGCCGTGTCCGTGGGGACCCCTGACGTCATGTTTTGTGGCGGAGGAAAAAGTTGTGTGGAGATGGGCTTTTGGGTTGGACACCTGTGGTCGAGGTTTTGTGAGGATAAGAGTGTTTTGGAGGTTAATGCAAAGATTAAATTTGTGGAGGAGAAATTTAAGTTCATCTAAAAAAAAAATTGTTGTTTATTTATCTTGGATGATGCAGGATTTCGATACTGGAGATGTTTAACATCGAGGAACAGAGAAAATTAGTAATAGTATTTTCAAAAGGCGATTTCTGAAGGACTCAGAAGAATGCGTTTTTCTTTTTTGGAAAAAGGAATAAATTGGGGGGGGGGGGGGGAAGAAAAATATTTTGAAATCTCTGGGGATCTAAAGTGAACCCGCCCTAAAGAGGAAAATTTCCTAATTCTTTCCGATTTTTTATAGTATCAGCTTGCTTAATGCTGTATTCCTACTTGGTGCTAGCCAACTTTGTTCTAAAGTAATGTTTATCGAACTTTTCCTCGTCTAAAGTCTTTCTAATATTCTCCTGACCCCCTAGAAGACTGTAAATAGACTTAAGTTTCGTGGGGCTATCTATCCCCTACTAATTTTTGGACATCAATTAATACATGCACGCATTAAGGGTTTAACAGCTTTTTAGAAAATTGATAGATAAGCGAGTTTGGGATGGGATGTTATAAGGTTAAAAAGCAGGGTTTGAAAGCAGGGTATTTTTAATTTTATGGGTAACACTGAGTCTCACAAAATGGGATTGGGGTCCACCCCTAAAAAGGTTCTAAATATTTGATTCTTAAAAACAGATTTAACTCGTTTCTTTGGTAATCTGGGAAGTTACTGGTAGAAAATTTCTAAATTTAGAAAATTCTTACCAAGGAAATTCAATGTAACAAGTTCGTAACCACCAAAAGGTACTTTATCTCTCTATAATTCGAAACACAGCATTGCATTTCAAGAAATTGAATTGAATATTCCTCACAACCAACACCACATCTCTTACTAATAGCATCTCCTCATACTTACTTTTTACCGCACAAAACCTCCCTTCAAACAAACTCCTTCCTCCACAACAATAATAATTCTAATTACAAGATTCCCCACACCACTCACGGCCCCCAACCCACTTTCCAAAAAACAATAACTTCGTTTAAAAGAACAAAGCGGCCCACTTGCCTCATAGCGCACGTCCCTGGGCCGTAACTTTTAGCGCCCCTTTAATAACCGGCTTCTTGCGCGCCCCGGGATTAAGGGCGGCCGGGGCGTCGATGATGAAGTTTGTTCGGCAGGTGGAATAATCGCCATCTAAATGCATCACGCGAGCGGTCGTAAAAAGACCGGGTCATAAAGAGGGGGCGGAGGGGGATTAGGGGACGGCCGGATGTCCGGGGGTGGGTGGTTATGACGTTTTTTTTTCGGTAATATTTAATTTGGATGTGGTGGAATTGGGATTGCTTATGTGTGTGTGTGAAGGTTGAGTGTTTCTTGGGAGAAGTCTGTTTTATCAGTGTGTTGAAAATTTATGAATTTTAAACCAAATGGTGTAATTCTCTTTTCGAAAAAATTGGGCTAATACTGTGCAACTTGAATAACTCGAAGCTGAAGAGACCACCAAGAAAGTTCGAGATATACAAGTTTTTAAGTTACATCGGAGATTCCGAAATTTCTGCAACCAATCTAAAGATAATTTACTGTTGATACAACACTTTTAGTATTATCCTATACTATCAAATTTTGGAGTTGTACGGGTAGTTAAATTTGCTTTGATTAAATAATGATTATTGGAAAATCGTCAGGATTTTAAAAATATTATATGAGACAAAGATGAAGACCTAAGAGAAGAAAAAAATGTATTGTGATATTAAAAAAAAAATTTTCAGTTATATAGGGGGAAACTCTTTTTGCTACTAATATTAATGAAATTTGGTATGCTTGAAAGAATTCAATTAAAACAATTAATACATGTGATAAATTTCGAAATAAATAAGTATTAGAAAAACATTTTAATCCTACTTTTTTCATTCACCAGATATGGGCATCTAAATAAGACACTTGGAAAGGAATATATCAACGAAAATAAAAACAAATGGACTTATAGAATTAAATTTACAGCAGAACAGTCAAACTAGAAAAATTTATCAAAAAATTCCAACACATCCCTTTTCTAACGTAGTCCCTCCACCAAAAAGATAACCGAAGAACTGATTCGGAATGTTGGCTTTCAAACTCCCCGAATTTACAACCGGAATCCAGCAGCTCGACTACAGAGAATAAACCCATCGCTTCTAACCCGCGTTCAATCCTAGAAACTAGAGAATCCAGATCCGCATTAACTCTGTGTGTCTCGGAGAAAGCAACCTCCAAC
The DNA here is from genome assembly GCA_963680715.1 of Tetragnatha montana. Lineage (NCBI taxonomy): Eukaryota > Metazoa > Arthropoda > Arachnida > Araneae > Tetragnathidae > Tetragnatha > Tetragnatha montana. The sequence continues at coordinate 19,972,127 of OY796683.1, forward strand.
TCCTGATCCTCAAACCTCTGTATATCCATAAGGTCGGACGTCAATTGGACTGCGAAGGTTTGAAACTAGTACTACAAAGAATCCATTCTTTTCCAGCGGCCCTAAATCCACAGCGTAAGGCCCCGCTCTTTATCAAGGTGCTAAGGGCGACTATAGATCTTCAAAAGCTTTAATCTCACTCCAGAGGCTCGCTCTCATCGGCGAAGATTTACCTTCTCGCGAAGGTCGCTTTTATAAAATGGAATTCCTTGATCGAAAAGGAGAGTGGAGGGATCCGGGTCGAGATTACGGCCCACAATTCAATGCAAACAATCCGGTTTTTGGTGTTTGTTTTCACCGGACCGGGCTGTAACGAGATAGGGTGGTTGGAGGGTCCTGGTAAACAAGGTTTAGATTGAGGGATTTGAGGGTGTTTCGTCACCGGTGTGGAAAAACAGCGGGGTGGAGTGAGTTTTTCTCTTTGTTCTCTGTCGAAAATGTGTCTTTTTGTCGGTGATATGTAGAGAAAGAGGTTTAAAAAGATGTAATTATCCTGGGTGATATGAGGATGATGGGCCTCCATTTGTGAACCAATATTCTGCACTAAAGTAAAGAGTAGAAAAGGGTAAAACTCCACCATTTAAAAAATAATAGTGCTTCTTTGAAATAATATGGATTTGGATACATTTCTTCAGGATTCACAATCTACACTACATGGTGTAAGTGTAGTTGAACAGTAAAGATTTCTTTCTTATGCTTAAGGCTTTCGTTATAAAATAGGAGAATACTGATAGTAGATTCCCCTTCAAATTGTATTGATTCAAATATTGATCCCCTTTATATTGATTGGAATAGTATAACCCTTCAAGAAAAGACATCATCTCCCATTTTTTAGTTTCAGTTTTTACATTTTTATAAGCTGAAGATCTAAAAGTTTTCAAAATTTTAGTAACCTTATGAAAGTAAATTCCTATGCCATGCTTCTACCTTGGAACTTAAAAAAGTGTTATATCAAAACAGCTAAAAGTATCACTAGCTTAATAAAGTAGGTACGGTACATTCCATGATACAAATGGAAAAGAGAAATTCCAATTGAAAAATTATAGAGGTTTTGAAAATTATTTTCAAACATCATCGTTATTCCGTAATCAATCTCTATAAAAATATTTCTCGAATCGGCATTCCAGACAACCGAGGTTTAATAAAGGTTCCTTATTCCCCACTCCTGTCTATCAAAAAGATAAAACCGAATTAACCGAATTACCCAATAACCGAATTAAAACAAACACCTCGCTCTAACCCTGCTTTCGAAACCGCAGGGGCGCGGAACGAGGAAAAAAGAAGGGGCGCACACACAGGGCGGTGGGTCGATAGCCGGGGGCCGCCCCAAATCTCTCCTTAAGCCCCTCGGCCATTACTGCAAACGGAGGGCTCTCCCAGCGCCAATCAAGGGAATGCGTGTGCACGTGCAAATGCGGGCTGGGGCTGATTGCGGAGAGAGAATGGGGCTGAATCCTGAGAAGGGCTTGCTTATTGTTGTTGTAGTTGTTTTTTGATGAGGGTTATTGTGCGGATTGATTGTTTCGATGAGGAGGGGTTTTGGATGTTGGAGTTGATTTTGTGCTGGGATGGTTGAAGATGGTGGTTATGTGAGGTTGATGGTGTGAATTTGTTGTTTATATTTTTTTGGAAGGATTGAGAGTTGTTTGGTTTCCGATGAAAGGTCATGAAAAAAGTGATGGAAGAGAAGAGTGTGATGAGGTAGAGAGAGAAAGAGAGTTGAGGAAGAGAGATAGTGAGGCGTAGACGCTGAAGAGAAAAAAGAGACGAAGTAAGAGGAAGGAAAGGAGAAAAAAAAAGAGACGAAGTAAGAGGAAGGAAAGGAGAAAAAAAAAGAGACGAAGTATGAGGAGTAAGAAGAATGAAGTGAAAGAGAGAATAAGTAAGAGGAAGAAAAAGGTAAAAGAAGAGGGTAAGTAAGAAAAAATATAAAGAGAAGAAGATAAGCAAGAAAAGAAATAAAGAGAAGAGAATAAATAAAGGAAAATTGACAAAGAGAATGGGAAATAAGGGAAAGGAGGATAAAGCGCAAAAGGAGAGTAATAAAAAGGTAAAAGGGGCAAAAAGAAATAAAGAGGTATACTAATAAGGGTAAAGGGGTAAAGAGAGGGGATAATAAATAGGAGGAGAGAAATAATTGAATTGCAACAAGAGTACTAACTACCTTTAAGGATGATGCAACCAATATTAGGTAGCTAAAACCGGCTATGAGAAGAAAGAAAGAAAAAAAAAAGGTTGGAGATTAGAATGAGGGAAAGAAGTGGGATCCTAAGTATAAGGGCGAGCGCGCACGGGCGACTTTTGTCACGGTGACAAAGACAAAAACAACGTTGCTAAGGCTGTTGTTAGGGGCGGGAACTAGAAGCATCCAATAGAAGCATTCGCACATGACATCACTGGAGGATAAAAACAACGTTGCTAAGGCCGTTGTTAGGTAAAGTCATGTGATTGAAAATGCTCTATAGAGTGTTTTCAGGTGACGTCACGACCAGCTAATTTCTTTTAACTGTTAACCTTTGTAGGGCTTTTAACTGTTGCTAAGGCGGTTGCTAGGTATCGAGGTATATGTTGCTAAGGCGGTTTTTAAGTATAGGGTCACGTGATTGCAAATACTCCAATAGAAGAATTCCACGGCCAGTCATTTTCTGTAACTGTTAACCTCTGTAGGGCAAAAAACTGTAACATTTCTGTTGCTAAGGCCGTTGTTAGGTCCGAGCCATGTGATTGAAAATGCTCTATTGCTTTCTAGTGATATTTTTGGTACTAGTAATCCTGGTCGCCGTGACTTTAGTCACTCGTGCGCGCCCAGCCTAAGAGAGAAAAGTGCAGTTCGCAACTTTTTAACTGTTTAATCCCAAAACTCACAAAGCCCACACTTCTACACTACCGACAGCGACTCATCTCCTCCAGACTGCAAAACAGAAGCTCCGTTGTCGTGAACCGACATCACCCACTCCCCGTCGCTTTCACAACCTCTTCGAACACTCTCCATCATCCCATCTCAAAATAATAAGAGAACCCTCACACCATTCCCATCGTATCTCTCTGCGCGCAACGATACAACCATCCGTCCAGATACTTCCCTCCGTGTTTGTTGATCCAACCGTCAGGACGGGGTCCGGTGCAAAAACACGCGAAGTGTCAATCACGTTGTGACGGGTGACACTTCTGAGGGTCTCCGGATGGTCTCTCTCTCACTCCTGGTCCTGTTGATGGTCCTGTTGAGTGTCAGGAGGAGGGAGTCTCTTGGCTGTAGTCGGTGTGCTGTGTATGCTGATGGAATAAGAAGCTGTTGTGATCTTTTTTAGCTGCGATAGAGATAGGGAACATGGAGATAGTTTGGGTTGGATTTGGAAAAAGAATGTTGTGGGAATGTTGGAGAGAGTGAGAGGATGTTTTAATGGGGCAGACAAGAGAGTTGGAGTGTGGAGTGTGCCTGGATGAGCTGCCAAACCTGGCTTGATTCCATGCCATGGTATGGATCTAAATTAGTACTTTAAACCTCATCAGAAATTTGAAGTATTTAGTTGAATTGGAAGTTTGACAAGAACCGCATATTTTAAAGTTTTTAAAATAGCCAAATATAATACTAAAGGTGAGTAAGCCAAAGAGGATTTTTTTCATTTAACCAGCCTTTTAAAGGTTAAAATTATTTTAATTTAGAGTTAAATGTTGGATCCTGAAAAGGAGAAAATGTATCACTCTGGGCGTGTAGGTCCTAAATCCTTACCGATTGAAGAACCTAATACAGTTATTAAATATACACTGTTCACCAAATAAAACTACATCTAGTCAATTCGGCACATGAATTGGTAAGCTAATTCCAATTGTTCTGAGAGTGAGTTCTTCAGTTAAATTTTTTTAACAAGTTTATTCTGTTCAAGCTAGCTTTTATGAGTTGGATGCTCAGAAAATTGTTTTCGTTCTTGAGAAAAAAAAATAAAAATAATTAGGCCATCAGAAAATAGAGAGAAAATTGACAAATAGTGATATATTGTGAGCATGATAAGATGTAAATTAAGAACGGTCATCGGGTTTCCCCGATGGTCTAAGTCCTAAGACGTGATTTACCATCTTGATTCTAGTTTGGTTGCCTTGGTCATCAAATTCTCTGATCAGAAGAACTTCAATTTCAGGGAGACGCTCGCAGTTAGGGATATGTCTTCTTCCAGTAGAATTTTCTAGAATTTCTTCTAGAATTTTTTTGTCTAGGGGGGCTGAGATCCCAAAAAAGTTGGGAAAGTCTATTTTCAAATTCAAAAGAAAGAAGGGAGTTGTTTTCTTCAATTGTCATCATAATTCCTTTTAAATTACCGTTTTTTCCATGAAAATAAAGAAATGTGGTTTAAATTGGTAAACATTATGTATTAAAAACTGGGGAAAAGTTTAATCTTCACCACTTCCCCTGGATTTTCCCGTCTCCTTCTCTTCTCTGGTGTAAGATAAATGATTGAGCAGAGTTAGAGGGATTTGAAATAAATTCGAAACGTTTAAAACAAACTGAAATACATACTTAAAGCATAAACTCGACACAATACCTCCATCTTAAAGGTCAAAAAACCTTTCCCCCACCCCCTAAGTAACCAAAAAAGCCCCGAACCCTCTTCTCTCTCCATACACAAACAACGAACAGTATCAACCCCAAACTAACACACCAACAATAACCCCCTTATAACCACACCCATGAGAACATGGAACTCCTCAATCACCCAACAAAGCACATCCCACAGTCTACCCCCAGAGAAAAACAAAGCTTCGCAGATCTGCCATGTCCCCGATCCCATTCGTTCACACCAGTGACACTCCCTTATCATCACTTCCTAATAGTTTCAAAGCACCTAGACGCCAACTGCACCCGTCAAGCGCGAAGCCCTCAAAAATCAATAGATAAATAGCTACACTTTATCGGAAAAAACAACAGCCTCCCACCCAGTTGAGGAATGTGACATAAACCTGACTGTAACTCAATCGGGGGGCTGTTCGTTTGGATGCGTTGTGTAAATTTTTATCGGGGGTTTTGCACTTTCTCCCACGAAAGTTGCGGTCATGAAAAGTTGCGGTCATTTTGATCCTATGGTGCTATTATATGTCTAGTGTATTTACCAGACAACGTTATACTTTCAGTTTCTCGTGGGTAATTTTCAATTTAATTTTTCACGAATATCCAATAATTACTCTCCTCAGGTTTTAAAAGAATATATGAAAGTTTAAATTGTAAAGTGGGGATCATTTTGAAACCAATGATTGCCGAGATTTTTTTTTTAGTAACTTAGGATTTTTTTAATATGTGGGATATTGAATTTAATCAAATGTTATCTTTTTTGTTTTTTTAGTATTAAACTACTTTTTTTAAGTTGGAAGCTAATACCTGATTACTTTAAAATAAGTTTACATCCAAATATAAATAAACTTCTATTAAGGGTTCCTTTGACGATGCAGTTTATTAGCTTTATCCCATAAACCCATAACTTATTTCGAAATAATGCTGCGAAAGATGAGTAAAATCTCTGTTTTCTTCAAACCCAGACACGTATTATTTTCTAATAAATGAAAATTAGTCTTCTTTACATAAATTTTATTTATCTTTAATGGAGTCGATATAAATATGTAAACCAAACCAATTGTTTTGAACTAAACAAAATATTATGTCAAACATAAACAGAAAAAAAAGTAGGCGTGAAACGTAATAAAATATTAATACATAATAAGTTTTATTACACATATTACTTTATGCTTCATTTTGACTTCAAGCACAATTTAAAATATAATCATATAACCATGAATACTGCTGTGCCCTTAATAAAACCAAACAAGAACGGTTTAAAGGAGTTAACTGCTAAAGAACAAGGCGTGTCGGTTCATATGGAGTAGTTCTTTAAAACACCTCCCCACGTTTTTTGAACAATTATAAAAGAACATAGAAATTTGTAGCCAAATTTTTTGTTTTACACTTACTTTAACTAAAATTTGACTTTAAAATTAAATAAACAGGTGCTCGATGTAATTATTACTATTTATCTAAATTGAAAATAGATTAATATAAAAAATCCGAAGATTTATAAGGTTATTATTCTACTACTCCCCATATTTTCAGACCACTAAGTAGCAATGTACACAACAATTGTACCTCCACAGCAATTGCGCCTCCCTGATCAATCAGGGGAGACTTTTCCCAAATGTTGTCTCTCCTCCCTTCTTAAAAGTCCTTTTAATCGACCATTAAATTATATTTCTTCTTAGTTCACAGTACAAAAGTGAAAAATAGAAACACTTAGACAAATGAAATTAAAAAGTATCATGAAACTGAGTCATTAAGGCGCTGTCAATGAAGTAAAGGAATATCACTGGTCAAACATTCACTGGAAAAAAAAGGGGAAAACAACATTACAGTTAAAAAACCCCTTTATTTTGGCTTATTTTACAGCAAAGAAAAATTAATTTAAATTTCAAATTAAATAAAAAATACAATGAATGGATATAGATTTCGCCATTCAAGGGACTATAGGGGGTTAGTTATTTTCCCCATATTTCCACTCATGTGAAGAGCAAACTTGTAGATGTTTTGAGCACAAAAAGTCAATTCGGCATTTTTTTATTTATTCTTTTTTTTCATACTGACGAATCAATTAACGTTACAAGTCCATAGTCAAGGAACACCAACCGCAATTCAAACTAAACCGCTTGTAGTAGACACGGCAATTGTCCCTCCATCACCGCAATTGCGCCTCCTCCCTGGTCAATCAGGGGAGACTCTCTCCCCTATTTATACAGCTGTCTCCCCTCCCTTCTTTTAAAGAGGCTGCCTATCTCTTTAAGGAGGATGCGGAGCAAAGCCCCGGCGATGATTGGAAGATCGGGGGTGTTTTCTCCGCGCCGCCCGTTCAGTATACGCGCGCGTTTTATATTTATACGCGAAAGGAGGGTATTTAGAGGCGCTATTTGGAGGGAAGTGTGTGCCTTTTTGGTTGCGGTGTAAGAGGTGCTTTGGGGAGTGGGAAGTCTTGGGATGGGTTTTAAATTGTTTAAAATTACTCGGGAAGTGGAGGAAAGTAGGGTTCTTAGAAGTTTTTAAGTTTTTTTTCAGGGGAGGGGGAAATATTTACGTTAATGTTTTCTTTTTTGAAACATAACTTTGCAATTAATTTTGAATTTAAAGTTTTAAATAACTGCTATAATATTATAATCTATATGCTTATTTATTTAATTTCCCAAATATTTGAAATAAAATAAACTAAATGTAAAATTTTAATGGATTCCTCTACTTTGTATTTTGACCTAAAAATTTCTTAAATAAATGGTTCTCAATATGTAAGAGACTACGGGCCACGTGAATATAAATCGAATCATTACTATAGTATATAAATACTATAGTATAGTATGTAGTACTACTGTTATCAATTAGAAACAAGAATAGAAAAGCGTGAAAAACTTTTAGAGAAAATTCGTTTTTTTTTATGCAATCTTTTTAATGTTATCATGCAGTAGTATGACTTGAATGATGTAAAAAACACACTATATTAATATCGGTAAATATTATTTGCAAGAAATAAGGTTCGTTGATTTTACTTCTGAAAGATCCAAAAAATGGATATTAAAAGAAAATTGACAAATATGAGTAGACAAATCCACTAACGATTGAGGTAATACTTTTTGTAACCATCTTTTTATGACAAGAAATCTATAAAACTAAATTTATTGATTTCATTTATTGAGTAGTTTTACATATCAAGGGTTTTAAAAACTCCTGCATAACGAATATGTGTATAAACTCTACATTTGGTCTTGAAATTTCAATGTGTTTAGTTTAATACTTTTACTAAACTTATAATTACCAACAAATTCGTTTACTAAAAGTATGTTTCCTACCATTCATCCCACCCAAACTAACTACCTTCATCTAATTTTTTTTTTTTTCAAAAAATTACTACGGACCAGAATAGCTCGAACAGAACACCCCCAACGTCACTTACCCAACGACATCCCTTACAACCACTACAAGCAATGTCCACAAAAACCGACCCCAAATCGTCACCATCAATAAGTGAACACTCCCCTAATAAGCCACTTAGTACCCACTCGCTCCCCTGAGATTTTAATCATCCCCCCCTCATAGTGGACATCAAAGAATGCAGGGGGCGAAAAGAAAAAGAAGGAGGAGGAGGATGATGGTAAAAAAGACACTGTCATCCATGTGTGACTGGGTAGAACTTTTGTAAATGACATGTCTGTGTGACATCACGGGGCTTGGCTTATGGATGGCGGTGCAGCCCCATCACTCCCGCTCCCTCCCCCCATCACTCTGAATCATCCACGTCACATTACCCATAAGCCCCCAGGATTGAAGCCCATCTGAGCCCCCTGCAGGACGGAGAAGGCGTCTTGGAATGTGCGGGGGCGCCGCGTTGGCGAGGGAAATCGCGCTTGTTGGCTGTGTTTTGAAGGGAGTTGGCGTGGTTTTGGTTTGAGAAATTAAGTTAGAAATTTGAAGAGGGGGTGTGAAATGAGATCATGGAATTGAAAAATAATTATGGCAAATTTCTATAACGTAACTTAAAAAAATATTTTAGGGAAAAGCATATTCATCACCAAGCGTTTCTATTTATGTGCATTACAAATGGTATATTATAAATGTAACCTTAAAAAAACACAAACACTAATGAATTAAATCACAAATTTTAAGCTTTATATTGTTGTTTCTTATCCTCCTTAAAAAATATCTGACGAAGTCAGACCAATTCCATCATGCTGTTGATCCTCAGGAAGTTCGACACAAGGAGAGGATCCTAGTATAGATTTACTTTATTAGTTAGTAGTAGTAGGTAGTAGTTAGATTTATAAAGCATGGAAATGAAAAATAAAATTATGTATAATTTTGTTTAATATGTTTATACAATGTAGTCTCCATTAATTCAGTTTCTGTAAAACCTTCACAAGTTAATAATAAAATTGTGTTTTATCTTTGAATTATGATCCTCAGTCCTCACACGTTAATTCGAATTCTAACATGCATCGAAGAATTTACTTTCTAAACCTTATTACATTGTTTATTTCTATTTTGATATGTTATTCAAGTTCTTACATCATTTATGTAGATTTTTTAAAATTTAATTAATCGTTTTCAACAATTTTAATAGTTGAAACTACTATTGTTGATTGATATATTCAAAAATCCTATTTTTATGGTTCTATTTTTTTTTCATTATATATTCATTACATTGATAATAAAAACTTCATTTTTTTCACTAGCTGTATATCACACCAGAAAATGCAATGTAAATATATGCCATACAATATACTACTATAAATCACCTTACATTTTTATTATTTTCATGAAGTCGTAGCAACATTGGTGAATATTTAGTAGATACTAATCGGGAATTGGAGCATAATTCAGGTTCTGATTCTTTTACATTCTATTCTAGAATGAACTATTTAGAACTAAAGAAGGCTGGCTTTTAATTGTTTTTATACCTGTAACAGCTCCCCCTCTCTCCTAACTCTGAAAATTGCGTTTTCATATTCAAAGTTATAATTTAAACAAGAAGGAAAAATTCTTGACCCATTATTTCAGAAACTGATATAGTTTTACAACCTAAAACATACAATTAAAGTATCAAATTTATAATTTGAAGCAATATTTCTAACTAAGAATTAATTTATTTCATTAAGTGTTAAAAAGATTATTTACTAAAAGTTGAAATTTGAAAAGCCCCCATCATAAAACACTAACTTTTATGAAAATATATATTTTACCTATAAACTGAAATTATAATTTACACATTAAATCGTATTATGAATACATTTGTATTCTATCAATTCATATGTTCTTTTAATAGTACAAATAATGTCATACATGACATAATAGTAAAGGAAGTTTCTAATACAAATTTTTTTGTATAAAAATATTTATTTCGCTGAAGAAGAGTGATTTCATATGGAAAACTCTAAGATAATATGATTTTGTTTTCCAATATAATGAATTGTCAATTATAATACAATGTATAAATTAAGTAGGATTTTTTTTTTATGTTGATAAATTAGTTTATTTTAAGAATAAGACTAATGTACTTTTTAATTTCTTTCTCAAATCGATAGGGACTTGGAACAAAAAATAATGGAAAAACATTTTAGACGACATTTTTTGAATGAGATTGGGAGAACTAGAACCTGCATAACTTATTTACGTCTGGCAGAAGTTCAAAAGAAAGTTAAGGTGTTATGTGAAATTTATGAGTGTCAATGAACTCCTGGAAGTATCTTACCACCCATACATTCAGTTTTAATATTAATGTGAAGTACGCGTATATGATATTTTCTTAACTTTATACCAACAGAAAACCACTGGAAAGATAAATCTTTTAGGAATTGGTACTTGCAATTGATTTTTTTATAAATTTAAATTACAAACTAGCTAGAAACCCATTTTAATTGTCTCTAAAAATGAGGGTTTAAGGTTTAAACATATTTTTAGGTCCTTTAGATTCTTCAGAGTATATTTTATTATCTTAAAATATCTTATAATAAGAATAAGTTTAAGATTTAGGTTATTTTAAGAATATTTTGAACAAATATATAAAGTAGAAAAAAAAATTCTTTATTTAAACCCTTAGACCCATAAAAAACAAATTAAAACAAAATCTTAAAGCATAAATACGTAATTCAGTAATTATTTTAATCTTTTTGTACAATTCTGAAAAATTAGTCATAAAACAATTAAGTTTTATTAATAAAGCCCGATAAGTTTTTCTTCTACAGTCATCTTTCTCTTTACTTCGAATTTTTATCAGTGAAACATCATAATAAAAATTGAATTATATATATAATCTTTTTTTCTCACATTCTGAGAAAATAAACATTTTATTTCCATAATACAAAACCACATCCAAGAAATAAATTCAACTGCCCAATCTAATTTGACTCAAAACTCCATCCGAATCCAAGTCTTAAGACGCTTCATTTGCTCCACTCGCCTTTACTTTCGACTTCCAAACATCTCGCCAAGATAAACAGCTCCAAAACCACAATTATGATTCCGCATTACCACCAGCTTTAAAAGCTTAAAATTAAACACCGCCCAATAGAATTAAACAATTCAAAACTCTTGGCGACATTCCTTTTCGCCGCCAACCGTCTCCCAGCAACCCGCAGCGCGAGAGATCTGTCTCGGATTTGACGTTTCCATAGCAACCGATTCCTGAGCCTCCCGTTGGTCGGTTTCTGGCAATGATTTGTAGTCCCTTACTACTGTCTATGCGCTTAACAGTGGACAAACCGAAAT